>OY757255.1:6504726-7016712 GCA_963584085.1 Pyrausta aurata | reverse complement strand
CAGCGCCGCCATCGCCTCGATCTCCGCTACCCGACGACGACCACGTAGAAGATCTTTCGGTGTCTCGACGACACGACGTAGACCCACCCTCGGGGGTCATAGTACCGCCTCGAAATTTCGCTCTAGATTGCAGTAGCGAAAGAGATTGAACGCGAGAACGTCGTAATTTGCGAACATTTTAAAAAGACTGACTTAGGCGTACAAAGTTAGGTTATAGGCACTATTGGTAGGCTACTGGTAGGACGCGCCGCGCGCGCACGCCACTCCGACCTGGCGCTCCGGCCGGGCGATTGCAATGGGCCCCGCGGCCACTTCTATTCTACCTCTCTTCTTTATTTATTTTCTTAAGCTATCGAAGCCCATTAGCGAAATAAAATTTCCGTTACGGGGCTTCCGATACTTATTTGTGATTTTATTTTTTGTTTATTTCTTCTTTGACTTTTATGTTTTGTAAGTTTTACATCTTTGTTAATAGAGTAAAAAGCATAGGTTAGCTTTAATTAGAAAGTAATCATTGTGTTAGTTTGAGCGGTAACTGTGTAGGGCCGAAGGGCGCCTCGGGCGGATCCGCCTAGCCGAGTTATTGTGCAATTTCGTTGTCCGCGACTGTGATGTTTTTATAGACTGAAGCCGCTACTACCTCACGCTCGCTACAGCTTACTCTAGTCCTCCGCGTCGCACCGCGCCATCATCACAGCATAGGTACACACACAGTGGCATCGTGACTGTGTCCTACGACCATTGTTCGTCGGGTGGATCGTGTGTGCGACGTGTGACGCTCATGTCACTGCGAAATGCGACCCATTTACCTACCCAATACCATTTATTCCTTATACGTTACGGGTTAGATTAATTAAATATTTGTCGAATGCCATAATTTGTTGTATATCTAGTTTGTGCTCACTGTCATCAATATAGGTAGGTTCGTGTACATATCACTTTAATCGTAGCACAAGCACAGTCGTTTTAATCTTTTAAGAAATATAACCACTTAGTGAAATGCTCAATGTCTATAAGTTAACACTGAAAAGTCGTCGCGATTCGCTATCATATTTATACGTAATAGAATATTTACTTGTAAGTTTCTTTTCAATAAATTAGTGTAATATTTAAGTAATTAATTACAATACACGCTAATAATATAATTGTTGTAAAATATTGTATTAGTTTAAATGACTACAGTGTATTTTTATGGCACTGTCTGTGAGGTTGATTTTACACACTGCGTTGATGAATATAAACTAACATGAATGAATACTATTTTTATACCGTTACACATTAACAAGTTTGCTCTATCTATCTATCTGTGTTGAATTCTAATAAATTATGTTAATTTTATCATAATTGTTTAAGTTAACTTTACTGTATGGAAACTAATTATTTCATAATTGCAAGACTGATTTGTTACTTTAGTCTAGTTTGAAAATGCCATAGATACGAGTATGTTGCTTTAGTATTTGCATACGTAAAGTTAAATGTAAGTTTAAACACTTGAGTGTGTGTAGAAGTTACACTTTGGAGGTGTCACTGTGTTGTGCCTTTGTTTTAATCGAGATGATTACTTGTATGTTAGGACATTCCAGTAGTGCACATTTGTGCTTTGTGTTCAAGCCTTGGTGAAGGCATTTTCCAATAAGAAGCTCTGAAATGCTACTGTAGCGTGTTTAATTGTATATAATAAACCTACAAGCCTGAATGGTGCCCGCATAAGGTCCCATTATCACTCTAGTACCTCAGTTTTGTTAATCAGATGTTATGTAATTATTATTACCCACTTTTGTGCCTATAAATATATATTTTTATTATATGAAGTACAATGTTATGCACTTAGAGTTCATCTTATAAGTTGTGATTGCAAAATTTCGTAGTGTAGTTGGTTATGCTATTGTATCTACGTGTCTAAGTTATATTAGAACAAGTAGTTTATTTCGGACATACATATTATTATAAGAACTCTATATTTACAAATAATATAATGTTATGAATATAAATTAAACGTTTAATAATTGATATATTTTTTACCTAAAAGAAACTTCCAAATTGGATCTACACCTATCGTGGTCAGCTTTCTGTAAAGTTAACACGTTAACACGAATCTTCCAGTTTCCATTTTGTAGAATATCCCGCATCCGTCTCTACATAAAAGTTGTAGTGCTAGATACTGCCATCTGTCGTAGTTCGTAGATTATAAATACTAACTGAGAGACTCATTTCCGGTAGAAACAATGTCCGGATTCGACTCCTAAAAAAGCTGCCAAACAAAGCCAACTGCCTTTACCAATCTGTGCTGCTAACTTTCATGAAAAGTTTTTTTATCTTGGAGGTTGTTTTAATAATTAGATTTATCAAAGTCAGTACGTAAAAATGTACTGTAAGGCGCAGCACTTAATTTTTAACAGCATTTTAAACATGACGGACATATGAGAAGGATATGTAGGTGGAAAACTTACGTGTTTGTTGTTTTTTTTTCGGTTTTTGGCTTCCACGGATTGCGTTTCGCCAATACAGCTACAGGAGTGACCATAAAGGTAAAGAATCGGAAATAGTAAAACGATTTAAGGAGCAGAAAAAGGATGGAAATAACATTTTAGCGTTTAAAAAGACACTTTTTTCGGTTGAAATGTCTAAACTTTTTGACATCGACGATAGTGACAGTTTTTTTCTTTGTATTTTGCACAATTTGTGCGTTCGCCATGGGCATTGTGACAGTTGTCGCGTGGAGATTAGTTGTGTTTAGCAGGCTATCCTTTCTCTATCTTAATTTTCTCGGTTTTTCCGATTTTGTCAAAATTCTGGAGCTCACTATTGGAAAGCTTAGAAATTTACTATGGAGTAAAGTAATAAAATTATAATAGTAAATAAAATTTAACATTATTTTACTAAAAACTTAATAGGCATTCAGCGCCATCTTGCGCGGAAAAATAACATATACGTTTCTGATACGAATAATAGATAGCGCTGTCAAAGTATCAGCGTACTGCTGCGTAACTAGATTTTTTTTATATCATCTAATAATAATAATGAATAATAATAATGAATATCATCTATGTAGTAGATGACGCTTATTTCGTCATTGTATTAACCTTAGATTATGTATCCTGTAGATTTGACACATATTTAAAATTGACAAGTTAGAAAGTGATGGCTGTATACAAAAGTACTTAAGAGTGAGAGAGATGCAGATATTGTTTTTTGTCCTTATCACCGTTCATAGGTAATTTCGGCCTGCCACAATTTAAAAATAAGGGCAGACATTTGACGTCTATGCGAAAAATACAATAAAATTGCAAATTTAAAATAAATTTTGTGCAAGTGAAGTGTTTTGTGGATTACGGAGTGATTGTTTTACTTACTCAACATGGTAAATTGTTGTGTGCTTGGATGTAAAAGCCGTACTGAGCGTAAATATGAAAACATAACATTTCACACGTAAGTAAGCCTCATTTATATTGTTCCTATATGTTTTACCTGCATCGAAGTGCATTTTAATCTTAAATCCTATAAAAGAACATACATAATAGTGGAAAAAAGCAGTGAATTATCAATCGAATTGTAAAATATTTTTGTATTATTACCTGACCAAATATAAAAGGTCGTCTATTCTATGGCTCAACTCTGTGGGTTATGGCTATTACGGTAGCCATTTTGTTAGTTTTTTAAATTTTGCTGGGTTATCGTTGCCTTTAGGGATACCACAATACAAAGGGTAAAAGTTCTCGATTTAAGGGTAATTTACAATCGACTAATTTTAAAAATCGTATATGTATTTTAATTGCTGGATGAACATTTCATGCGTTGTAGTGATCATTATTATTTGAACTAATTATGATTTGTGTTCATTTATATAGATTTCCAAAAGACGAGACGGTACTAAAGGTTTGGATTGCAGCGACTGGACGGCAAAACTGGCAGTCTACCAAGCACACTCGCATGTGTTCTATCCATTTTAAAACCGAATGCTTTCAGAAAAAGCAACGGATAACTTATTTGGCAAATATTTGAATCATCATCATCTAATTTAAGAGCCAAGCTCTTGTCGGTGGAGTTTTTTCCATTCCTTACGCTCTTCCGCCATTCTCTTGACCTCTTGATACAACAACAATTAACATTTGAGAGTAGAAGAGGGAGAATGCTGGGACACTTGATACGACACGACAGTTTCATCAGAACGATAATAGAGGGAAGAATAGAAGGAAAAAGGAAGAGAGGAAGACCAAGAATAAGCTATATGCATCAAATAAAGCAAAAGTTGAAATTTTGTACGCAACAAATTTATGTTGCGTATTTATGTTATTATTTAATAAACTTACATCATTTAACGGCCCATAAAAGTTATTTGTTGACTATTTTATTTAAACTTTATTGCTCTGTAAGTTGTATAATTGGCGGACTTATTCTGTTCTATGACGTTAAAAATCCTATTTCCTTCTTAAACATTTTTTTTGTACACAATTTTTGTTTTATCCCTATGTTAATATTTTTTTGTACAAATCAATAAAGATTTTGACTGTAAAATTAAGTATTTATTGTAATTAAGGTTACTAGTGTATTTATATGTGTGGGGAGTAAATTTTTATGAACATGGCCACCCCAAAATACGTAAGTACTTTATATCTGTCTCATACGGGTGAACGCGGCTGTCAAGTCTATAATATACTTCGTCTAAGGTATTAACCCACAGATGAATAATATATCGACACTGGAAATTTCAAATGTCGTAAGGGACATTTTGTCGTAAGTACACTAAACACAGCATAGGAATCAGAAAAAAAATCTCTAGCGATCTGTATAGCAGACTTTGTGGTATCTTTTCAAATAAAGAAGTTATGAGGTGAATTTACTTTGTCGTAACTAAACGAAGTGTAAAAATTTTTGTAGTATGGGTCAAATTTTACACTTAAAGGTATCGTTTGCTGAAACGCAACGTCGTATATCTCTCAACTCTGTAATCATTATGTTGTAAGGGACTATTTTGGTGGTTTATGCTACCTATATGTCCCAGGTGTGTTATTGGGAATTGTGATTATTTCTTGTTTGAAAACCAATCGGTACATAAACTTAGTCTTTGCAGTAAAGATACTCGTTTACAAAGTACATTTAAAAGTCTGAATACTCGTTATTGGGTATAAACATTGTTCTTAGCTTGCAAGAAGATGATACTCATTTTGAAAGTTCCTTTTAGATTATTGTAATTTACAATTGTTATTTAGTTGGAACTGTATTGCTATTGTTATTGGAATTGCCGATGCGTATATCGATCTCTCCGTCAAGAGAGAGATTGCTTGACACGGTCGACCCCAGGTAACAAAACTTGTCGACTACCTCCAAGGTTGCACCTTCCAGCAAGATGGACGGCTGGTAGGTATAACCCTGCGCTAGGATTACGGTCTTCTCTGCATTTATGGACATGGCGAACAGGGCACAAGCGTGGTGAAATTTGTCCAGTAGGACCTGGAGCTCTTGGGGAGTTCTTGCAACAAAGGCTGCATCGTCGGCAAACAGCAAGCTGTCAACAAATAGGTCCTCGCGATTACGGCGAGACTTAAGGAGGGCGACATTAAACAGCTTCCCATCCGCTCGAGTGTGTAGATGGACACCTTGTTGCGCGTCACCGAAGGCAACTTTGAGCAGAAGCGAAAAGAATATGCCGAACAAAGTTGGTGCCAAGACGCAGCCTTGGCGAACTCCTCTACGCATATCAAAAGCGTCGGAAAATTGACCATTGTAGACAACGGTGCCTTTCATGTCTTCGTGAAAGCATTTCACCAACTTCAGCAGCTTTGGGGGACATCCTATTTTCTCAAGTGCAACATAGAGACCCTCTCTGCTGACCGTGTCGAAGGCCTTATTCAGGTCAACAAATGCGATCACCAAAGGAGTATTCTGCTCACGGCACTTCTCTTGAAGTTTCCGGATGGTAAATATCATATCCGTAGTGGAACGCTGGGAACGGAAGCCACATTGTGCCTCAGGATACACGCGTTCGGAAAGACTTTGCAGTTTAGTCAATATGACCCTTACAAAAAGCTTACCGACAATGCTAAGAAGGGAAATACCACGGTAAGAGTTACAATCGCCGCGGTCACCTTTCCCTTTGTAAAGAGTCACAATATTTGCATCGCGCATATCCTGTGGGAATAGCTCCCTCTCCCAGCATTTCCCCAGGAAGTTATGCAATACTGGTTATATGCACTTGAGTTTTAGGAGTTCAGTGAGTACACCATTGACCCCTGGACTCTTACCACATTTGAGCTGTAATACGGCCGCACGTAGATCCCACACGGTGGGTAAATCATCGAGCTCAGACATAATAGGTAGGTTCGGAAGAGATGAGCGAGCTTAGCATTGACCTAAATAACAAGCTAACAAAAAGGAAATTGATAGTTTTATCTATAACTATGGAAATAAAACAATTCTCAATACATAGATATATAAGTTCCTAATATTTTCATACATTTTTAACGCTACTTACTTCAGTGTCCTAGAAAAAAATATGACATTACAACAGAAAAAATCGAAAAATTTAATGTTGTGTGATAGTTACGACAGTCGGGTTGAATTTTAGTCTATGGCGTAAGAGATTTTCATAAAAATAGTCAGATTTTTTTGTATGCGTAAGGGACAGATTCTTCTGAAAATTATTGTGTAAGGGACACTATTTCCTAAACTATTGAGATATTATATATAATACTATCTCAATGATGAAGGAAAAGCTTTTTGAAAGTTATGTGTAAAAGAATCATCTAATTCGGATGAATATTTACTAAGTTACGATTTTTTTTAAATTTGGATTTTGTTTATCGGCTCTCCTGAAAAGTAGGACTTTGTCCCTTACGACATTTGAAATTTCCAGTGTCGATATGTATCTAGGTATTAACCCTTTTCGACCATGGCGCCATCCTGTCATTATTTTTATAGATAATATTGTGTGTGACACACAAAAGATCAAAGGAGTATTAATTTCGTAGTATTAGAAAGATTACGCTGTTAAAGAATCAGAGTGTCAATTTTCGTGCAGTCCGCAACTCCGCATTCAAAAAAAGTTCACCGATTGAGTATTCATTTTCGAAGAAAATACAGTTTTTGCTTTATCACCACGACTCACGCACGATTTTTAAGCATTTCAATTTCTTCTGTGCAGCAGTTTTTTCAAACGTGTGAATACATTAGGTACTTGATTTATTCGCTAAAATGGTCAAACTTGTAATCGAAATACCACAATGTCCAATAGATGTGAGAACCGAGAACCAGAGCGCACTGCCATCTAGTATCGGGTAAAATACACAGATGAATAATATATGTATCTAGATACAGATCGGACACTCAAGAGGGCGCCTGTAGCCAATAGGAAAAAATGCCCCACCTCAGTTTAAAAAAGCAACTGTCATTTGATAGTGTTGTACAGAGTGGATTTCACACCTTTCTTCAATGTCGATAAACTAGTGATGTATCGCAGTCGATAGATTCGTATTGATGTCTATGATAATACTTTTATGTTGCCTATTTTTGTCAATTAAAAAACGTTGTGAGTTTACACATAATTTATTGAACAAACAAGAAAATATAACAAATATTAAAAAATACTTGATAATATGAACAAAATAGACATGCTATCTTAACAAATTATTTGCTACATAATAAACTTAACTTTCTCTTTAAAAAAAATATAATTTGGTAAATAACCCCTTTTCCATACTTCCCTAATGATTAGAATAGTTAGATACGGGATTGCTACCATGTACCTTATTATTTATGAGCTTCCGATATTTCGAATAAACGACTTCGAAGAAGGGTAGACCGATATGTCTGCCAATAACAACCCACCCGCAAGTTCTCTTCAGTTACTCCGTGATCATGGCGCTTGCAACAGTGCCGAAATATCGGAAGCTCATAAATAATAAGGTACATGGTAGCAATCCCGTATCTAACTATTCTAATGTTAGTGACCATGAAAGTTTAAAACAATATATTCCCTAATGATATTTACATATTTAGAGAGAATTGTCGAGGTGTATTATGAATCACAATTGCTTAGACTACTACAAGGAAATAAAAAAATATAACAAAGGAATGGATAAAGATTAAAGTTATAAATGCCATGTACAATTTTGTTGAAATCTTGATGTAGGTAGTATAAATATTAGCTTAATATCTTCCTAACTTAGTATTTACCTAAAGTCAGTTTTTCAGTGCTTGGCTAGTATTGTACACAATATTGACAATATGTTTTAACAAAATGATTAATTATAAAATAAAATAAATACAAAATAACAACAAACATACAGTGGTGGACCGCTAATTAAAGACACCTTGAAAATTGTATGTTCATCAAGTTTTGGGTTTCAATAATTTTGTATTATGAATACATAGAAACCAGTAACTGTTGTAAAATAATCGTATGGGTTTTACATATAATTTGAAGTTACTATTTGCCATAACATTAGGAGCGTTTTACCCTGAAATAAAACGCATATTAAAATACTTACCTCACTGGAAGCTTTATATTATTGAGATAGCACTTCCGTTTCCCGTCGGTTTTCCTACCCTTTTAAAGTACTTGTATTGACTACGTGATTCCGGCTCAGTGGCGACACCTGGCGATTGCGCGCCTTTTTTAGTTTTCGTAAAAAAGCATGGCGTCTTTTTGGTTCATTGGCTCAATTATATCACCAGGCAGCAATGGAAGTGAAAGCTTCCAGTGAGGTAAGTATTTTAATATGCGTTTTATTTCAGGGTAAAACGCTCCTATTAAAAGACTTGACCGTCACTGGAAGCTTTATATTATTGAGACCTGTTTGTTATCGCCTGGTGACGTCACTGAGAAACACAGATCTTACGCCAATGTGATGCATTTATTAAAATAAACACAAATTCTAATTAAGAACATTTATTTTATTTGATACATAAACCTTAAATTATTTATCTTTGATTGTAGTAGTTACATAGTTATGAAATAATTACATTTATGTTAATTTACTGGGTTAAATAATTGAGTTACATTCTCTGAATTCACATTTCTTATAATCTCACGTCTATAAAACTTTTGAAATGTTTTGGCTGATTGCCAATTTCCACGAGCAAGAATTTCGTCTAAAGGATGATTTTCCACCCAACTTTTGGAAGCCACAGCTGATCTAACACTGCCCGGGGTGGCTGTAATGCCAGCTTCTTGAAATACTGTTTTTATCCACCCCGCTATAACTGTACGTGAAGCAGGTTTCGGTTGACCTCTTATTGTGATAAATAAACTAGATGATTTTGAAGCTTCACGTCGTTCATTCATCAACAGTATCGTCCTTTCAATCCAATATGGAGGATTTAAATTATTGTTACTTGAATTAACTAACAATTTCCAACCAGACTGTCTATATGTATTACTGTCCGTCTTAGAACCGAATTCGGGCCATAATATTACACTTTCACTGGTTTTAATGTAATGTCTAGGATCAATTCTAAGTAAAGTTAGGTCATGTATACGTCTACCAGAACACAGTAGTAATAAAATCGCAGCATGACGTGATGTTTGAAACATATTGTTTGTATCAACGGTATACCTCGATAAGTGTTGTATTAGAATTCCAACGTCCCATACGGGTGGTTTGGTGTTCTTTGGTTTTCTAAAAGCGATGGACTTTAAAATATGTTTTACTAAAACATGTGAGCTTAATTGACCTGATATTTCAGCGTTACATAACGTAGAGACTACTGATTTATGTAAAAGTATTGTGTTGTATGACAAGTTGTGAATCAAGTATAAGTCAGATAAGAATTGTGCTAATTTTGGGCCAGTAGGGCTGTTTATATTAACGCCATTAGTAGTGGCCCAAAAACACCAGCGCTTCCATGCGACTTCATAAGTTTTCAGTGTAGATTTTCGCCAGGAGTTTTTTAGTAGGGATACCTGTTGAGAATTCCATGTTTCTACCGCCTCGGACCACCCCCACATCTCCAGACTTCTAGAACCAGGTTCTCTACGTTCGGAGGAGGTAGTCCCGTTGTTGTGTCGACGAGATGTCTCTGAAGGTTCCTGAGTGTCAACGGAGCCGCGAGTGCCCGAGCTTTGAGGTCTGCGCGCCAGTATACTTTCTCCCACCGAGGCACTACTACAAGAAACACCCCCGTCGACTGATTTAAGTGAATCAGGACTTTGGGTATTAGAAACGGTGGTGGGAATACCCACGCGAGGGGGTAGTTCCATGGAATACTGAACGCGTCGTGAAATAGAGCTTGATGATCTGTCTGATCCAATGACACGTAATTGCTGATTACGTGCACCGTCTTCGAGGCAAATAAATCTATCATTGGATATCCCCATTTCGCAAATACTATGTCTACGCTTGGTGCCAGTAAGTGCCATTCTGGAGGTGTGCGAAGGCGGGATAAATGGTCGGCATGATTGTTGTATTTGCCGGGTATGTAATGTATTTTGAATTGTATTTGATATTGATCTAGTAGACTTAGAATTTGATGAGTTATTTCCAATAGGGATAACGACTTTGTACCTCCCTCCTTTCGGAGATGTGCTACTGCAGTCTTGTTGTCGCACTGTATGAGAATCGAACTGTGGTGGAGTTCGTGAATCTGGCTTTGGAGGGCATGCAGTATGGCAAGCATTTCTTTTTGGTTGCAATGCAATCCTTTCTCTTCTGGAGTCCAGCTCCCTGAGATCGCTCGATTGTTTAACTGCGCTCCCCAAGCCTGATCTGAAGCATCCGTTGTCAAAAAGTGATTCGGAGGAGGGTGGTGTATTGCTGTTGCTAATTGACAGTTCTCCGTCCACCACATCAATTCCTCGTAAACTTCTTGAGGTAATGGGAATTCCTTTACCGATTGTTCGGGTAGAGAGTTTAGTAACCTCATTAAATACCGATGATTGAGCCGACCTCGCGGTACCACAAAGCTGGCAAAGTTCAAAATCCCTATTATTTTTTGTAAGTCTTTTACAGTTATTTTCATTCGCTCCAGTACATGATTTATTTGTTTTTTGATTGATGAACTCTTTTCGACAGGTAGACTTTTCTGATTGGTCCAAGTTCTCCACATTATGCCTAAATAAATTATGCTCTTTTGGGGATGAAGTATGGATTTCTTGAAATTGACTTGCCATCCTAGATTTTTTAGAGTTTGTACCGTGTGATTGACATGATCGTGTAGGATTTTCGGATTTTGATTTACTATCAAAATATCGTCTAAGTACACTACGATTCTCATGTTCCACGTTTCTCGTAGCGTTTGAGCCACCCAATTCGTCAACATTGAGAATGTTTTTGGGGCTGTGCTCAAACCGAATGGAAGGCAAGTCATTTCCAATAACTCCCCATCGTATATGAGTCTTAGAAAGCGTCTGTGTGTCTTTGCTATTTTTAAATGAAAGTATGCTTGGGATATGTCTATCTTGCACATCCAATCGTGAGGTTGCAGGAAATCTGGGATGCGATACATATTTATTAAATGGAAGGGTTCGGTTAGCACATATTCGTTTAGTGCTTTGAGGTTGAATATAGGACGGGCTGACCCGTCGGGTTTCGGCACAAGAAACAGAGGGGAAATGAAGCTTGGTGATGGGTATGCGATCTTTAGAACGCCCTGCTTTTTCATTTCCTGGATGATTGTGGTCATGCCATCCGAAACAGGAGTTTGAAATGGGCAATTGACTACATCCGGGTATAATAGAGGAGGTTTTTGATAAAAGGGGATTCGATATCCTTGTATTATTTTTAAAATAATTATTGGTGCCTTCATATCCCTCCATTTTGAATGGTAATGTGCTAACTGACCTGCTTGAAATCGTTCTGAGTCATTGTTTGTATCGTTTTGCCGTATCTTTGTTGGACTTAGGAGCATTAGAGCGTCCTCGGTTGCCTCTGTATTCGGGCCGCGAGCCTCGATTATGGAATGCACCTCTGGTGTTAAAGTGGTAAGAGGGCTGCCCTCTCGAAGGGTAGCTGGCCTGAGCATGTCCACCCCGCGAGGGTGGGTTGTGGTTGGCAGCATATGCATACGTGGGAAAGCCAGAGCCGGGAAAAGAATATTGAGTCCCACGCGATGGGACGGTAGGTTTACGCCCGCCTTGCCCCCGCGAGGGGCGACGGTTTGATGAATTACCTTTTTGTTGGGCAGATTCGTCAGACTTCAGTGGCCAAAATGCTTTACGAACACCACCAGCCTTTTCTAAAATAGACGTTAACTTCTCTGGATCAAATAAATTTGTATTGGTTGGTGGTATTCTGTTTAAAGAAGCTTTAATAAGGGGGTCTCGCACTTGACTAGTAATCGATTCTCGCCTCATTTCAATACTTTCTGCCCGGTGGCCACAAACTAATTGTAAAAGATCGGATGATATTTTGTGGAAATCACCTTTTTGAAAAAGTTCTTCTACCTTCCCGTTTAAATTATCAAAAGTGACATTTGTATTTTTAGCCCAAAAAAGAAGATGGCGAATGTTTTCTTGTAAAGCTTCTTTTTGTTTAAGTATGCAGTACGTTAAAGCTGCATAAGCTTTCTCAGTGTGTGCCAAATGACGAAGGTTATCATACATTTTTACCTCATCGTTTGTTTCCAAGTCTATGAAACCTGGAGTGTGGTTGTATAACTTTTGTGTATCTGCGTATCTAACTTCTGACCAAGAACTATTGCCAAAACGTTGTATGTCATTAAGAAACTTAAGGTATTGATCAGGTGTCTTTGGTACCGTGGGTTCTTTAAGCTTAGTCTCAATATCGAAAGTAAATCCTGACGCCGAATTTTGGCATTCCGAGTCGCCACATTGTACCCCCGTAATAGAAGTTTGTCGTTCATATAAATCACCACTAACCCCTGAATATATCGACAAATTATCACACGCCTCATTATTATTAATGGTTGCAGCTAGTTGCTTCCGAATTTCACCCATTTCATCAAACAATTTATCTATCATTCGGTTAGAATAACGCGAACGCTTACTTTTCTTATGGCGCCGGCGGTGTGTTCGTTTACCTCGTTTGCCGGACGATGATGAAGAGCTCGAGGAGCTGCTGCTGGTCGAGCTGCTGCTGCTAGTGCTCCGGGTCCGCTTGCGTGTCGTCCCGCTCGGGCCAGGCACAGGTGGCGGCGGCTGCGGGTCAACCGCCGAATCTTTTTCACTTTTATCCATTTCTAACAAAAATCAAATAAAATTTAACATCAGCTGCTAATAAAACCGGAAGGTCACGAAATTTTTTCAAAAAAAATTTATACTATGATATGACACGAACGGAAAAACCCGTTAAATTTTATGATCATATCAAAACGTTACGTTACTCCTTATGAAAAGGACTAATTACTACTTAGTAACGAATTCTATACGAAACAATCGTAATTTTCAAATATTAACACTTTTCTATAGTGGGGTAGGTTACTTACAGTTTTTCTTCAATTTGCGTAACATTCACTTACACTTATTTTTATTTTTATCGTTAATATAATCGATATTCTTTACACAAGTTGCAGAGATGGAGCTTGTGCGCACAAGTTAATTCGACGGAAAACAAAACGCCAATGAACCAAAAAGACGCCATGCTTTTTTACGAAAACTAAAAAAGGCGCGCAATCGCCAGGTGTCGCCACTGAGCCGGAATCACGTAGTCAATACAAGTACTTTAAAAGGGTAGGAAAACCGACGGGAAACGGAAGTGCTATCTCAATAATATAAAGCTTCCAGTGACGGTCAAGTCTTTTAATGATCTATTTTTCGTTATTTTTGACCTCAAATCTATTATGAGCAAAATAAGTGTACCAGTGATGTGGACAACTAATTAAAGACACTAAATGTAAGTTACTGAAAACCAAAAAAATACTAAACTACAAAATAGTCAGTTAATATGAAATAATAAATAGTCATTTATCAATTGTTTTACAAAGTTTTTGATGTCTTGTCGTATGTCGTTTAGCTGCATTTTGACCTTTACCCAGTCCTGACACGGTCCTGGCATTAGTGCTATTAGTTCCTTGCAAGCATGTATTGAAATTTATTCGAATGCTTTCATAAACGCGTCATTAAGGTTATTTTAGCGTTGGTTACTACCTACTGACTATTATTTGTCTGATATTACAAAGTTTCAAATGCGATAGATGTCAGGACCTTAGAATCGGACCCCACGGAAAGACCTAGAATGGGATTTCTAGATGAAAAATATTAAGGATCAAAGCATATTTTCATGACAGTAAAGCAGGAAGATCGTTAAATAATAATAATATAATATAAATAAGGCCTAGATTGTGCGAGGAAAACTTGCACTGAAGAAAATTGTATAAGTTACCAAATTTATAATATGCCAAATATTTCACGGATGCGGTTTGCCTAAATACATTCTCAACGTGGAATGTATTCAAAGTGGATAATTGAGATGTTTTCGAATTAAATAAAATAATGGATGTAATTACGAGGAAAACGGTCTATGAGACGACAATTTAACAAGACTATGTATCATATAACTGTAAGATATAAAGTGAGGAAACATCAAAGTGCGCCGTTGATTTTCTAGACGTATTGCTGGACCTATGAAAAAATACTTGTACATGGATGAAATACCTAAACAATAATATTTAACAACAGCCTATCTTACCCTAAGCTGACTAAGCATCTTGTCTAGATAATCTTGTAGTTTAGACATACTAACGACTTACTAAACCGACTGCAACGGCCGTCTCAGTTTTTCTCAGGCACACTGCCTATCTTTTAGATATGCTACCATAATAGTCCTAACATCAACCCAATTGAATAAAATTAGATTCTTGTATTAGGTAATACACTAGCGAGACATGTTGCTAATGTTTATTAACTATACGACGCTTTTATGAAAACATTAGAACAAATTCTTACATGATAACAAGAAACGCATATCACCAATGCCAGGACTAAGTTAAGGTCAAAATACAGCTAAACGACATACGACAAAACATCAAAAACTATTTAAAACAATTGAGAAATGACTATTTATAATTTCACATTAACTGACTATTTTGTAGTTTCAGTATTTTTTTGGTTTTCAGTAACTTACATTTGGTGTCTTTAATTAGTTGTCCACATCACTGGTACACTTATTTTGCTCATAATAGATTTGAGGTCAAAAATAACGAAAAATAGATCAATGTTATGGCAAATAGTAACTTCAAATTATACGTAAAACCCATACGATTATTTTACAACAGTTACTGGTTTCTATATATTCATAATACAAAATTATTTAAACCCAAAACTTGATGAACATACAATTTTCAAAGTGTCTTTAATTAGCTGTCCACCACTGTATATTTTTCATCTTTGAACATCTAGATCTTTTAAAATCAAATAGTTAATTATAATTTATTTTAATCAATTAAATTTCCTGATATTACTTAAATTTTTGTCATAAAAATATGGTTTACAATATTCAAAAAGCAAAGAAAAACTGGCTTTATACAATTTTGACAATATAATTATTAAAGCAATTGAACTCCTCTCCTTTATACATATACGAGGCAAACTATGGGGCGGATTTACTACTGGAGTTTATGCGATAAGAGAAAAAACATGAGATTTGAACCTTGACATTAATTTTTATGTAATTAAATCACAATAAAACAACACTTCAATATCAATATAGACATAAAGTCTTATTTTCTTGTGACTATGATATAATTAATAAATTATGTCAGAAAAAGGTACACAACACTCAAATACCACACAGGTTCTCTTTCCCTAGGAGCAAAAAGTTAAAATGTAAGCACTTTGAATAATCAGTAATTAATTCCCCTTCCTCACATTGTATGCCAGTACACGTAAACCTACACATTGAAGTAGATGGCACGTACCAGGAGCTGGCATGCAAGTGTGCTAGCTACAGGCATGTGGATATAATAATAATTATTTACAGACACAAAATGTTATAATAATGCTGTTACAAACAAAAACTTTGGCTTCCCTCTCCTAATGTCAAACGATAGCATTATGTAAAAGGTTTAAGTATTACACTTCAGAAACACAAACCGTACCATTAACTGAACTGAAACCAGCAGGGGAGAAGAAACGCCAGTACAGTAGCCTTTCTTCACTGGTATACAAAACCTGAACATGCTTCCTTCCAACGCTTCCTTTGTATCGAGACTGGCCAACTCAAACACAAAGTGGCTTCTGCTTGAAGAGTGATGCAATAGACAAAAGCATGCATACGCAATAGAGGCGGTTGTCTATGAAATGACATGTCTGTCATGTCAGTTAGTTTTATGTCAATATACTTTCTTTGTATTTGATTGCTGTCACTAATAAATATACTATGGAATAAAACACTTATTTCTGTTATATTAAATTGGCGACGAGTTAAAAGGAAAAAATGCCAAAAGATGACGACGTCAGCAACGCTGATCTTATAACGCAACTTATACAGGCGCAACAGGCGACCCAAGCACAGGTATGCCACCTTGCCCAGATGTTGGCACAGCAAGCCTCAACATCTAACACGGACCAACAAAATAAAGGGAAACATCAAATCCTAAATCAATTCAAAGATAAATTTGAACCCGAAAACACCACTATAGAACACTTTATCGAGTATTTTGAAGCCAAATGCGACATACTACAACAGAAACATAACATGCGCGATCTACTCGTATCTTGCCTCACCCCGAACGTCTATCACGAAGTAAAGGTAGCCTTGACCCCTGATTTCGACGAACAACCATATGAAGCACTCAAAAATAAACTGATGGACTTATATCGTACGAGAAAAACTCGGCTCAAAGCACTCACAGAATTTTGGAACTGCACTCGCCAACCAACAGAGTCCATGGAACGCTACGCCAACAGACTGCGAGAGCTTAGCAAATATTGTGGATATGAAGGTGAGCTCCTCGAACGACAGCTACGAGACCGATTTGCAACCGGAGTAAATCATGCTGAACTGCAAGTCGAAATGCGACAGAAGTGGCCGGACCTAAAGGATATAAACGATAAAGAGATCACGTTCGCAAATGTCTTGACCATGTGTGCAGCTCGTGAGCTAGCTGAGAACGAAGAAACTTCACAGGCGTTGTTACCCACAAACAAAATACAAGACAAGCAAGGACCATCTACATCACGAACAGCCAGGAGGCTACGGCCAAATCAATGTCGTCGTTGTGGCAAAACGGAAAAGCATTCTCTCAGTATGTGTAACGCTAAAAATCACACATGCGACGCATGTGGTGCCGAAGGGCATTTTGAAAGTTGCTGCATCAAGAGTGGAAACGCCTACCTGACGCCAAATAACAGACGTGACGGTAACCACCAACGTGGAAACAAAAACAAAAACCACCTGCAACATGTAGGTCAATGTATTGACAATGGTACTACAACTTCAACTACAACATCGGACAGTGATTCAGAAGCGGACACTGTAAACAAAATAAGCAAACATCCAACACGATGTAAGAAAATTGACGTACAGATCAACGGCCAACAATGCACTATGGACTGGGACCCCGGCTCCGTGTATAGCATAATAAGTAAACAACTTTGGAAACGTATAGGTACACCAGCATTAACAAAAGGTCCCAAACTACAGGCGTACTGTAACTTTAAATTGAAACCAATGGGACTTACCGATGTGGAAGTTGAGCTGCGAGGAGTGGTTAAGATACTTCCCGTTGTCGTCATGAAAGGCGCAGAACCAATGCTTTTCGGACTACAGTGGAGCGAAATGTACGGCATGACATTTCCAGAGCCAGTATACTCAATCAAGCACCCAACTACAGCCAAACCCAACATATCTTTACAACAAGTACTGCACCGACATGAACACCTTTTTAACAACGAACTTGGCAAAGTAAAAAATTATCAAGTCAACATTCATATTAAAAATAACGCTGAAACGAAACACCTGCCAGCAAGGCCAGTAAAATTCAGTATGAGAAAGAATATCGAACAAGAGCTAGAACGTTTGGTCGCAGAGGGTATAATTTCGTCTGTCGATCCAAATCTGACACCCATCGAGTGGGCCACGCCTACGGTCAACGTCCTAAAGAAGGATGGGCGAGTACGAATATGTGGCGATTACCGAATTACAGTCAATCCAGCCTTAATCGCTCACTCACATCCTGTACCAGTCTTTGACCAGCTACGTCAGCGCCTCGCTAACGGTGATAAATATTCCAAAATCGATTTAAAGGACGCGTATTTACAGTTCGAAATTGCACCAGACTCAAGAAAAATCCTGGTCATCAATACACATAAGGGGTACTTTGAATATAACCGTATGCCATTCGGTATTACTACAGCACCATCAATATTTCAGCGTTTCCTCGAAAAACTACTTGACGGCATAGAAAGCGTGGCCGTCTATTTTGATGACATCGCTGTGACAGGACGCAATGACACTGAACACTTACGCACCCTGGGCGAAGTCTTTCAGAGGTTAGAAGCAGCTGGCCTCAAAGTAAATTTGAAGAAATGCACCTTTTTGGAAAGCGAAATTGAATACCTAGGACACATATTAGATAAGAACGGGGTACGGCCGACGTCTTCAAAGATAGATAGCATTTCAAAAGCTCCACCACCTACAAACGCTAAAGAACTGCGTTCTTTCCTGGGACTGGTGAACTTTTATGAAAGATTCATTCCACACCTACATAGCGTGTGCGCTGATTTGCACACGTTGACGGCAAAAAATAGCAAGTGGACATGGTCTGATAAGGAAAACATGGCTTTTCAACGGACAAAGGAACTGATAACTCAGTCACAACCACTTGTACCATTCCAGGAGAAGCGACCCGTCTTTTTAGCATGTGACGCATCCGAGAAAGGCGTGGGGGCTGTATTATATCATGTCAATGCTAGAGGGATTGAACAACCCATTGCATTCGCGTCACGTAAGTTGAAACCTGCAGAAGCCAAGTATTCTGTAATTGACAGAGAAGCGTTGGCAATTTTTTTCGGGACGCGGAAGTTCGATCAGTACCTACGAGGGACAAAATTCACGTTAGTGACCGATCACAAACCCCTAATTCACATTTTAGGTCCACAAAGGAATCTACCTAAGGTAGTAAACAACAGACTTGTGCGCTGGGCCCTCATCATAGGAAGTTATGACTTTGATATAAAGCATACTAAGGGCGAAGCAAATATCATGGCAGACTACTGTTCTAGAATGCCAAACCCAGACGTACAGCCAACTAAAAAAGAGCTAGCAATATGCAAAATTGTGGATCACCTAAGAGAAAATAAATTTAATGACCTGTGCTTATCGGAAGAAAGCATTAGAAAAGCTACCAAGAATGACCCAATCCTTAAGGAAGTTAAACAACGGCTAAAAACAGGCTGGAAGACAACAGAATCCAGTGAGATCAAGCCGTACTATCGGAAACGTGAAGAACTTTCACTCGAACAGAGAATTATCATGTGGGAGGGCAGGATAGTGATACCTCATGCCCTCCGTGAAGAAACACTGAAGTATTTACATATTGGGCACCCAGGTATTTCTGCAATGCGGGCCTTAGCTAGATTTTATGTCTGGTGGCCCGCATTAGATGATGATATAGATGGGTATGTAAAAAGGTGCCACACCTGTCAGGAAAATCGTCCGAACCACGCAGAGCTACCGGTATTTTCGTGGTCCATACCAGATAAAGTTTGGGAAAGACTGCATATCGACTTCGCTGGCCCTTTTGAGGGAAAGTACTGGTTAGTTCTCTGTGACGCTTTTTCTAAATGGATTGAGGTGCGCCCCATGGACTCAATCACGACGAACAAATTGATTGCCGAGTTGGAGACAATATTCTGCACGTTTGGTTTGCCTGAGATAATCGTATCTGACAATGGTCCTCAATTCACATCACGTGAGTTTCAAGAATACTGCTCCCACAAATGCATCACTCATGTCACATCTGCACCATACCATCCCCGTACCAATGGACTAGCTGAGAGGCTTGTACGCACATTCAAGACAAGAATGGCAGCAAGCAAGAATGACAAGCAAACACAGAAACAAAGATTACAAATTTTTTTATTTACGTACCGCATTACACCACACACAACCACAGGGAAATCACCTGGAGAAATAATGTTCGGTCGTCGACTATCCTGTGTACTATCTAACATGCGGCCAAACGCCAAAAGGAATCTCCAGAAACGCCAGATAGAAGCCAATATCGTAACAGAACAGGAAACACCCATCTATCCCGCAGGCACACCAGTGTATATGAAAACTTCGTTGGACAAAACGTGGACACCGGCTACTGTCGATCACCGCACCAACCGTTATTCGTACGTGGTCATAACAACCGACGGCATTAAGAAAAGATCCCATGCTGACCATCTTCGCTTGCGGGTAGGAGGGGAGGAAGAGTTAAACCACACCCGTGATGGAACGCCATTGCTGTCCACCACTGCGATTTCCACCCATACACAGATGGCTAGGCACGGGAATAGAGAAGAAGCAGAACACGAAGTTGTCGAAATGTCACCACCAACAACATCATTGTCCACCGTTGACCTCGGGTCACATCCGGCAGTAGAACCCCTAACTCCAGAGCTATCACATAGTACAAGAGAAGCCACAGCACCAGCCACTGAAGGTGCCAGCACGCCGATACGACCAAAGCGAACTATTCGTCCACCCCGGCGGCTCATAGAAGAAATGTGATCGACGACGATGGATGACTGAGCACCGACCTAAGCAGGGAGGAATGCAATAGACAAAAGCATGCATACGCAATAGAGGCGGTTGTCTATGAAATGACATGTCTGTCATGTCAGTTAGTTTTATGTCAATATACTTTCTTTGTATTTGATTGCTGTCACTAATAAATATACTATGGAATAAAACACTTATTTCTGTTATATTAAAAGTGAAGACATACAAATTGTACTGGTGTTACACCTGACAAATTGAAGAGCTTGTGGAATCAGACAAATTTTCTAAGCGTTTCCAAGAGTATCGTTATGATCGTTCAAAAGCACTCCTACTCAGTACAATAACTTGAGTCAGTCAAATTTTGCGGAGCCTTATATAGGCGGGAACACATTCAACTAAAAAGTAAAACTGTTTGGAATTCATTTACTTATTGGAAAAGATCGATCGTTGCGATGAGGAAAAATTGAAAGTTTTTCAAAGAAAAATCCGATAAAATTTCTGACACTTCTGTCAGTCAAAGACAAGAAAGATGGTTTCACCCATGCCACTCTTTTTTATGGTTCCTTCGACAAGTGTGTTTTCTACGCCTACAAATTTTGCGATATTTGTAATTGAAAACAATAAAATAGGATGGGGCACGAACTTTGAGTATACTCAAAGGGCACGAATTCTATAAGGAGAGATTTGGCAGTATGAGCTGTCTACGGCCTGGTAAAATAGCTGGAGATTTGTAATTTTATAAGTATTATAAAAGGTATTATACCACTAAATGACATTACGGACACGCTGAGGCATGGTTTATAATTTTTTTTTACTATTGTGAAATGGATAGCGTAAGACACAGGGTTTGATTACTTGTCTGTCACACACAGTACAGTTGTTTTTTACAAATACAATTTATTGAAATAAATAAAAAATACAACAACATTTTACAAAGTAAGAACTAATGAAAAAAGTACACAATGAACGCGTCTACAGATGACGTAAAATCATGCCACTATTTCTTGGCTTCCTATTGGTCAGTGCGAATCATCAGACTTCTGTCAAAATAAGGTGTCAAAAAAATATAAACAAGTTGCATGTGAATGATGTTTTTTGGCAAATAATTAATTTTAGGGTTGATATTATTA
The DNA here is from genome assembly GCA_963584085.1 of Pyrausta aurata. Lineage (NCBI taxonomy): Eukaryota > Metazoa > Arthropoda > Insecta > Lepidoptera > Crambidae > Pyrausta > Pyrausta aurata. Next base: position 6,994,979 of record OY757255.1, on the reverse strand, counting down.
GTGAATTTCTTCAGTAATGGATCAAGACGAATCATTCTTAAACCCTGATATATTTAACGTCCATGATATTACTGAAATAGAAGGTAAGTCTTGTGATTATCTTCACCCTTCGCTTGGCATTAACTATTTCTCAGAATTTCATCATTCCGCTTTGTCAATTTCTTTCAGACTTCCTCAACAATTGTGACGATGCTTTTATGAGGAAATTAGAAGAGGAGCTAGCGACTACAGACGACTCTGGGTTGCTCAGCGTTGATACAAAAGTCAAAGTAGAATCTTCGCCGCCATCGCAGAATAGCCCTCATTTCAACAGTCCCGGGAATCCGCTTGTATCTCAGTATGCTCACGCTGCGCGAGCTTCTCCACAATCTCCACCAAATATTAAAAGAAGTCCCGTTCAGGTAGTTCCAAGTAGCGATGGCTACAAATTACATAAAACCAATGATGGTGCGGTGTTACCCGATGTGACGCAACAAAGTCAAAATAGAGTCCCTTCTCATGGCCCAATGATTTTGCAGCAAGTTGTACAAAACCCACTGTATGTAAACTTAGCACCTGGAAGCATACATCAACTGTCAGATGGCCGTGGCTCATTAGTCCAATTGGATAGTGTTTCGCAAATGAAACAACACACTAAAAAGCCTCAACAGCCAGCCCAACCATTACTTATTCAAAACAGCCCCAAAGGAATGACTCCTCTTATTTTGAAGACCTCAGATTCAAATTTTTCCCCAGTGATATTGCAACCAAATATTATCAATACAGAAGCTCAAACATTAATGTACACTAGTGCTCCTATACAAGGTAAGATTTGTTTACACTTATGTTAGGAGGCAAGTTCTGGTATAGTAGTTTTGACTGATTTATTAGAAATATTTGGTGCTATTTTTTTCAGGCTCTACACAAAATATTCTCAACACAAAGTCTAGTTCTGACAGCAGACCAGTGCATACATTTTTTACAAGCAACAGTGGTCCTACATTATTGACCACTGGTATTCCGGTAGTATTAGACGGTGATAAAATTGCCCTCAGTCAGGCACCCAATCTTGGTGTACCCAAGGTAAAAGAGGTAAAGCGAAGTGCCCATAATGCTATTGAGAGACGTTACAGAACCAGTATCAATGATCGAATAATAGAACTTAAGAATATGCTAGTGGGAGAAGAAGCTAAGGTTAGTTGGTCTTTATTTTATCTTCTGTGTTTTACCAGATAATCAATAACATTAGTCTTACAAGAAAACAATTGATCAATTTACAGTTAAACAAATCAGCAATTTTAAGGAAAACAATTGATTATATCAAATACTTACAAAATCAAAATACCAGATTAAAACAAGAGAACATGGCTCTCAAGATGAAGTACCAGAAAACTGGTACTAAAGAAACAACTTATGAAGGAGCGTACACACCACCACATAGTGACATTTCTTCACCTTACCATTCGCCACATGCTCTGGATAGTGATGTACCAAGTTCCCCTGAATATAAGGTAAGATATAAAACTTGTGAAAGTGAATATTTCAATAAATTTATTTCAATTTAAATAATATTTGCTACTTGGTTAATTTGGTTATTTTTATTCATTTATGTTGTTTTCTATTTTTAGTGTTATAAAGATAGATTAAGGGTAGATATTTTCAAAATGACTCCTTACCTTACCTTCCTTATGTTACATAAAAACAATTTTTGGTTTCATATTTCATCTTTTAAGAATAAAATATGACACTGTGAGTGTTAAAAATATTATAAAACCATAAAAACAATAATTTTCCAAATTGTTAAGAAATTAGCAGTAGATTTGTGTCACAAAATATAGCTTTAATCAAGTAAAATATTATATTTATTGGTCTTTTCAGATGGATGACAAATACTCGAAAATTGTTATGGGTATGGGCGACCACTCTCGCTTGGCATTATGTGCGTTCATGGTTGGGCTCATAGCGTTTAATCCGTTCAGCTCTTTCTTGGGTAGCTTCGTTTCTGAGTCTGCAAGCAATGACTTCTCAGCAAGAGTTGATCAGAGGAAGATCCTATCTGATGATTATAGCAGTGAGTAGATTGTGATTTTTATTGGAGCTCGAAAGAGAGAAGAGTTGTTTTAGTAGTTAATTAGTTGAGCAATTTTCACTGTAATATAAAAAGAAATCTGATTATTGTGTTGCAGGTTACAGTGGAATGTCATGGGCATCTTGGATGTTCAATGTATTCTTCATTTATCTAATCAACTTTGTGATACTTGGCGGATGTCTTGTCAAACTGTTGGTTTATGGTGACTCAGTACCTAAATCGCAATCAAAGGAAGCTGGACTCTTTTACAAACATAAAAAACAGGCTGACGAATATTTGAGAAAGGTATAATATTTTGAACTAACAGTGTGGAGTAGTATCTTACTTTTTATAAATAAATAAATATGCGCCAGACAACACACCAATTGTCTGGTTTTGTGAAAAGGAATTTTCTTCCTTGTGTTACGATGAACCAGACAACGATTATGACGAGTGTGTCTGTCATAAATACTTAAATACATATAACATTCATGACTTAGGCACAAATGTCCCTGCTCATCACACAAACATTTGCCCCTTGCGGGATCTGAACCCGTTTTATGACATAAAAGTGATAATTTTTATGTATATGTTGCAGGATGATGTAACCAACGCGCAATTAGAGTTACACCGGTCATTGGCTGTATGTGGCAAGAGCGTGCAAGCGGGCGGACAGGGCCATGCGAAGTACACCGCTGTGGCAGCCGCGGTGCTTCGGCAGATATTGCAGCGCTTGCCGTTCGGTGGCTATCTAACTCGACGAGCCGGCGATTTGTGGAGTGATAGGTAAGGGGTTGGGGAGAACATGAATTTATTTAATGTATACATCGTGTGTGTGTGTGTGTGCGGATACACCCGCCCGCACGCCGCATGCACCGCGCTCTCGCCTCCCACACCAGCGGACAATCAAGAGGCTTCCAACGACACCTACTTTGTCTAATTATGATAAAAATGTTAGTAGTTATGAGGGAACAGATGAACATCCATACCCACATACATACATAGAGGTCAAAACCATAACTTTTTGCTCCGCCGTAGTCGGGTATAAATGGTCCTCTTCCGTGTTAAGTCGTAAGTATTCTGAGTAATTGATGTAATTTTCAGTAAGATCTAAAAGTAAAAATAATTACAAAACATTTATAAACAGAGTACGAATATTTGATACTGCAAACCAATGTACAAAAAAATTGTACTAAATAATTGACGACTTTGTAAATCAGTTACGATTAATACTTTCACAAAAATTATTAAAACAGTGTACTATTTATACCTTTAAATTTAAAATTACATTAACAAAAAAGTGAGAAAAGAAGTGATTATACCAGTATTTTCAGATTAAACTTACTTCTAGCACGAGGCCGCGGCATGTCTCCTCGTTTGTTGCAGCTGGTTTTGAAAGTTCATTTTTTTTCATCTCTCCAGTTCGGAAAATATAACTTTCCTGTGTAGATAGCCGGGTGGAAAATAGCTTATCCATCCCTAGGGTGGAAAGTAATTTAGTTTTAATTGACATGGCATAGAGTCAAGGCCTGCAGTCAAAGCTTGGACCAAAGATAATTGAGTCACATCATGTTATTAAAATAACAAACATTTTTGCTTAGCTATTAATTGAAAATCATATTATGTAGGTATTATGTATAATCGTTGATAAAAAAAATATACATTTTCTAATTTTAATTCAATTAACAATTAAGGCTTAGATATTCCATTTTTACGATGTTTCGATTGAGTTTAAACATGGAAACACTAATTATTTAAATCTCGAATCTATATATGTTATAGAAGAAGATTACTAGAAAGCTGGATTGTGGTTGGAAACACGATTGTAATTACTTTGCTCGATAATAATTGCCTCAGAAGTGGGCCCCTTTTTTTTCGTATTTTCTATGTAGTTTTCAAATTATTGGACTTATATTTATGAAAATCACATATTTTAGTAGGTAATTCCATTCTACACATATACATGTTAAAATGATTTCAAAATGTTTGTTATTTAGATCAGAATAACGAAATATCTAAAAACACTTTATTTGACCTATTTCGACTTTTTTGATCTTGATTTGCTCAAGCTACACAGATGTGAGGAACAGGGGATTATAAGAATATACATTTTGACCACATAAGTGAGATCTCAGCTATGAATCAAATGATTTTTTTTTAGTTTTTATCGGTGTTATGTTAAGGCAAAGAAAGGTCCATTTTTTTCATTAGTCTGTATTCTTTCTTACAAGCAGCAAATTCTTCCAATTGTCTTTTTAAGATTACTTTAGACACCAAAGATGTTTAGGGCGTCCAATCGTTTTTTTCCAGTTTAATTAACATTTTCATTCATAAAACACTGATTTAGTGATTCTCACACTTGTGACGATGGTGATTCGCGCAACGACTTTGACGCAACAGTTGATCTTCGTGTCATCTCTGTTCTATACATGCAAGCAGAAATAGCGCTATCTTTTTATTCAAATGACAAGCACGAGATACCATTTCCTCATTCCCCTTGACGCCACTGCGAACGCTGGACCTATGTCAATTTTTGCAATTTTATTTGCGTACTTAATTACGTAAAACACCTAAGAACTAATAATAGCTAATTTCGCCGCGCCGCGTCACGCTCAGTTGGATCAGCACCAGTCTTATACTAATCAAAGGTCGCGAGTTCAAATCGGGGGTATCATGAATATTTTTCTACATAGTCACAATATTTTTTTAGAAAACGAAATAAGTATTTATTTTAATTTTTGGACATTTTAACATTTAAAATAAAAAAAATTAAAAATAAAAACTAATTAAATTTTTAGGTTTTTTTTTAAAGTAGCAAATCCTATTAAAAAAACTACATAACAATGAAAATAAATTTCAAAAAGAAAATTAGTATCAAAAACATCATCACCATGCGGATAAATCTCCTCAATGCCATGAGGATGGAACCCCCAACCTCTACGTGTTAAGCAAAATAAAAAGAGAAAGGCTGTAGCGACATATATAATTGTTGTGAATAAATGAACTATATTTTTGTACCAATCGTAGAGATGAATCCGTTTCTATAGTAACAATATAAACAAAAAGCATAAAACACTCATGTCAAATTATTGTAGTTTTGAACATTTTCTCTATTTGGAAAAATCAGAGCTAAACCATAACTGTAGGTTTAGCAGTAATCTCAAATGCTAAAGCTGTGCCCTGGTGACTCTAGTATATTGGAGACGAGAAAATATTATATGAATTTGAGGGAGGGAGAAAATTATTAGGTGATAGGTCTATATTAATTTTATTTATTTATTTACATCTAGACTCCTGTGACAAAATACAAACATTGGAGGTTAAGTTAAGGTCGGTCTAGCTCTCTTCGTGTATGGAACTCAGGTTTCCATGTTATTTACGTACGTACGTACACATTTTCTGAATCGTGTAGTAATAATGCATTGACTATCTATCTATCTCTTATTTGGTGACATGGACTTGAGCGACGAACATGGAGATTACTCAGTATAATCCAATTATATTTGCATTCAGAAATGTCAAATCTGAATAATTTTTTCAATTTTGTTCTGTCGAAAATGTGTGGAGACTGTCTTAATTTTATTTTTATAACCGTTCCTCAAATTGCTGTTACTGAATATCCAAAACAACTTTGGTGTTTGTGACACATAATAATTCTATTAATCTTGTAGTTAGCGCCAAATGGCGCTTCGGGGTCACGAAGGGTTCCGTACCATTATCTATGAAAATGGCATAAACAACATATCTGTTGTCAGGGAGTCCCATACAAAAGATATGAAGTCCTAATAATGGGGCAGCCCCTCATTATTATCATTATCAGAGTAGATAAGTTGTATGAGAGCAACCTGAAAAAAAAACTGTGTTTTAAGTTTTTGTTTTTTCAACGGCAACATGAATACATCCTTCCTGAAAATTTCAACTGTCTTACTATCACGATTCATGAGATAAACCCTGGTGTTGCCCTTTCGGTGTAGGAACTCATGCTCATCATAATTCATTCCTTGTAGGGAGGTGTCCCAAAAATATTTTAAAATACATATTTTAGGCGGTGTGATTAGGATATAAAGAAACCCATGCCAAATTACAGTTTTATAGTAAAAAAGGTCTATAAGCTAGACTACAAAAAGTCAAACATGGCAAAACCATATATGGTTTATCAAAGTAATTGTGTGGGTGCGGTGCTCTAATTAACAAACCTAGACAGTTGAAATATGGCATCTAGCTAGGTAATAATGTGTAAGCGAAGGAAAAAATCTGAAAACAAAAGAAATTTTTTTAATTGTAGGGTCTGAAACCGTTATAATTAAGTGGATGGAAGCTTGCACAAAATATGTATTAATGATTTATGAATAAGCAAATAAATATTTCTATAAAAAGTTATGATATCCCAACAAAAACATCAATGTGAAAAATGATAGCCAAGTTCAATGCTCAGTATATTTGATAGTGAACTTCGCCGAAAAAAGTATTGCATCTAAATGAGAGATTACTACTAACTACTTTTGCCTTACTATTTTCTTACTTTCTAACACATGATAGTCAAGTCATTTTTATAGTTCAGGCTGATATTAAGCGAGTATTTTAAGCGTGGTGTGACCTCGATAGTAATTACTTTAAACCATTAATTTACTTGAACCATTTCACGGGACATCCAAAATATACGCGGGCGACGTCGCGGGAGACGACTAGTAAATAAAAAACTTTGATATTATTAAAGGATTACTGAAACGATAAAGAAACCTTTGTCTTTAATTTAGCTTTCCATATTTGTAATGTTAAACGGAAGCGTGAAACATACTACGCAGACCCTAGATAAACTGGGAACAGGGCAAGAGAATGATGATGATGATTTGAAATGTTATGAATTTCAGTGTGTAAAAAAAAACCATGACAAAATTCTCGTGATGGGTGAACTTTGACTTATATACCTACTGGTTTGTACGGAACCCTAAATTTGAAGTGCCATATCTGTAATTGTCTTCAGTCATCATCAATTGGAAGACTGATGGAAGATAGTAGTGAGACTATAACTGTGTCGACAAAAAGGATCTTAATATAAACCACCTAAATGTTATTACATTACATTTCCTACACCTATGGGTTGGCTGGAAGAGGTATCTTTTAGGGATAAGCCCACCTCTGTTCACATTGTGACTTCTTGTACCTATTTTCTGTACATCTTATAAGTGCAATAAAGAATATAATAAATGTTATCGGATATTCTTTCTTGTTTTTATAATGGTTACAGGTTGCTGGCATAAAGTGCTGACCAGTCGTGTGAGAATGAAATGCCACTCTTTGCGTTCCTTGTTCTTTCGATAAACGTTTAGACTAAAAAGCATGTATGGTGTACTAAAGAAACCATTTTGTAAAAGTTCTTAGGGGTTCTGCTAGATGGCGTGGGTATGTTACTTACAAAAGCGCATGAAGTATCTTATTCAAGAAAATTTTGTTCCTTAAATAAACACTAGATGGCTTAATTATACACGAGATTTGTAAGACAAAGTTGACAGAAAAAGTTTTGTGCGGGGGTGCTGGTGGGGGAAGCGCCCCGCACTTTTAACAAGGGGGCGGGGCTTATGAGATAATTTGACGGAATAAGACGGCCTTAAAATATTTGGCTGCCCTCCATAGTGCCAAGATGATTTTTTTAAAATTTTATATTGTCCGTGTCACTTCAGGAAGGATTCGTCCAAAGCCGTTAAAACTTTTATAAAAAAAAGAAATTATTTTTGGTTTCTGTTATTATCTGTGGAAGAAAATCGATCGATATTCTTTACAAAGATTTTAATTATTTGATATTTTCTGCTTTTTTGTACTCTGTTTTCATGAATTCGTGCCGTTATTCTTTCTGATCGTGTTAGGTGTTGTTAGTACTGTAAATTAACTGTCATATTTTGTTTAAAACTTGAGTTTTCCTTTCTCGCTGAACTACATAATACCTCACCAAGACATCTACAACCACTTTTGTAAATTTAATGTTTTCCTCACAGTCGAAATGAAAAATAGTATGTTTAACTCGGGTGAAAGCACCCATTTCACTCTCGAATTATTGGCGCTCTCACTTCGTTCGAGCGCCAGAAACATCTCGAGTGAAATGGGTCGCTTCTCCCCTTGTATAACAATCTACTATTTTTGGTTAGCGCCATTGACAACATAGGCAATATAGACTACTAAAGTCATTTTGACATATGAAACTAGTCGCGGACAGATTGGTAAAAAACTAGAGATTAAGTACAAAAAATTGTACTGTGGGCGGCAAGCACTACAAACTTTATTACGAAGCTGGGTCTGACCAGGGTATTTTATTTTGTCTTTAATTTTGTACGCGGGGTCTTAGGAGGCTATAGCTAGAAAATTACAAGATGTACAATTAATGGCACACTTAAATTAACTACAAACAAAATTAATTAACCACAACAAGCCACGCATATCTGCGTCACCTATAGACATTTAGGCATTTAGATCAATAGGAGATTTGAGTTTTTATTCGGTTTTTCTTTGGACCATTTAGCTACGTATCTTCATACAGAAAGTTGCATAATTCAGGATGTGAATAACATTTCGATCATTGTAATATACCGTTTATTTGTTATAGTCCTGCACGACGAGCGACACAAAAGTGGGCGGCTGAAGTTTCCTCCGTATCTCACCGGCTGGCCCAGCTCGAGATCCTCTCAAGCCACAGCGGGCGCAGCGAGCGCGTTCTTCTAGCGCTGCAAGCGGTCAACCTCGCCGAGGTGTCGGGGAACAGGCAGCTGTTAGCGGATACTTACGTCACTGCTGCGCTGGTGTTTAAGGACTACATGCCTAAGATAGGCAACTGGCTGTGTGGGTAAGTAGCTTTAGTACCAACTTCCCAAAACTAGAGATCCTCTCAAGCCACAGCGGTCGCAGCGAGCGCGTGCTTCTAGCGCTGCAAGCGGTCAACCTCGCCGAGGTGTCGGAGAACAGGCAGCTGTTAGCGGATACTTACGTCACTGCTGCGCTGGTGTTTAAGGACTACATGCCTAAGATAGGCAACTGGCTGTGTGGGTAAGTAGCTTTAGTACCAACTTCCCAAAACTAGAGATCCTCTCAAGCCACAGCGGTCGCAGCGAGCGCGTGCTTCTAGCGCTGCAAGCGGTCAACCTCGCCGAGGTGTCGGAGAACAGGCAGCTGTTAGCGGATACTTACGTCACTGCTGCGCTGGTGTTTAAGGACTACATGCCTAAGATAGGCAACTGGCTGTGTGGGTAAGTAGCTTTAGTACCAACTTCCCAAAACTAGAGATCCTCTCAAGCCACAGCGGTCGCAGCGAGCGCGTGCTTCTAGCGCTGCAAGCGGTCAACCTCGCCGAGGTGTCGGAGAACAGGCAGCTGTTAGCGGATACTTACGTCACTGCTGCGCTGGTGTTTAAGGACTACATGCCTAAGATAGGCAACTGGCTGTGTGGGTAAGTAGCTTTAGTACCAACTTCCCAAAACTAGAGATCCTCTCAAGCCACAGCGGTCGCAGCGAGCGCGTGCTTCTAGCGCTGCAAGCGGTCAACCTCGCCGAGGTGTCGGAGAACAGGCAGCTGTTAGCGGATACTTACGTCACTGCTGCGCTGGTGTTTAAGGACTACATGCCTAAGATAGGCAACTGGCTGTGTGGGTAAGTAGCTTTAGTACTTACTTCCCAAAACTAGAGATCCTCTCAAGCCACAGCGGGCGAAGCGACCGCTCGTACTTGTACTTTGTACCTGTTTTTAAAACCATTAAAAAATAAGTTTAAACATAATAATAATTGACATAGTGCATAGGCAGATGTGTATGTAATGTAGTGTATTCTGTTTGTATCTCAGCTGAATGAGCAAATAGCTACCAATGATACGAATGATTAAAAAAAACCTGAGATTACGCTGATTTAATGACGGCAGCTAATTTCACTGTTAATGAAGTACTTCACGATCATCGATCAAAATTAGAAGCTAATACATAAGATTCCAACCAGCGGATTAAATTATTTGTGTGCGTTTATTGATTCGTGCAAGACATATCCCAACTTCTAGAAGACTCGAGTTTAGAATAAATTGTAATCATTGCATCTTTATCTCAGGTACTACCTCCGCCTCTGCCGCGTGACGTGCACGGACTCGTGCGCGCTGCCGCCCGTGCGCCTGCGCTGGGTGACGAGCGCGCGCGGGCAGAGGTTCCTGCGCGCGCGCCGCTGGAGCTACGAGCGCGCGCACCCGCCCTCCGCGCTCTTCTGCCGCCTGCCCGACCCCTCCGACCCGCTCGCGTATGCTATGAGAGTGAGTATTGAGATAAAGATATAGATAAATATGGATTACAATTATTACTGTGATACGTAAATATTACCAAGTTCTTGTCTAAAGCTACGAATGGACAAGCTTCTGCCCCTACCCGACCCCTCCGACCCGCTTGCGTATGCTATGAGAGTGAGTTTAGATGGAGATAAAGATAAATATGGATTACTTTTATTACTGTGATACGTAAATATTACCAAGTTCTTGTCTAAAGCTACGAATGGACTAGCTTCTGCCGCCTGCCTGACATATGATGACTTTGATGACTAGTTTACAAATAAAAACTTAAGCACATGGTTACCCGTGTTGCGAATTTCTAGCCTTTATAACAACTGCTTAAGATACCGCATGTGCTGCTGTCTGCACAAAGAATATGGATCCAGTGAGAAGAGAGGGTGTTCTCTTTTAGCCTGCTGTGAACACAAACACCTACACAGGAGATGATTTCGAAGCATTATCGTTTTGACTTACTTGACTATAAAATTACAGGATCTTAATGAGCTTTCTTAAATTGAGTTTTGAATTCTGTAGGCCTACCACCTGGACTTGCTGCAAAAAAGTCTGCAGATGTTGCTTTGCGCGGACGAACGCAGCAACACTCGTGATGTGCTGGAATTGGTCAAACTGATCACTGATGACGTCTCGACAGACGCGCCGCACCACACTGGTGAGTACTTGTGATCTTATCTACTATTTACCATGTACTCGTATCACCTGGACCTTCTGCAGATTCTGCTGTGTGGGGACGACTGTGTTCTGACATAAGAAAAACTGCTACGAAAGAATCTTACATTATAACATTTAAAAAAAGTGAGCGAGCGCAGCGAGCAAGATTTTTATCGCTCTTTTTTACTATTAAAATAAGAAAAAAGTTTGTGGACCCCCGCCACTTCCAACTTGTAGACTTACCATTTTTCTTGCATTACACGCCAACATAATAAAAATATGCGCACACACACGCACACACAAGCCAACACACTAATTGACATGGTTTCGAAGTAAGGAATTTTCTTCCTTGTGTTATAAATACCAGACAATGTTTATGATAAGAAATCTCCCGCAAATTATTCAATACATATAGACTTCCATGTCTCAGGTACAAATTTTCGTGCTCACCACATTAACATTAGCCCCTTGCGGGTTGATAGTAGTCAGGAAAGCTATAACCACTACACCAAACGCGTCGTAAACATAAACCCCCATCAAATCAGCTCAATATGCACCGGTACAGAAGACCACCCACACTAAACATAGTTACCGATTTAAAGCTTTTCTGGCAGGTTGCTGGGACCCCGTAATGGAGTGGTGGGCTAACATAGTCGGCGTGGCCGCAGCTTGGTTGCTGGCCGACATCGCGCGCGCGTCGGAGATCGGCGACCGCCTGTACATACTGCCCGAGCCGCTTGCCACTTCTGAGGACCCCTTGCCAGGGTATGAATATGATTTAGATGTTATAAACTATGACGAGAGTAAGCGAACAAGATTTATAAATAACATCTAACACGTAACATGTTAAGCGTCAAATACGTTAAGCGTATAACATGCACTGTGTTAGAGTGTCATATTATTGAAAAAGAAAAATGTTTAATCCTACTACTATTCTAAGGGGGAGTTAACAGAAATGGAAAGTTTTTTGAATTATTTTTTGAAGATTAAAATGAAATCACATTACGTTATATCACTAGTCATAAAAACAGATACAGAGATACATGCGTGTGTTACTATGTCCATAAATTGAAAAAATAATATACAAAGATGGACTTAATGCTAAAAGAATTCCCAGCCAGTCAAACCTTTAGGCCATGCAGAGAGATGACAACGGGTGTAGTGGAAATATCATAAAACTAAACGCAGCGTGACGTATATGCAAACTTACATTAAATTAGAAAACGAAGTATTAATAGTACATTACCTTGAAAATATGCGATTATGCAAAAATACGTAAAAACGTTTGGAACTCGAAATATTCCATGATTTGTGTTTTCTTCAAATGATTCGGACGATAATTATGCAGACACATCAGACGAAACACCAAACCCGACTAATACTTCGGGTCTTTACCAAGCGAAACATCATTTGCATTGACTCGTAATTCTCACATGCGCTTAGAAATTCTAGTCCGTATGTTTATAAAACATGCGTGTGTAGTTTATAGTTGTTTAATTAATAACTATTGTCTTTGGTGGATAAACATCGGTGGATGATGATATAGCTATTGTGCTATGATCGACAGGGCTCTGCATGCGGCGTACAAAAGCAGGCGGGGATTACTGAGCCTCGCCCAGTGTCGTGATGAACGAGCCATCGAGAAGACGTCCGAGACCATACTCAAGGTATGAACTAGTTTTAACTCTTGTGTGTTTCGAAATTATGCGGAGTTATAATAACACTCGTGCAAACTAAATCTAATTTAAAATTCTCAGATTAAAAAAATCCTGGTCAGTAACCGCTCGCTACCTAGACCTAGAATCTCAATTTGACTCAATTATCTCAGATTAAATTTTTCTACATTGTATCAAGTGCTGTGGTTTCGCAAATTAGAAACTCTTACAAGCAATCCGGTCTAAATATCAAACTATTATTTAACACTGATTTAGCTATACAGCATGTGGCCTGTAATAGGATCAAAAAATTTTTCAATGATTCTACAGAGTATAATGTAATCCAATAGTAGGTAGGTAATCCAAAGATATAATGCCTAATCAATGTACATATTATCAAAATCGCTAACTCGTTTTAGTAAATGACCATGTTAAGTTCTATGACTGGCCACATTTGTTTGCAATACATTTGATTGTTAATGGTCGATTTTTGTTAGAAAACAACAATACATTTAATTTTCATTATAATAAATTAGAATTGAATATTGGATACCTAAAAGGCTTATATTTTAATAAATAAATAAACTTTTGCTCCTATTACAAGCTACACCCTGTATGATGTAGAATCATATATAATATAGAATAAACTTAAACCATCAGACAGTAGTATCCTGATTTAAACCAAATGTTCCACTAAGTGATTTCTGTTACTATCTTTCCTTATTATCACAGGCGTGTGACATTGCTGGAGCCAAGTTAGCGGACTCGCTCGCGTACTATTGCTGCAAACAACCCACTCAGCTTATGATGGTGAGTCAGTTCGGATCAATTTTTCACTTTAAATTCTTTTATTTTAATATAATTTTTCTCCAAAATTTAATATAGAAATGCATGGATCGCATCAGTGTGTAGAAGCAACACGAAGACCGACTATTTCGGGAGTGCATTGTAGTTGCATTGCACTTGTTCCCATTCTGTGCAATATCACTACAAGGCAAATCTCGCATTAGTCACTCTCGTCCGCTCGAAGCAATTTGGTTGTTTTATTTTCGAATTGGGTATGATTCTGTTTTATATTTTTTGTTAGTAGTTGTATAATTATTTTTTTATATACGAAAGTAGATTGATTGGTCGTTTTAATTTATTGTGTGCTTGCATTTATTGTGGTAATTTAATTATTGTAGAAAATGTAGATGCGTAGATACCTCGATTTAATGAAGTGTGTGAGTTGTGATTTGAGCCTGAAAATGTATTTATAAATCAAAATAGAAGAATGAATGAATGAATGACTTTATTCGACACAAATAAAATAAAAAACAGAAAAGAAAATACAATAATAAAAATACATTTGTGTCGAAAAGGTCTCAGCAAAATTCGTGACAGCGCGATGAATGTCACGATACTGGTATTCAAGAAGAACTGGTAAGAAGAGCATCAAAATTGGTCAAACTGCAATTTTGAACAAAATAACCGTGAAGTAATTGAATGACTTCTGAAATAAATACTATTTATCTAACGTTTGAATAACCACTTGTTAGGGCGGTTTATTGATACGCTTTTTAATGCGCACATATCCTCGTATTTGGCTTCGTGAACTCGCGTGAGATGCTCCTTTTACCATACCTAACACAAACTCGGCTCGAGCGTCGTTTTGCTCAGCCGCGAGTGATTCGAGATAGTTAAGGCTGCTGTCACCTACCTTCTAACAACGTTCAAATGAAAATTTCTCCCCAAAAATGACTAAACTGACTACTTTTTTTGAATGAATTGTGTAGAAATGAACTATCTCCATAAGATGTCGACTCTGAATTTTTGATTCAATCTTTAAAATGTCTGTAATTTGCAATCATAGAAGCCAAATTGACGGTTTTTCTGGCGCACTCTTCTAGATCACTTGTTGACATCAGCTATCGAAATAACATAAACTTGAAGGGAATTACGTTCGTATACAAGGTGTCGACTCTGTTTTTTTTATTTATCGCTCTGGTTATTCCAAATGAAGACAAAATTGAAACCATGTTTTGGCATAAAATACGCACCTAAAGACAGGCGATTATCTCTGAGATACATTGCACTTATTCTGTGTTATTTGATAAAACAATGTTATAGAGGTTCCTATCTTTGTCTTAGCATCTAAATTCTGGATTTTATCTTGTGCAATATATTCAAAATATCTTACTATAGTAACCTATAAATTTGAGATTTGGAGCTGTCACGAACATTCATCTTCGATCGAAATTTGACAGACAGCGCCGAGCGCTCGGAGGGGAAGGGTGTGTCGCTCGTTGTCTTCGCTGCTAGTCTTTTATTTCGTGTATGATACTAATTCCAAATTTGAAAATATCACGCTTTGCACAATTTTTATACGGCGACCAATTCGCTTTGAGGCTTTATGCAACAGGCATAAAGCCATAGTGCATTTAGATCGTCGATGGTCTCTAATTATAACAAAAAAGTATTCGTTCTTTTGTATCGATTTGTAGTTGTATTTAAATGATTAATCAATGTTATGTAAACTTGCATAGAAAGGAATCCTTATTAATACTATAAACAAGAAAGATTTATATGTATGGCGACTATTTCAAGAGGTTCATGAGTTATAACGAAGATCTTTTATCATATACAATTTGTATTTTCGAAACTTGATCAAACAAAATGTGCAGATACTAGGACACAAATTATCGACAAAAATAATAATAATAAAAAAATGTCTACAAAATAAAATTGTGGTTTAAGATGAGCAAACTGTTTCTATCACCAAACAGTTAAATGTCAATTTTAGACAAATACTGAATTAATAAGGCCAAGAATAGGCAATAGTACCAATTCTATTGCATATGTATGGGGTTGCAAATAATAACCTTATTTATATAAAATAAAGTAATATCAGTAACACTACTTTATAGTTCATCAACGGTAGACCGATTTTCATGATATTTACTTTGTTGAATTGGTATTTACCTCTTACCCCTTAAGTTATTATAAAACAGGGCTGGGGCACGCCGAGGCTGGATATGAAGCAAAGTTTTCTATGGTCGAAGTTTTTTTTTTCACTAAAAAGTCTAAAACTCTTCAAAGGACTCCAATTTAGGCAAACCATTTATTTTTGAAGTCTGTGCCATCGCATGGGCTCTCTCAAGTTCCATCTTAAGCGACATCTATCTGGGCATCGACTCTAAAAAGAAATGGTTTGCCTAAAATGGAGTCCTTTCAAGAGTTTATTTAAGACTTTTTAATGTGTGTGTTTTTGAAGTCGGTTTTATTGAAATAGTATGGTGGTGAAGTGACCATCAACCCAACAAAATTGAAGACAAATAAGGGCTTTTGTTTTAAGTATTTGACTTTGAGTAGTAAACAAGTTTATAAATTTTTATACATCATTCGTGCTTTGGATTTTGAATAAGAATAAACGGACGACAAAAAGTATAAGGTCAGTTTTTCTTAATATATACCGTATATAGGCGTTATTTAGTTCCAAAACCTTTGATACGCACTTGTACGTACATGCCATTGGCCATTGGCGTCAATTCCATACTGTGTGGGACTTGTTCATGGCATTAATTCCATACGCTCGTAACAGTGTTTTAATGGTTTAAACCTAAATAAATAGGGCAATATTTGGCTTATTTAACATTACTTTTCTTTCTACCACAATCTACAACCACAACCTAACTATAAACTTGTATAGTAAAACGCTTGTTTAAATAGAAGCGTTTCATGTGATGTGTATGTAGTTAATATGAACCTGTATTCAAATTGTACGCAAATGCCATGAAGTTCCATGATTCTATTCAAGTCCATATTCATATAATATTTCATTATTGAAAAATGTATATGGACAAAATGATATAATACCGGTGTAAACCAAATAATTAAATAAAAATTATCTTGTTTATCATCTGTTATACATGAAATACTTGAAATCTTGATCGAAATTTTTTTAACTACATTTTCTGAATGTCAGCTATAATAACTTATGACATAAATAAATAAAATAAATAAATATAAATATCCTTGGACATTTCACACAGCGCCATCTGGTCCCAAACTAAGCAAATCTTGTACTATGGTAACCAGACAACGGTTATGAACATACTTAAATACTTTTACATATATCAAAATACAAATCATATCAAAGAACAGCGTTACACTAAAAAGCATTTATGTGTAAATAAATCCTCATAGCATCCAGCTGGTATGACACGTGGTAGATCAAGCGCAGAACCAATGGCATCATCCACCAATAACCCTTAGTCCCCGTTTCTCGTGGAGTTTACATTCGTAAAAAATACCTACTCTGAGAAGTCACGATTTGGGTGAAGACATAAAGAGGCAGATAACCGGTACCAACCTGTACCGACTGACTAGTGATGTGCCAAGTCATCTATTTTTAATCTCGAAATATTTAAGAAATTCGTTACAACAATCCAAATAAGGACCGACTGACACTAGAAAATTGTTTTAAAACAAGATTAAAATCAAGACTTGAGTCGGAAAAGTCTCTATAAAGCATTTCAATTCCATGAAATAGCCAACACGGCACAACACTGGTTAGTCGTTGCAGGTCAGTGCGTGTTACCCACCTCTATATGTCTTCACCCTTTGGATGCATTTCGTTTTTTCTATGCTGTAAGTTTTTTACGTTATTATAACTGTACGTTTGTGTTTAAATCTGTGAATTTAGTTATATAATTATCAAAAGAAAAATGTTCGCGAACGGAATTGACGCGAGCCCTGATTCCGAACTGTATTCACTGTATTCGTAATAGGTATTTTAAATACAAAAAAACTGGTATAACATTAATTTATCACATCGACTTTTATAAGACCATCATTTTCTGTGTTCATCATACGCATAGCTTACTACCTAGAGATAAAGTATCAAAATTGTTTAATTACAGTTAACATTTTTTTGTGTCCCGGACATATAAAATCGCACACACACATTGATAAATTCGGTAAAATCTGAGAATCTCCAGACTGTCATATGGCTCTTAATGTAGTGCGCGTAACTGAGACGTCAAACGACCAATACGCGCCGAAAAATAACATGAATTCGTGGCTAATTAATTACCCAACAGCTAATAAATGCATTCGCGCTTTCGCTGTTATGAATATATCACATTCCAGCTGATGCAAGTGCTGTGCTGCGATTGGCTGCTAGAAGTGCGCGCGGGCGTGTGGGAGGCGAGCGGTGGCGACAGCGCGCCGGCGCCGCACGCGCAGCTGCGCGGCTTCCAGCGCGACCTGCACTCGCTGCGGCGCCTGCAGCAGCACCTGCCCGTGAGTAGCCTAGGTTACGTACATCTGCGGAGTGTACCGCTTGGGTCCAACAGTGACAAACATTGATTGCGGTTGTTGGCACTGATCTGTCAATGTCCAACATTATTGCGGCCATGCTCGACAGCGAAGAGGCATGGGAAGCGGTGAGTGCCTTTTGCGAAGAAGTTATCGCACTCAAGGAGGCGGTGGAACGTGCCAGGGAAGATAATGCTGTGGCTGACCCACGATGACGTAAGCGGCTCTATGTGGACCCAGCGTCGATGGGAGTGGGGACTCTCGCCAACCACCTCACAGTGATCCACCAGTTGTTGGGGTGTATCAAGGTTCCCGACAGATACTTTGATATTACAACGGTCGAAGGCACCACGGTTATAATTTCTGCGGTGGGTGATCACTATCACTAAGCAATCACTGACTGATTTCCTCTATTCAACGACGCCAAAAAGGACACCAAAAAGCAGATGGAAGCCCGTTTTGAAGACGAATCTAATGGCGTGTAGGGGGTCAGTACGATACGATATAGGAAACATCAAAATTTATGATCAAATCTGGATTTAGCTAGGCCTACTCCTCCTACAGGTACTAATTGTAGGCTATATAGATTGATATGAAAGCAGAGTTTGTCTCTAGCCCAAAGTGCTCTCGTAATTGTCAATCGATCATCTTTGTTAGAGTATGAAAAAGTTAACACATTTTTTTCTTCAATTCTAGTGGGTGACGTCGCGCGTGTTCCTGCAATCGGCGGTGTGCCGCATGATGGCGGGCGCGGCGCCGCGCCGCACGCAGCAGCTGCTCGACGGCAGCCTGCGCCCGCGCAGCAACCGCGCCTCCATCATCTGCGGGAAAGGTATGCGCACGACTTCACGCCACGTACCTATTATTTATTCACTATGAGCTGTCGTAGTTTTATAAATCTATGCAGTCTATAAAAATTATGTCACAAGATACATTTTGAATGTAGGCTCGGGCTTGGTCTGTACAATGACCTGCTAGAAACGGCTCAGGAAAAATATTATTTGTATTTAAATATGACACGGTTCCCACTAGACCGTTCCATGGGCGACCAACACCGTCGCGTGTCAGCACGGGCAGAATACGATCCGTTCAGTGGGCATAGTAGAGCGTATCGTTATGCTTTTCGTGTCTGACGCTTCTTGCACGGTCATGGAATGATGCGGTGTAGTGTGCCCAGACCTTTAATATCAGCTTAGTGTTGTAGCCCCTACCGTCATGCGTATAGTATAATGGGTTGCCACTGTAGCAGTGCTACTATCTTTAAACAAAGTGTCTGTTAACCTGTTTTTCTCGTAATCTTAAGATTACAATTATTGTGACAATTTATAAATGTATATTTTATTTTAATAAAAAGTTTAATCCAATAACCGCATCTATTGAATTGCATATTAGTCTGTAAGGGTAGATGTAGGTATAAAAAAAAAGAATGAACTAAAAAAACTCTTGTATCTTCAGAGCGGTCGCTGGAAGGCGGCGGCGGCGAGGGCGAGCGCGCAGTGGCGCTGTACATGGCGTGCAAGCACCTGCCCGCCGCCGTGCTCGCCGCGCCGGGGGAGCGCGCCGGCATGCTGGCGCAGGCGGCCGCCACGCTGCTCAAGATCGGCCACCGGAGCAGGTTGCCGCACTGCTATAATCTTATGAAGTCGTTTCGCACGCTGCCTAACGCGCCTTGATGTGCGATCGACGCTAACCGTTAAATTGCGATTGTAATACGTCAAAAGTTAAGTTTAGCCTGTAAGCATCCCACTGCTGGGCAAAGGCCTTACCTCAAAATTGTGAGAAATGTGAATACACATGTTACTGTTGAAAATTCTTATCAGATAAAATAAGAAACCTAATACTTGCACACACGCAGGATTGCGACCCGCTAAGGCTGCGTTTCCACCAGAGATGTGCGATGGAAATGTGTCGTACGAGGATGTCTAGCTGTGCTGTGAAAATGTGTGGGTGTTTCCACCAAAGCTGTGCGATGAAAATGTGTCTACGAGGATGTGTAGCGGAGCTGTGAAAATGCGCATTAATGTGTGGTGCGAGGATGCGTTGCGAAGCTGTGAAATGTGTCAACAGGGGTGCGGTGTATGCGCAAACCTATTCAACACACATTCCTCGCACACATTCCTCGCACACATTCCTCGCACACATCCCTCGTACACATCCCTCGCACACATCCCTCGTACACATCCCTCGCACACATTCTTCGCTTGTTTTGTATGCGCAAAAACCTAGCTCCGCTGAGCCGTTTCCACCAGAGCTGTGCTGACCGAGGCGAGGTTAATGAAGCGATTCTATTGGTTCTTTACAAACACATTCCTCGCTACGCATCCTCGCACATCTCTGGTGGAAACGCAGCCTAACACTGGCAAACCGAAACCTCTGTTACGGGTTTGAACTCTGCCGCGAAATTTTGGTTTCTTATCTTAAAAATTTATTAGAAAAAACACGTAAATGTAAAAAATATTAAACCATTGTTAAAATTTCCGTCTATGGACATGGAGTGTTTGGACACCCGCAGCTGTAAAGTTTCGTGCACTATAGTGTTTGCTTACCTTTATTATTACTTACCTATATTACAGTCCGTATACTAAACAGTTTGATTGATAATTGCGAAGCCACATACACCCAAAATAAATTGGTCTTCTTTTAGGGAATAATACTGCCTAGCTGTACGTCCACTAAGTATAATTTATAACGAATTTAAGGTGAATTAGTACTGCGATAAGATTTGTTACGAAAATTTCTCTTAGTTAAGCTAACTGCAGTCGTAAAATCATTTACCGTATCTGATTTATAAGAAAGTTAAATAATAATTTATTGGAACGCTTTGATAAAATTATGTTTCCGCACAGTTATCTGTTTCCCAAGAATTTGTATCTGACAAAAAAAGGCTTCACATGCCTAAGAATCCGCTATGTTGAAGAGGCGAATCTAAACTGCGGAACTGTATTTGGTATTGACATAGATAGATAAACTAAACTATGATATGGAAATGTAGTCCATGTATTGAGTTTAGTCGGTAGACTAGTTTCATTACTGGCTAGTATTTATTTTGAACAAATCAACTGAAAACAGTTACTTCGTTAGTTCATATATTACACCTAAGACTTTGAAAATGATGATATCTGATGTAAATGATGGTACTGCAATATGGATATCAATAAGGCCTCCACCTATCCATGTTGTTTTTGGTGGCTCAAACAACAACGTTATTTGATAAAAACACTAAAAGTTTATTAAACTTTGTTTTGCTCTTTTACATGTATTAAATAAATGTTTCTGAATTTATTGAATAAGTTTTGATTTTCCCTTGCTGTGAAGTTGCATATTCGAAAAAATAAGATTGAATCATGAATGACATGAATAACTCGACTATAAAGAAAACTCCCAGATTTAATTGAATTAACTAGCAGTAACTTGATCAACAATTTACTACTACTCAGAGAGGAAAAATGACACATGAGAGTAAATAACTCATCATTTATTCGCCATTACGATTATGCCGATAAAGCTATGATTCGCGAATGGCATGAACAACTCAAAAGAAACTCCCAGCTTTAATTGAATAACTTAGCAGTAATAAAATCTAATTACATAATATAAATAACTCCAATTTAACGCCACTAGCTAGCACTTTTTAAAATTTATCTTTTAAAAAGTGCTAGCTAGTAGTGGTAGCTATTTATTTTTCTTATTAAAAGAAAAACCCTAATAATATTATAGACACGAAGTTTTGACACAGAGGATTGTTAAGCCCTCCTACACCTAGTGATTACTCAATGTTTACAACAATAATAAGTTACTGAAGTATGACTGAAATGATTGCGCGCACGTAATCAAACTTGAAGCTACTGCCATCTAGCGTCGAGTAGCCACCCTAGTGAAACAGTGTATTGAACTAGATGGCGCTGCAACCGGAAGTTCGTAAAAAAAATCCGGCATGTGGTGCATGGAACTTAGGCATGGAAGGAACGAAACGAAACGCTGTTAGTTATGTCAGAACAGAAACCCCCCCCGGACCGGACGTGACAAAACTCACTTGTCTGTCAGTGTCAGTGAATTTTTGGGGGCTGAATTGAATCGATAAACAAAACAAAACATCTTTGTCTTTCGGCCCATCTAGAGTTATTTTCAGACAAAAAACTGCATTGCTACCTACTATCGCTTTTCATACTGTATATATTGAGTGTGAATATCATTGAATTCAAGGCATGGTAAGTTTTGTTTTCTGCGACTTAATAAACGGCAACAAAAACGATTGGACACCAACAACACCTTGATCTACATTTAAGTTTCATGGGGTGGAATTAAATTTTTCAGGCGACGGCAGTGGCTGCTAATCCTAAAAAATCTGTTACATCCAACACCGCTCCTGGGGGCGTTCGAAAGAAATCTGGTCCTAAGTTTGAACTGTCCGAAGAACAAAGAAGAGACATCAAAGAAGCATTCGACTTATTTGATACTGAAAGTACCGGTAAGATTGACACTAAAGAGCTAAAAGTGGCGATAAGGGCACTAGGTTTTGAGCCTAAAAAAGAAGAGATCAAGAAAATGATTGCAGAAATAGACAAAGGTGATGGTAAAGTTTCATTTGAAGACTTTCTTGATTTAATGACTGTTAAAATGGCTGAAAAAGATACAAAGGAAGAAATAATGAAAGCTTTCAAACTGTTTGATGATGATGAAACAGGTAAGATTACAAGGATGTCCTTGTTTTAAAGTAAATAACAATAGTTTTTAAAGATAGCAACCTTACGCATTTATTTCCCGCAACATGGTGCTGTTCAATGAGGTAATCAAAAGAGACATGAAATAGCTGTTTATTTTTCAGGCAAAATCTCATTCAAAAATTTGAAAAGAGTGGCAAAAGAACTTGGTGAAAACTTAACAGATGAAGAACTTCACGAGATGATTGACGAAGCTGATAGGGATGGGGATGGTGAAATTAATCAAGAGGAGTTCCTACGCATAATGAAAAAAACTAGTCTATATTGATAGAAAACCTTTATTGATCATAATGGCAAAAGCAGATTGATGTAAAAAGATATTAAGTAACTAGATTCCTATGAGAAACTTCAAGGTTGCTAAAGGTTGGTATGTTTTGGTTATAATATTTAATGAGTTGATGTCTTTTATACAGCCAATTTTGTTATGGTTCAATTTATTTGGGGCAGTAACATTACTTAGTATTTTTTATGTCAACAGTATTTTACCACTTAGGCGAAGCCAAAACTAAGTTAAGTTAGCTAAAGAAAATTTAACTATAATTGTTGAACATTTTCAGTGTTGTGTGTTAATTAAATTAATTGTAGTATAACAGTGCACATGCACATGATGCACAAAAAAACCTTACTGTCTTATAGTTCTTAAGCATACATAACACAATCTCAATTTAAGACCCAAAGAAGCATTTTTATACTACAAAATTTTATTGTACAGGGTTTGATTTTTTTCACATTCACCTTACAGATTTGAAATCTGGATCTAATGTGTAAGGTAAATATCTAGTTTACAAAATAAGATATATCTATTTTAATAAAGTATATTGGCACTAGAGATGAAACGGATAGCAGTTTGGCCGGATACCGGATACCGGATATTCGGCCTACCACCTGGCCGGATAGCCGGATATCCGGCCGCCGAATATCTGGCGGAACTTAGCCGTTTGGTGCAGCGCACACACACTTGGCGTAGGCGACGCGCGAACGATCGGGTGGCCTCGGTTTGATTCGGGTCTTTTCGTTGATGAGCGAAGTTAGCAATTCTTTCATTCATTGACTTATTGTGTCGATTGCAGTGCAGACACGTGCGTGATTTTAGGTTATTATTTCATTGTGCTATTGTTATTTGAAAATTTCAAGTTGAATTTTAAAAGATTTAACAACGAGAAATGGCATCGGCGAAGAAAAAGTCGCCCTTATGGGTATACTTTGACATAAACAGTGAAAATAATAAGTTAGCTGTTTGTTTATTATGCAATGTTAACATTTCACGTGGCGGCGAAGGCAAAAAAGCAGGTATGTATCTAATAAATCTAATAGTCCATACTTCCATACTATCCATACCAATATTATAAATGCGAAAGTCAGTTTGTTTATTTGTTTGTTTGTCCGTCTTTCACGTCGAAACGAAGCAACGGATCGACGTGACTTTTGGTATGGGGCATGGGGATAGTTTGGGGGCTGGAAAGTGAAAAAGATATAGGCTACTTTTTATCCCGGAACAATATCACATTCCCGCGGGATGACGTCGTGTAGTCCACGCGGGCGAAGCCGCGAGCGAAAAGCTAGTAATAATCTAATTGCAATTCTTTATTTATCGAGTACAGTATCTTGCACGTTTAAGTGCAAGTTTAAAGTATTTATTTACATTAAGTATTTAATTTTTTTTTCTAGGTACTTCTGCTATGAAAAATCATTTAAAATCAAAACATCCAGATGAATTTCGTGCAGTGAATAAAGACAAGGCCGCTGTCGAGCCTACTACAATTTCTTTAGCCATTGCGGGGACAAGTTCGTCGTCATTTGCAAAAAAGCAATTGACTATGACAGAATCTTTCGAAAGGAAATTGCTCTGGGATATAAATGATGCTAAAGCCAAAAAGTACCATTATTTAGTAGCCGAAATGATTGCACTCGACAACGAGCCATTGTCCATAGTGGAAAGAACCGGATTTACCAGACTCTTAGAACAAGCTTTACCCCGCTATAAATTGCCAAGCCGGACTTATATTAGCCAAAAAATCGTTCCTGATATATATGACAGAATTTACGAGAAAATCAAACGTAACATTTCGAGTGCCTTCGCTATTTCAGTGACTTCTGACATATGGACTTGCTTACACAATAATGCTAGCTTTCTGAGCTTCACAGCTCATTGGATATCATCTGAATTTAAACTAGAACACGGAGTTCTGGCAATGAAGCCTTTCTCAGGGTCACACACAGGAGAAAATATATCCATGGAACTTAACACTGTCGCAAACCGCTGGGATATTGAGCACACTAAAATACATTTGTTAATTCATGATAGTGGTGCTAATATGGTAAAGGGTGTCCGTTTGGCTAAGTACGATTCTGCTAGATGTTTTATACACACACTTCAAAGAGCAATAAACGAGTCACTCAAAGTGCAGACTGAAGTGACAGCAATGATTGCTGCTGGCAGGCGACTTGTAACGCACTTCAATCACTCAGGTTTAGCTCAAGAAAAACTGCTGACGATTCAAAAAGAGCTAAGTTTACCCGAGCATCAATTAGTGCAAGATATTAGCACTAGGTGGAATTCCACTTTTTACTTGATTGAACGTTTGTTAGAACAAAAGCGTGCCATATCATTGTATGTTGCTGATCACGATACACTCGTAAATTTGACAGCTCAACAGTGGAGTTTAATGGAGCAGTGTATCAATTTATTAAAGCCCTTCGAAGAAATAACAAAAATAACAAGTTCTGGACTATCCTGCGTGTCGGAAGTTATTCCACACGTAACTGCTTTAAAAAAATACTTAGATAAAGCTGAAACTGAGCAAAGAACTCCTGATTTATCACATATGCGCGCCTCGTTAAAAGCTGAATTAGAAGTTCGTTTTAACTCCATAAGTCAAGACTCAAACTACTTGATTGCAACTTATCTAGATCCGAGATTTAAAACAAACTACTTGGGGGTGATTGACGCTGAAAGAGCACGCCAGGAGATCTTGTTGGAATATTTAAAAATGTCTTGTGAAGAGTCCTCAAGTAGCAGTTCATGTTCAACACCGGCTAAAAAGAGTAGAGGAGAGGAGACAGAGTCAGCTGTATCTCGCAAAGCTCATGACACGTTTTGGGATTGTTTTGATGAGGTAGCAAATGAAAACAATACTGGCCAGGTTCAACGCGAAGAAAGAAACGCGATAACCTGTGAGCTGGATTTTTATCTCAAGTCAGTGCGAATTGATCGCAATCGTGACCCTTATTCTTGGTGGGCAGCTAATGCCAAACAATACCCAAATTTATCAAAGTTTGCCAAAATCTATCTTTCAGCACCTTGCAGTAGTGTGTATAGCGAAAGACTTTTTTCTGAAGCTGGCCTTATTTATGAAGAGAAGCGAAACCGCCTGCTGCCTCTCAATGCAGAAAAATTGGTTTTTATTCACCATAATTTGCCCTTAGTACAGTATGAGTACTAATTAATTAATTTTCTACTTTAAACAATACCTAATTATGTTTCTTAAGTCTTACTAATAAAGTAAATAATTACTAAACATTTTTTTTATCCAGATCTTTTTTTATTTCGGCCGGATGTCTATCCGGCCGAATAGTAGTTATCCGGTATTCGGCCGGATAGTATTAAGGCCGCCGGATAGGCCGGATACCGGATAGTTACCGGATATCCGTTTCATCTCTAATTGGCACTATCAAAAGTACTTGTTTAATTAACAGTAAATATAAGACTAGGTGACAACATGTTATCATAAAAAAATAACTTAGTCTTAAACTTAAGACTTATTTGTTCTCTTTCATTAAAATACATAGTAGGTAACAATAGATATGTTTTTCATATAAAAATCAGTTAAGCTAGCAAAAGTAGATACTAACAAGAGTATAAAGTAGAGCTCTTTAAATTGCATTATTATAACAATATTTCCAGGCCAAAACAAAACTGGCATACAGTGCATTGTTGCAGGCATCTGGTTAAATCAGCCAGTTAATTGAATGTCTAGGTGGTTTATTAATTAGTCAGGTATCAAACGACTGCCGGGAGTCGCATAATAATTCTATTGTGTCTCGTTTACACATACTTGACGAGTTAAAACAGATATAATTAAATGGCTAGGCAGATGATCAATTCTTTCTACTAGAAATCCTTAACATTTAACGACTTGGCATATTGGAAGTTATCCCTTTAAAGAAGTCGTCTTCAAAGGGCCTTGATTGGGCCAAATGATTAGTTTAGTATTTGTTCAGTTATTAAATGCCTAGGCAGTTCATTAAACAATCTCAGCAATCAATTACCTGGCGTATTTAACCAGATGGCTGCAACACATACAAAACATACCGAGAAACCTGAAAACCATTCTTCTACTAGCAATGAGAGTTTCAGATTGCAGGTTATAACAGCTGTCTATAAGAGATTCTTATTGAGAAATGTTGACCAAACACTGTTTTCTTATCAAGAGAGAATTAGGATGTTTGTAAAATAACCATTAACCCCAAACAGTTCTACAAAATGGAACCAAACTAAATATGTTATGAAGGAGGAGACCTTTCTAACACATTGCCTTCTGGCTGACCAAAGTATGCTTTTTGACACATATCAACAAACAATCCAATTTCTACCACACCCGGTATCATTTTTATGGTTGAATCCACTTTTTTCCAGTCCAGATCTTGATTTGTGAATAGCCAATCAAGGATGAAATTTCCATTATCAGTCACAACAGGACCTGCTTTTGCTATAGCACTGCGAAGTTTGATTTCTCCACCATATAGAGCAATTACTTTGTTTCTAATAGGAACATAAGCCATTGGCACAACTTCAATTGGAATCCCTTTTTTGTACCTGTCTCCTAGTTTGACAGAATCTTTAGTGTAATCAGCTATAACTATTAGTTTTTTGGAGCATGATGCCACAATTTTTTCTTGCAGTAAGCACCCACCGCCTCCTTTGATTAGAGTCATCTTTGAGTCTACTTCATCAGCACCATCAATAGTTACATCTATAACAGGATTTGTTTCAAGTTCTCCAAGAGTTAGGTTGTGTTTCAGAATTAGTTGTTTGGCTTGGAATGATGTAGGAACACAGGTCACCTTCAAATTCTCAATCTCCACTCGTTCAGCAAGACGTTGAACTGCATATACGACAGTAGAACCACTACCTACTCCGAACACACAGTTATTTGTTACAAATTCGTCCACAGCCCGGTATGCCGCAACTTGCTTAGCTTGTTCAAGTGACATTTTTTTACAGTCTGCACTGACCGCACGAATACTTTTGAGACTAGTAGCACTGTTGCAATACCTAAGTATTTTAGTGAATGCGTCCTTTAGAACCATACACCTGCTTTATAAATAGATTTTGTTTGAAAGTAATTACGTATGTACAAAACAACACACTGGCTGGCTGCTGCTACCAACCATGAGGTAGCGTTTTTTTTTCTGTAAAGTAGTTTAGTTCTTTATCTTCTATCTGTCTGTCAAGTGTCATTTCATTTTCTTTTCAGAATTCATTCAGTCACTCACTTACCCACTCTACTAGAGAGAGACCACTACTAATCTGTGGACCACTCTTCCCTTTCCCTCCCGCCAACGCTCCAAGCAAGATCCAACCATAGAGAAAGAAAAAATCTTCGCTTTAAAAAGAGCGTGCTACCTAGTGAAATTCTATAGGATTTGACAGCTAAAAACCTTATGACAGCGAGACCGTTTTTTAAGAAATAATGGATTTAGTGGATACGTCAAGTTTCCGTCACTAGAATTTTTCAAATATTATGAATGAATAATGTTATGATTTGAATTTTATTTACCAATTTCAGATGAAATGGCTTGTTCTGTAAGCAATTGTGAAGTGCGCCGAGGAACCAATCCCGAAAATCATACTTTTCATCAGTAAATATGAATCATTGATAAAAAATTTAATTCCAAATTTTATAAAATTTGTGAATGAAATTGACTCCGATACCAAATTGTACAGTAGATTTTGGATTTCCTTTGTGATTTTCAGCCATGTATCAAAGATTCTAATAGAATAATTCAGATATTTTCAGTAAAATAAGAAACTGTTGCTTTACACTAGGGCTTGACTAAATGATGACGTCATAAGTATCGATAAATTTTTTGACTGATTTTTAGACAGGTAATATTTTTTTACTTTAACAAGTATTATTAAGAATTAGTTTTTACTTTATAGTTTACCTTCTAATCCGGAATTACGAGAAAAATGGATCAAAATTATAAATCGGCCAAACTGGACTCCCACTAAATTTTCAACAATTTGTAGCAAGCATTTTGAAGATCAATGTTTCATACAGAGAACATGTCGACGTATTCTAAAAAAAGGCTCATTACCCACTTTATTTGTTCCTGTAAGTTTGAACTATTTTAATGTAATTTAGTACTATAAGCATAAGACAATACAAATTATTTATTTATTTTAAACTTCATGCTCAAAACATAATATTATACATAATGGCAGACTTAACCCACCTACTTCCACCAGGCGTTATAACACCGCTATAAAGTAGTTCGGAATACCCTTAAAAAAATAAAAGACCATGATTTGATTCAAATTCAGATTAAAGAGCATTTATTTTTGAACAAGAATTAATTCGTAATACAATTAAATGAAATCTATGAAAGCGGTAGCTTTCCTTATCCTATGGTAGGATTCCGAAGTCTACTGTAGTCTACCGGTATGCTTTTGTTTGGTAGGATACATTGGACTTACAACTCTAGCCTGGACACACTGTATGTATAGTTTATTTGACAAGTTGGCTAGTTCAATTCCCGGGACACTAAGCAATTTCTTTCAAGCTGCACTGCGGCACTACATACGTAGTGATGGTGGTAATTGGGGATACACAAGCATAAAAAGCACTCTGTATTTAAAAATTATTTTATCGTTTTTTGTGTTTCTTATCACATGCATTTCCAGATCAAATTTAAGTCAAGACCAACATCATCTTATGTGAACAGAGATATTCAAGTGCCATGTACGTCAGGACAATCTACACCAGGAACTTCTTCAAAAATATTGTATTCACCAACAAAACAAAAACTTAATGCCAAAATTGCACATTTAAAGCAAAAAATTTCGAAAAAGAATAAGACTTTACGTAACATGAGAGCTAAGGTTAAAAGAATGGCTAAAAAGGTTATAACTTTAGAAGAAGTGGTTAAAGCATTAAATACTCAAACTGGACTTGAAAATCATCAAAATGAGGTGCAAGTCGCATGCCGTAACAATTTGCTACAAAAATTAGTAGAGAGAGTGAATGCAAAAGCCACAGGACAGATTACTCACAATTCTCAATACGATAACGATCTTAAAACGTTGGCGTTAACACTACATTTTTACAGTCCCAGATCGTACGAATACATCAGAGATAAATTTGATTTATGTTTGCCTCATGTAAATACTTTGAGAAAATGGTACTCGCGCTTAGATTGCGAACCTGGATTTACAGAAGAATCATTTAATGCCATATCGGAATTGACAAAAAAAGGACCAGTTTTGGTATCTCTCACTTTTGATGAGATCAAAATTAGAGAACAAGCTGAAATTTTCGGTAAAAAGCACTATGGGTATGTAAATATCGGTAATGACTTAACAGGAGACGAAGTAGAAATAGCCAAAGAAATTCTTGTTTTTATGGTGGTGGCCATAAATGGGTACTGGAAAATACCGGTTGGATTTTTTCCAGCCAGTAGTTTTACAGCCGTTCAAAAGGCTGAACTGTTAAAGGTGTGTCTGGGTCTTTTGAAAGAAAGTCATTGTGAGGTTACATCAATCACTTTTGATGGCATAGCATCAAATTTAAATATGGCTCAAATACTAGGTGCTTCGTTAATAGCTCCACCATATACACCATATTTTATTTATGATGGCAGGAAATACCTAATAATGCTGGACACATGCCATTTAATAAAATTAATACGTAACTACTTCGGCGATCAAAAAATTTTTTATGATCAGATTGGGCGCGAAATTGAATTCAGATTTATAGAACAATTGCAATGCTTACAAAAAAATGAGGGTCTGCACCTTGCAAATAAACTGTCCGCACGTCACATTAATTATAAACGGCAAAAAATGAAAGTATACCTAGCTACACAGCTTTTTGCATTTTGCCTTTGTTTTGGCAAATTATATTTACCGATATTGTTCGACGCACCACACTCATCTATATTTTATTATTATTTGTGTCTGTGTTCATAAATGTAACACTTTATATTTTGAATAAAATCAATCGCGAACGACTGATGCGCGGACCAATCAGAGCGCAGCTTATGCTGCAACTTTTTTTTCAATCATATCGGCAGACATTTGGCCATTTGGAGATTTCACCTGATGGTAAGTGATGATGTGGCCTAGGGTGAATCATGTCTAACTATTAACAGCCTATTCACTCTCTTTTTGAAATCTTCCAAATCATTGTGGCTTGCTGGCCCGCGTCTTGTGTTCCATTGGTGAAAGGGGGCTGGAATCAGATCGTGCAATTCTCTCGTACACAATCCGAAATGCAGCCTGTAGAAGATTGTAAGACACGCCACATTACGTCTATGTTCCAGGCTTAGTAGCTTACGTTCATAAATTTCAGTGTCTCCAATTACTTCAAATAAAAAATAATTATTTTTATTGCATAATTATTGTTGCTTAATATGTCTATTTATAAACAACTGTCAACGACCACAAGCAACAAATCTTATCATTAATACTGATGTTAAACCTTCAAGGTTAGTTTTAATTTTTATTTAGTTATAGTATCATATTTCACGGTACCTTCTCATGGGGCTCAGTTTAAGTAACAATTTTCATAGTGCAAAAGCGAGCGGTGCGCCCTTGACAATCTTTTTTCTAACGATGCCCTGAAGCGAATTGTTAAAGGAAAAAAAAACTAGAATATCAGGAGTTTGTATTACATTCTTTTTTTCTTTATGTATAATAATAAATATTATGTTATTAAAAATGCATTCATTTATTCTATTTTTTTTCAATTCACATGATTTATCGTAACCTTGTCGATAAAACTTGGACCACCATAAGA
This sequence comes from Pyrausta aurata, assembly GCA_963584085.1. Lineage (NCBI taxonomy): Eukaryota > Metazoa > Arthropoda > Insecta > Lepidoptera > Crambidae > Pyrausta > Pyrausta aurata. The sequence goes on along the minus strand of OY757255.1, from coordinate 6,963,282 downwards.
TACACATCACTATTGAACGCACACATGTAAAGTTACTTTTTGGTTACGCTGAAAATCCGCGTTTGTCATTCTATACTATACTACTTTCTATGGATCCAACCAACCACACACAACACATGTCAAACAAATGTCAATATTAATGTTGTTCAGAAATATATCGATAGTCCACAATTATTGTTGCCGATGCCGAACTATCGATAGTTGAACTCGAAAATCCTACTTCTTATGAGGATAACTTATAGATGTAAAATACGTTTAAAACCAAAATCAGTCGACTTAAAACGGTCAGTACATACATTACGGCTGCGCCAGAGGTCCCGGGTTCGATCCCCAGGTCGGGCCAGAAATAGATACCTGGGGTTTTCTGTTTAGAAATTTTCAGAGCAGCCCGGAGTTTGGAAGTTGGGTGCGTCACCCCCGTGCCTCGGAAAGCACGTAAAGCCGTTGGTCCTGCGCCTGATCTCTCTCCGGTCGTGTCTCGTGACTCCCATGCCATCGGAAATAAAAGTGAAAAGTTAATAGAGAGTGCACCTGTGTTTGCGCACGCACTTGTGAACTGTAAATGTCCCCCTGCAGTCGGTTAGTTGTTGTTGTGAGACTGACCACCGTAGTCAAAATCGGCTAGGGGGACTATTATTGCACGAATAACCCTAATATCGATGACTGGCAGTTTCCCACGGCTTCATCCGCGTATATATCGTATCTCGCAAAATACTTATATTTGTAAATATTGTGAGCAATTCCAATGTAAAAGCTATATTGTAAAGTTTCATCCTAATTCCTAATCCATTGAGAAGCTTTAGCGTAAAGGAGTAACAAACATACATCCATCCCCCTCATATTACTGATATAAGAAATAAGTCTCCTCAGCAGCGCCACGCAGTGCTTCTCTCTCATTGTGTCGACATTAAAAGTATCGATAGCGCGGTGGCGAAAATTTGGACGTGCGTGCTACGTAATGACTAATGGCAATGTCAAAGTCACATTGCAGGGCCCGCGCAATTTTAAACGCAAATCTGATGCAACGACTATTATCAAAATATGTATTACAGACTTAAAAAAAACGACCATGGGCGAGTCAGACTCGCGCACTAAGGGTTCTGTGTGAACTTTAACTGTATAAATAAGAGAAAATATCACAATATTTTGTTGACAGCAAAAATTACTTTGTTTTTCTTATTATTTGTATGATGGACAAAGTTATATTTGCGGTTTTTGAAAATGTGCTTTATCTCAAATACTACCGTATTGGAGTTGTAGCACCGATCTCGTTCAAACCAATTTTAGTTGAAAGTATTTGTTATGTTTGATGATCGACATTGTGTATTTTTTTTCAAAAATTAAACTTGCTAAGTTAGAGGGGGGTTGGATAATAAAAAAAAATTGTACCAAAAACATTGAACTAATATTACAAGCAAGCTTACGTGAGCTAAGTTTCGTAAGTGTACGTTTGTCCACGGATTTCTTGAAAATTCGTGGGTTATTGTTACGTCTAGCGTTGTGTCAAGCTTTTTAGAGTCTCGCTATATTTTTAAAATATTTTTCGCTATTAATCGTAGGTACCTACGCATGTCATGGGTGGGATGAATATGAATAATAATATTGAAATGTCACAAGCCAATACGTATTGTTTTATTTCCAAAAATACCCAAATATTACATAAACATAACTAATGTATTTTAGGTGATGCTTAATGTTTCAGATAGCTCCCTCAAATCTTTTAACATGTTGTCTTGATTGTTCAACAAGCTTTTCACCAATGATAGGTGAGAAGTCAAATCAAAACTATGTCCAGATTCCATACTTTGCAATGCTGAATCAAAACTCAGATTTTTCCTCATATTAGTATTATTTTCATCAAAATCTTGACCATCAAAGATATAAGGACAGTTTTGAATTATTTTGTGTTTGTTTCGTAATAAAGAGTTTTCATTTTTCAATTTAGCATTTTGGTATCGCAGATTTTTCAATTCTTCTACGATTGCTTGTAGATTACTTCCGATTATATTAACTTTGTTGTTTAAAAACCGATTTTTCTGTTCGATTTTTAAGCGTGTCTCGTGTTCATTAGAATAATCAGCGTAATATTGTCCACACGAAATTATTATTTCCTTTAATTGTAAGACGATTGGTATATTATCTTCATCGGGGCAATCCCTTATTTTTTGCAGTTCTTGATATCCAAGGTGAATTAATGTCTCCAAACGATTTATTTTATCTTTCAATGACCGATTCTCTAATGTCAAATTGTTAATAATGTCTGTGCTTGTTTTATTTTTGTGGATTAAGTCGGCGCATTCACTTCTGGCACTATTAATATGATTGTGTAATGACATGGTCTCATTTTCTTTCGCAGTCATTACGGTTTTTGCGACAACTAAAATGAAGAAAAAAGGCTCACTTAATCTCTCGCGCCTAACCACTTTTCATTGAAAATCGCATGCACACACGTCACACACACAAACGGGCGTCACTTCAAACAAAAGACAACGCGAGGTGCTATTATAGTGGTTAGGCGCGAGAGACCTCCGTAGCTTTGTTCTAACTTCTTTTCTGTTTTGGTATTTTGTAATTTACCTAGTTAAATCGTAGTTCGCATCGTCACTTGATCGTATCGCCAGTTATTTTCTTACTACCTAGTCCCTACAACTCAAAGTACGTACATTAATAGGTAAGAATTGTGTCGTGTGTGTGGTAGCTAGGTACGTTAGAAGGTAAGCCAGTCAAGATTCACCTCCTACGCTACATACATCACCTGGCACCTTGTATGGTGAATGTCAAATAAACTCACTGCAAGCTTTCCTGAGGTTTTCGCGCAGCAGTCGGATCTGCTTCTTTTTCAGCCTGATGTTAGATTTACATAAACTTAGTTTGTCACATAATTCTTGACTCCCTCCAAAATTGTGACACGAAATATGCGTTCCATTGTGAAACCTGGAATGATAGAGGTTTGTAGATGATTAAAAATACACTATAAATAAGTAGTAATTTATACATTTGTGGATTTGTTTAATCGCTTATTACTTCAGTCAGATTTGAAGTAAGTAGGTAGGTGGGTAGTTCGTAAATAGAAAATTGAAAAGCTTGCAGTGAACTCGTTAACACGTGGCATGGAATAAGAAATAACGGAGCGATACTTGTTGTGTAGGTATTTTATAAGGTTCCTACCAAATTTGATTAATTCTATGATGTGTAAACGAAAAAACTAAATCCACTTACTTTTTCATTTCAAATGCTATAGCAGACAATGCACTTATCATTTTATTGGTGCTTAGCTCTTCACTGCGTGCTTTTGATAATACAATCGAGTTATCATATTCCGCACTCATTTTAAGAGGATCAAATGAATCGCATTAACACATAAGTTTCGGATGAATAAACAAGTCACATTTTATAAATACAATAAAATTGAAAAATAACAAAGTAAAAATAAAATCTACAAAATAATTTTGATCAAAAATCAAAACTGACATAATTTGATTTGTCTATTGTAAATCAGAGAGAAGAAAAGTCTAATAAATAGAAGTAGTTCTGCGTTCTACCAGTCACGAACGTAGATTTGAGACCCGCCTAAAGCACAGAATATCTAAAGTAGAACCTATAAAAAAATGTAACAGTTCTACTAGTAAATATAGTAGAACTGTCGATTTCGACCTTATTGTAGTCCCACTATGCAAACAAAATGTGACCTTACCTAATACCTACTCATTAACATTTGACGGTTATGATTCATCTTACAAATCGCAATACGATTCGTATCACTGCTTATTCAACAATTCAACATCCGACTATCTTCAGAATAGATAGGTAAGTACACTTTGACAGCATCAATACAATATAATTCACACGTCCAATATGATTCGGCAGTAAAGTATGAGTAAAACGTTGTCCATAAAATGAAAACGAAATTCCCTGGCGCCGTAGTCCGTCCGTGATGAAAATCATAACGGTCGACATTTTATGGCGCATCGGTTCTTCACGGCGCGGGCGGAGGGCAGGATTGTTTTTGGATCCTGGCGAGATTTCTTCTGGATGCTTGTAATTTAACAGAATATGTGTGCTTACCTTTCACTATTTTGACAAAGTAGACAAAAGAAAATGAGGCCGAATTCAAGCAATTACTGTTACCAATGTTAAACATTTTTGATATCCAGCTTCACAACGCTTACCATTTAGAGTAAAATATGTAGCGATACCTATGGAATTACTTTTTTTTAAATATTGTGTATGGGTTGCTTTACTCATACTAAGTAAATATTTAAAACCTAGAAGACTCTAGACCAAGCAAAGTGCGACAACGGAGTCAAAGATGGAACGAACTCGCTTAGAAGAGGGCTGTTCTATCTAACTCGATTCGAATAGATTCGATTTGTAATCAAATAATTATAAAACACGGACAGCAAGTTAGTAAAAATATTTTGACCAGACTGACCAGGGGTTTCACTTAACGCAAAGTTGTGTTGGCAACATTGCCAGGTTATGAATGTGTTTTGTACCTGTGTCCGTATTATTTATTAAGCTAGTACATAACAGCGAGCATTACGCCAGCCAATTTTCCGCCAAACGCCCCGGCGGGGACTGCGATCCGCCATTTCGTTTGTTCGCGAGACAACCGCTCGTGTGGTAACCATTTCACGCTCGATTTCTGCTCCGCCACTAAAAATAGGAACGTATCTCCCGAACAATCTGTTATATGGAATAGGAGAAAATTAGAAAAATACAATCTTCTGTATCGCTGCGCGCCGTGCCGATCCATTCAGTTACAACTTATAAGTAATACAAGGTTTTTCTCTAGAATAACACAAATGCAATACTCGCAGGTTTTGATTATTTCTACTTATGCAATCTGTACGGGCAAGGCCATCGTACATTCAACTTTATTTTGCGCTTACGTTGCGCCCTACTTTAGGCGCGCGATCGCTCGTATAATATTTTCACATTAATTAGCTAGTACGTCAATAACTGTCTAACTTTACACAACTCAATCAAGGAAAGATTTGCCACCTAACCTTAACTGTAACTTTAACTACTTTATTAAACTTAACTTTTCTTAACTACGGTGATCTTTTCTATTGTGCGTGCTCATCAACTTCAACTCAACTTTACCCATAGTGTATGTAACCATACATTACTTCGAGCCGGATAACGGGATCAACACCAAGCTCCTCATCTGCCACCGTCAACTACGTGCCAGATCGACGAGCCAACTAGATTCAACGAGTCAACTAATCGAAGGCTAACTAACTTCTACGAAAATTATCAGTATGCTGGAACTACAACAACAGTGCTTCAACAACATCAAAACTCTTTGTGCTAACTACAAGAAGGATAGTCCAACTAGAAAAAACGAAGACTATTTAACAAAACGACTGGAGTCACTCGAAGCTCAATGGAACGACTTCGAAGAACGACACCAACAGTTACTGGAAACTTACGAAGACAAAACCATCAACTACTTCACTGAGAACATCTATGAAAACACCAAACAACTCTATGAAGCTACGAAGAACGACATGCAAGAACGTTTGCGACAGCTATGTGATAAAAAACCTGTGGAATTCGACCTAACTGGACTAACTGGAATGCTGGAGGACATCGCAACGAGTGAGTCTTCTTCAACGAATTCACTACTGGAAAAACAACTGTGTAACTTCAAGGCCCTTGACCGTGCTATGTCAAAGGTAAACCTCAACACCATACGTGAAAAGTGGGAACTTCAAGATCATCTTTCAACACTAAAAGCCAAGTGGGATATCATAGACAAACTACACTGGGAGTTAGAAGCCAAACTCAAAGGTTCTAACACGAAGTACAACGACATGTTCAACGGCATGGAGGACAGGTACGATGATATGAGGCGTAACTTAAACTCCAAGATTTGGTCAACTGTGCATTATGAAACATCCGCACCAAAGGTGGAGATACCTGAGTTTACTGGCCACTACACTCAATGGATCTCTTTCAAGGACCTCTTCGTGGAGACTATACACAACAACCCTATGATCAACAAGGCACAAAAAATGCAGCATCTCAAATCTAAACTGAGAGGGGAAGCCGAACGGCTAGTGCAGCATCTTAGCATCTGTGCCGACAACTACAACTCGTGCTGGGACATCTTAACTCAACGGTATGAAAACCGACGCCTACAATTTACATCATTCATCAACACAATGCTCAACCTGCCAACTATACAACATCCCGATAACTACAACCTTAAGAAAATGCACGACGTCATTACTGAATGTTTAAATGGACTTGCTAACATCGGTATTGACACCGCCACCTGGGATCCACTCATCGTGCACCTTATGTCGCAGAAACTAGACAGAACTACCTTCACTGAATACATGAAAGAACTGCAAGATCACAGAGAGCTACAAGTCTTGAGCGATTTTTTATATTTCCTCGAGAGCAAATTCATGGCATATGAAACTATGAAAAACTTGAAGAAAGAAACTCCTATATCTGTAAGCCAAAAGCCCACTTTCTCAAAATCAAAACCATTTCTTATGAAGAATTACTACGAAACTAAGAAATCTTATCACACTACCTACGGTCAGTGCCCTAACTGCAACGGAAATCACGTGCTGATGAAATGTCCAAAGTTCGTCAACATGAACGCTACGCAGCGGAATAACACTGTCGCAAAACTGCACGTTTGCGAAAACTGCCTGTTTAGCCACGGAAACGAAAAATGCACTTCGTCGAAAACATGCAAGGAATGTAATATGAAACATCATACATTATTGCACAACCCTACAAAGAAAACTACATTTGGAGTCAAACTGAACGAAACTAACTTAACATCACGACCTTCAACTTCTACGCAACCATCATCCAATCATCTATCCATCAACGAGCTGGAAATCTTACTACCAACCGTGCAACTACTAGTAAAGACATTTAACGGAACTTATGTAAAACTTCGAGCTTTACTAGACCAAGGTTCTCAAGTAAACCTTATAAACGAAAGGGCTGCTCAACTGCTACGCCTACCCAGGGAAAAACTGAACGCAACTATCACTGGAGTAGGAACTGTCTCTGGAGACTGCAGAGGCTGCCTTCAACTATCTTGCAAGTCAATCATCTCTGACTACTCATTTGAAACTAAAGTCCTCATAATGAAGAAGCTTACTAACAACTTACCTAACTCATCGTTTGAACGAGCTAACTGGCCGCACCTCAAGAACTTAGAGCTAGCAGATCCAGACTTCCACATGTCACGCCCTATTGACCTACTTCTGGGAGCTGACGTGTACTCAAACATCTTACTAGATGGAGTACTAAAAGGGAGCCAACAATCTCCGATAGCGCAACAAACACAACTGGGGTGGATACTGTGCGGCAAACTGAACACAAACTCGACCTTGGCCTGCCATGTAACACTTATTGATCTTAGCGAAATCTCTAAGTACTGGGAGAGCGAAGACATTGTTCAAAACGACAACGACTTATCAGAGATGGATTACTGCGAAAAACATTACTCTTCAACTGTTCAACGTGCAACTAACGGAAGATACATCGTGAAGATGCCTTTCTGTGTCGACTATGAAGAAAAACTGGGAAACTCGAGACCTACTGCCATATCTCAATTCCTTCAACTTGAAAAACGCCTTGAGAGGAATAACAAACTCGCATTGATGTACCGAGACTTTACCGAAGAATACTTAAAACTAGGTCACATGAGACCGGCGTCTCCGATTGCAACCTACGTACCTCAATGTTTTTTACCTCATCACGGCGTGCTACGTGAGCAATCAACTACAACTAAATTGAGAGTAGTTTTTAACGGCTCTCAGAAAACTACTAGTGGCTTTAGTCTTAACCAACTACAAGAGAAGGGCCCTAACTTACAAAAAGACATCCAAGCTCTCATCATCAAATGGAGATCATACAAATACGCATACACCGCCGATATCGAGAAAATGTACCGATGCATTGAGGTCACCCAAGATCAACAAAAACTGCAGAAAATCATCTGGCGAAACTCATCCTCCGAACAACTTCAGGAATACGAGCTCTGCACTGTAACATATGGAATGAAATGTGCCCCATGGCTGGCAATGAGAACTCTGAAGCAGCTGGCGATGGATGACGGCGATAAGTACCCGGAGGCTGCTCTTAAACTTCAAGATGAGTTCTACGTCGATGACCTTGTTAGCGGTCATAACTCGATAAGTGCAGCTATTAAACTACAAACATCACTAATAGAGCTGTTGCGAGGCGGAGGCATGAATCTGCGAAAGTGGTCAGCAAATGACAACGCTTTACTTCAAAACTTGCCTGAACATCAAATCTCCACCAACAACAACTTTGACTTCAAACATGAAGAATCAATGAAAACACTTGGCCTTGGATGGAGTCCCAACAGTGACACATTTTCAATCAACTGGGAACTAGACGACAAACCTAACTCAAAACTAACCAAGAGGGTACTACTGTCTGAGATCTCGAAACTTTACGACCCACTAGGCTGGTTGTCGCCCGTCACCATCACTGCAAAACTAATCTTTCAACGTGTGTGGACGGCCAAGGTCGAATGGGATGAAACTGTACCAACTGATATCGAAAAAGACTGGGTGAAACTAAGAAGCGAGCTCTCACTAGTGAAAGATATCAAACTCTCGAGATGGCTCGGCGGACAACAGTCAAACATCGAACTGCTGGGATTCTGTGACGCAAGCGAGAAGGCCTACGCGTGCGTCATCTACAGCTACGTCACGAAAAAGGACAGCCCGCCAGCTATACACTTACTTGTTGCCAAGACTAGGGTTGCCCCGCTGACACAAAAAACAACATTGCCTAGAATGGAACTATGTGGCGCACTATTACTCTCACAACTAATTGAAAAAACGAAGCTAGCTTTCCAAGGACATTACCTCAAGGTTCGAGCATGGTGTGACTCACAAATCGTGCTTGCCTGGCTGCAAGGTGATGTTACTAAGTGGGAAAGATATGTGGCCAACAGGGTTGCGAAAATCAAACAAGCAATTCCTTCAGAAAACTGGCAGTACATTCAGTCAGAACAAAATCCCGCAGACTGCGCTACGCGAGGTCTGGACCCCAGTAAACTCATTGACTTCAACTTATGGTGGAAAGGTCCAGAGTTCCTGAAAACATTAACTGAAAACAAAGATAACAAGAACTTCACGTGTTTATACACAACTAACATCGAACTCAAAACCAAGAAGGTGGAAGCCCTAACTAGGTCAAATGAAAACAATTTGATTGAAGACTTATTAAATAAATGCAGTTCATTAACACGTGTAACAAGAGTCACGGCATGGATACTGCGCTTTATTGCAAATCTGCGTGGCAACAAAAAACACGACACCGCATACCTCACTTCTGCGGAAATGACAAATGCAAAACAACAACTTATAAAATTCGTTCAAAGAACAGAATTTGACAACGAATATAAACTAACTGAGAATATGCTACAACACTTTTGGAAAAACTGGTCTAATGAATACCTTACTCAACTACAAGGCCGCAGTAAATGGAACAAACCAACTAAAAACATCAAGAAAGATGATATCGTGCTGATCAAGGATAATAACATGCCACCAGGAAAATGGGCCATGGGTCGTGTGCTCGAAACTCATCCCGGAGCCGACGGTTATGTACGAGTTACAACATTAAAAACGCAAACTGGCATAATCAAGCGACCTGTAACGAAACTATCACCACTCCCACTTCAATATGAAAACTGTGAAGAATCATCTACTCTGAAAACATCTGAAAAACATGTGCAAGACACATCTACCAAACGGTCAGTGAGACCGAAGAAAACAAAGATGTATTCGTCATTATTTACAATGCTACTTGCATTGTTTACTTTCATATCTGCATCATATGGAGCTGTGACGTCAGGCGCTCACATTACGGCGCTTGAACCCGATCGACCCATATATTATGACACCGTAGGCAAAGTGCAAATGATTCATGATGAATGGACACTACTTATGTATTATAACTTAACAAACTACTGGAGAGGAATAAAACGAATTGAAAACTATCTTTAAGGTCTCAACGAGCTATGTGATCAGACAGATCCTAGATATTGTAAAACTACCTTATCTCAATTATCACACGAGAAAGAAATACTTAACTACTACAACTTGATTCTACTGACTCCAAACAAACATCTTTATGAGCGAAGAAAACGAGGTTTGATCAACGGAGTCGGCAGCATTGCTAACACTCTGTTTGGCGTGCTAGACCAGCAGTTTGCAGACAAATACCAGAAGGACATTGAAGCAATACAAACTTACGAAAATCACTTGCTTAACCTCGTAAAGAACCAAACTTCTATTGTGGAACTAGAGAACAAAGTGCTGAAGAAAACTGAAGATAACATCAACCGACAATTCAACATGATAGAAGGCTATATGAACCAGACTGATATGAGCTTAGCCAAAGTAGAATCTGCTGTGGAAGCCATGATGGCCACTAACTACTTTAACTCTGCTTCTCTTACAACATACTTGCTTCTGAAGAATATGAGAACAATGCAGGAAATGCTGTTCAACTCGCTAACTGATGTCTACAAGGGCCACATGGATGTGCATCTACTCACTCCTGTAAACCTGATTGCCCAACTAAACAAAATCTCGGGAAAGCTGCCTAAATCGTTGACCTTACCAGTTGACGACATAAGAAAGGACATCAAGAATCTTTACAAAATACTATATGCAAAAGCTCGAGTTACAGCCGATTACTTTCTATTCGAAGTTCACATTCCACTAACTTCGGACGAAGATTTTCTTCTTTATAAACCTATCGCATTGCCTGTGAAGACTGAGAAGGGAATCGCAACAATGCAGCTGCAATCGGAGTATATTGCTGTTAACTTTCACAAGAACACATACATCTCTATCGCTGAAGCTGACCTCAGGGTGTGCACTAAATTAAGAGAAGACACTCTAATATGTAACAAAAACTTACAAGTGTTCAACTTACATAATAACAACGCTCCATGTGAAGCAAAACTATTGAGTCATCGCTTGGGGACTCCTTGTGACGTCAGGAAGGCAGCGTGCAGTGACGCATGGATCGCGTTACACACACCGAACAGCTGGCTGGCCGTTTGCTGCGACGTTTGCACTTTGCGAACAATTTGCAACAACGACTTGACGTCACATACTATTACGTCAGCTGGCATAGTAACACTGGAGCAAGGATGTGTACTACAGTCTAAAGACTTTACCATTCACTCACAAAGTGAGTACAACTCTAAGATGAACATGGATGACTTCTACCTCAACATTCCTACTCTTAACTCGACGGTAAACAAAATCGTCACCATGTCACGTCACAACTTGTCATGGAACGCTACGCTTCAAACCAACGATGATGAGATAACAGACATCGGCAGACGAATACATGCACAACAAGAAAATGAAGTTCTGCCCTCATCAATCTCAAGCCATGACATACATCAGTACTCCATTTGCTACGTTCTTCTTGGAATTGCTGTTATCATCACCATATGGCTTGTTAAAAAACGATTAAGCCATTACTGCTCTCACAAAAAGTCAAAGACTGAAGTGACTGAAACCATTGAACTGGAAGAAATAAAGGATCACTCCAGAAAAGCATCAAGCCAGGCACCGATAGCGCAGCCGCGCTCGCCGTCCCGTCTGCAACGCCCTACCACGCAAGCAACATTTACAATTCTTTGCTTTGTACTGGCATTTCTTTATCTTGATTGTATCACTAGTAATTCTTAACTTTAACCCTATTTCTATATTTTTTCTTTTCCTCTTTTCGAGTCGCCAATATGTACGGGCAAGGCCATCGTACATTCAACTTTATTTTGCGCTTACGTTGCGCCCTACTTTAGGCGCGCGATCGCTCGTATAATATTTTCACATTAATTAGCTAGTACGTCAATAACTGTCTAACTTTACACAACTCAATCAAGGAAAGATTTGCCACCTAACCTTAACTGTAACTTTAACTACTTTATTAAACTTAACTTTTCTTAACTACGGTGATCTTTTCTATTGTGCGTGCTCATCAACTTCAACTCAACTTTACCCATAGTGTATGTAACCATACACAATCACATATCCTACTTACTCAACAGAAATAATAAGTACGGCTGGTTTATACTGAAAAATCTTTCAGTATATATTTTTAAATTTTTGGCACGTGTATTATTGACGTGTAAGATTATTTTATTTCAATAGCTTTATTGATTTTTCAGCTTTATAATACTTCTTCCGGTAAAGGGCTGAGTTGATGAATGAAAATGATTCACCAATATATTCCAAAGGGATCCCGATCTTCTTACTTAGCCGTTATCCGCACGGTCGGTTTATTTCAATTTCCTTCATAAAAGACGCTATTCTCGGATTTGAAGTAGATTTATCATGCTTGGATAAAGCGGGCACTTTTTGTGCTTTCTTGTGCCTGGATCTGACCCGAGATCTGTCCACTTAATGTGAATAATGGTGTGCGATGGAAACGAATGCGAACCCGAACACAAAAGACAACAATGCGACTCGATCTCAAGACTTGATACAAGGATTTCGCTGAGATAATGTCCGCGCCCCCCGCTATACAATCAGGATGTTTTGTTGGTCAATAATGTGGTTGGTAATCGTCTAATAAGCCGCGACCAATTCAGTTCAAGAGTCCTCTTAGTATATGTTTGTTTGTTTTTCTCAACAGAATTTAGAATTTGTCTAGTATGAAAACCTACTTAAACACAATCGTAATAGATAGTTAACGAGTCTCAGTTACGCAAGAGTGGCATAGATAGATACCTACGCAGTTATGTATTTAATGCAGTGGAGATGGAGATCGAGGGTGGAACGCGAGACGGCTCGACGTGGTATAATCGATTCCAAGCGGTATCGTAGAGGTGCATTCGACACGGCGCGGCGCGGTAGTCTGAACCAATTTTAACCCCGATTATCACGAACTTTTTGTATGGTAACTCGATTACGAGTTTTACAATTGAAACGAAAAATGTGGTTATATGTATATCCACACATAGTAATATACTGGCACTCAATTCTCAAGCATTTTTTACGCAATTTTCTTTTTGTATCGTGAGGTAGTTTTTATACTTCATCAGCCTATATTAAACCACTGCTGGACATAGGCCTGTTTTTATACGTGTGGATCATATTAGGTACTTAACTTTCGTCGTCGTCGTCACCGCCTCGTAATCGATTTACCACACAAAAAAAGTTCGATATACTCGTGAATCTGGGCCCTGATGGCGCTCGAAAAACGCTGAGACAAAATTCATGTTTTCATTAATTGAGATTAATTTTTGAATAAAATAACAACAATACTAAATATATTTTGTACAATCAATAAAATCACAAACACTCGAATTTTGTCTCAGCGTTTTTCGAGCACCATTTGATCGACGGGTAATGTGGTCGAGACTTCCACCGTAGCACTCACTAATCTGTCTATTAGGCACATTGCTGGTATCATGGTGAGTGCTTAGGTACCCCAAATATTAGAACTAATAAGGATCATATTTATCGGGAGTAGCTGAAAATAACCAAGTTGCTGCAGTTATGAATACTTATTACAAAAATATTATTTGAAGTAATAGCTAAGATATTGTTCAATGGATACATTACCCACCTTGACAATAAGTATGGTTTTGGATAGGCCGGTATTCTTAAGCTTATCAATTAATTTCGGCTCCATAGAATGCGAACCTAATCTAGGGCTAACGTTATTTAATTCCTTAGAAACGACAACTGTATTTATCATTAAATACCCTAAAAGCATTCCGATACCATACAATAGAAATTTGAACATAACATTTTTATCAATTTTTGAGTAGGTATTACTACATTATTCAATAAACAAAAAGTTAATAACTGAGAAGGCAAAAGGTATAATCCTAGGAATAAGGAAAAATATTGTAGATCTTTGAATATGAGCCTCGGAACTCCCGACCATGAACTTTGTGCCGTAGAAGGTCTGAGACCATTTGTGGGAACCTCGAAAGCGGAACTCGGCCTCAGGAACTCAGACGCAGATTTTGTACTGTACCGCGGTACTGTACAGCGCTGACCTTGCCTAGCCCGGTCAGCGCTCGGACACTCAAGCCAGCCGACCAAGTCGGTATTATCTGGTCATGGAACCTGGGTCACGGAACGGAGACCGAGGAACTCGCACAGTGGGTCTGCAGAACTAACTGTTTAGCACTCGGGACCAGGTCGTTGGAGCCTTGGACTCGGAACTTCGATATTTAGTTATTTAATGTTAAATGGGGTAGTAAGACTAGACATAACGATCAACGGTTTGCACATTTTACAAAAAATCATAAATATTGCATTTAAAAACACGAGTTAATCGCGGACAAACATACCTACCCACATACATTCAAACATACAGGTCAAACTGAAATACTCCTTTTTTTGAAGTCGGTTAAAATAATATTATGTTCTATTATCACACTGATCTTTGTAACTAAGTCCCATTTTTCAATAATCGAATAGATTTTTATACGTACCTACTGTAGGTATCCATTTCAGGAGATTCATTGGCTGGCGCTGATGGCTTCCACACTCCACATAAGACACTCAACACTTAGAAAATCACAGTACCAAACCAAATATAATCACGGAAAATGAAATTCTTTTTAAACGTAGTAATCGTCGCGATTGTCGAAAAAAGAATGCAGCCAACCGCGGCCCCAACCGACCGCTTGGTCGAACTTTGAAATAATTTTTAGATACTCAACCTCAACAATTATTGCAAACTACAACTTTTTTTTTCATTTAATTCTTTGAAACCATTAATAAGATTCAGGGCCAACGTTATTTAATTCCTTTATAACGACAACTTTATTTTTCATTATATACCTACTGTAACTAAAAGCATCACGATACAATACGATAGAAAACTGAACATAATATTTTTATAAATTTTTAGGTAGGTATTACTACGTTTATTATTCAATATGAATTAAAAGTTTATAGCTGAGAAGGCAAAAGATATGATATTCAATATTCATTTATTTGCAGAAAATACATAGTAGTGTTTCACATAGTTAAATATGTACTACATATGCACACCCGGTAGGGTACAGCAAATATCTTACTATAATTAACTTAAATATTGCACAATTTATATAAAATTATGACAAAGTAGGTACTTAATTAACAGCAAATGAACAGATAACACTTAATTATAAATAATATCACAAAATTTTATCATCTTCCATAAACTCACTAATGTTATAATAACTTTTCTTTAATAAAATTGACTTTAACTTTTTCTTAAGAGATAGGTCATTTGTAATACTTTTAAGTTCGTTTGGAAGTTTGTTATATATTTGAACACATCGGTAAACTGGACTATTTCTGTACATTTCCATTAGAGGAACTGGAAGGACTAAGTTAAATTTGCGGCGTGGATTTTTTTCATACTGGAATAGGTTTATGTGTTTCCTGACGAATATAACTACTTCTAATAAATATATACAAGGCAGAGTTAGAATATTTTCATTTATGAAGTGAGGCTTACAGCTGACCCGTGGTTTTACGTTCAAAATTATTCGGAGGCACTTTTTCTGCATTATAAATAAATCTGAAGCATGACAACTATGACCCCAAACAATAATGCCATACCGTAGCCATGCATATGCGTAGGCATAATAAGCGGTAAGAGCGGCTTCTTTAGATGAGTTGGTTTTTAGGACGCTGAGGGCGTAAAGGAACTGCGATATTTTTGATTTGGTCGATTCCACATGTTTTTGCCACGTAAGGTGTGTGTCAAGAGTTATACCCAAGAGTTTGAATTCGCTTACTTCTTCAATTTTCAACAAATTAGTTAAAGGCTTAAGGTTGATCGGTGGTTTTTGGTAAGGTCTAAACTGTATGATTTTTGTCTTTTTAGTGTTGATTTCAAGATTGTGTTTCTGCAGCCAAAGAGTAATTGCATTAAAAGTATCTGTTATAAATTTAATATTATTTGGACTATTATTGGGAGTTTTAAAAAGTAGTGAGACATCATCAGCGAAAAGAATGGAAAGCGAGTTACAAAGCTGAGGTAGGTCGTTAATGTATATTAAAAAAAGTATACAGCCCAGCACGCTGCCTTGAGGGATAGACCAGTTTGTAACAATTTTATTCGATCTCACGTTTTTCAGTTCGCCGGTGGACTCATTGAGGTACTGAATTTGCACATATTGCTCCCTATTTTGTAAGTATGAACGAAGCCACTCGTGGGCATCACCTCGAATACCTACTCCGTAAAGTTTGGCAAGTAAAATTTCATGAGAAACTTTATCATAAGCTTTAGTCATATCTAAGAGAAGGCCTATTGCATATTGTTTTTCTCTGATGTAACTGAGTATCTCCTGAGTGTAGTTATAGATGGCTAGTGTAGTGGATCGGTTTTTACGGAAACCATATTGATTTGTATCTAATATATTGTATTTCTCTAAAAAATTACTGATTCTGTTTGCCATAACTTTTTCAAATATTTTTGAGATTGTTGAAGGGACAGCTATTGGACGATATTGGTTTAATTCCTTTGCTTTGCCACCTTTTTTTAATATAGGTTTTATAAGAACGGTTTTTAATCTGTCTGGGAATTTCTTCTCTAAAAAGGATTGATTAATTAATTTGGTTACCGGAGCTACTAATTCTTCACAGCATGACTTAATTAAGGTGGGAGGTAGGTCATCTATTCCTGAACTAAGTTTATTTGAGAGGTTTTTTATAATTTTCAATACTTCTATTTCAGTTGCAGGATTTAAGAACATGGAATTTATTGCTGGAGAAATCACAGAACAGCTGGGATGAATGGTTGGAGTAGATGATTTCCCCACAGACGCAAAATATTCATTAAAAGAATTAACGATACTATTAGGGCATGTTATTGTTTTGCCATCAATATTAATTACCGGGTTATGATGAGTTTTATTTGATTTTGCTGTGATACGTTTTACCAGATCCCACATTTTCTTTGTTTTGTTTTTTGAATTTTTCATTTCATATGTAAAACATTGTTTTTTTGACTGCTTGATACATTTTTTTAGGATGTTTGAATATTTACAATAATATTTTTTTAAACTCTTGCTGTTTGTCCGTTTTTGTAGTATGTTTAGGAATCGCTTGTATTTACATGATAGTCTTAGTCCCTTAGTCAACCATTTCTTTTCCTTATTAGCTTCATGAATTTTTACACGTTTTACAGGTATTGTGTTATTTAAAATTGTTTTTATGGTTTCATCAAATAACTGGTAATTTTTATCAATATTGTTATTACTTTGTATAATATTTTCCCAATTTATGCAATGTAAATCGATTTTAAATGCATTTATATTTTTATTATTATTTACAAGTCGGATGTGTTTATATTGTTTTTTTCTCTGTTGACTATGTATTTTTGATTGGAATGTATATGTAATGGAATTGTGATCAGAAATGCCTAGGTCTTCCACAGTGACAGAGTAAAATTTGTTATTAGTAAAAACATGGTCAATACAGGATGAAGTAGTAAGTGTTTCTCTTGTTGGTTGATCAATTATTTGATGTAAGTTATATTCTAGCATGAAATCAACTAGTTTTTTATATTCGTTTGGTTTTTTTACAGGGTCTATATTTATATCGCCGGTAATTATTATATGTTTCTTATAATGATGGGATTTTAATCTGTCAAGTAGAAGCTCAAGAAAATTGAAAAAAGATTGTATCTCACGATCACCTCTATATATGCTAACTAATATTATATCGGGTTTCAACTCTACTGCACAACATTCTACTACATATTCAATAGACAAGTCTGTGATGTCCTGTCTTTCAATGAAGCTGGTCCCTTGGGGCAGGAGGATGGCGACGCCCCCTCCCTTGCGCTGGCGGCGGCAGAATGAAGCGGCGGTCTGGTATCCTTCCACTTGCACGTATGGCTGCTGATCTTCAGAGATCCAGGTTTCGGAAAGACATATCGCTTGATAGGGGTGGTCTTCGAGAAAGGTTTCCAGGATAGGGATCTTGTTTTTTATACTTCTTGCATTCTGTATTAAGATGTTGAATTTAGTTTCGAAAGGAATAATTAGTGGCGTTTTTTGTGTGGTTTTTTCGGTTGCTCATAGTGGAGATTGGTGGTTCCGTTATGGTTTGGTTTATGTGGTTTTCTGTATGTGTAATGGTAGTCGTTTGCTCAGTAGACATATCGTCGCACGTGATATTTTCATTTACAGTATTAAAGTCTTGACCATTTATTATTAGTTTATTGTTTCGAATAACAGCGTGATGGCCTTCTTTACGGGCTTCGTATAATAGTTTTCTTAACATATTGTGTTTTTGCAGGGCATCATTATCGAGAAATTCATTTATTGCCATACCGGATTTCACAAAATAGCGTTTCGAGCTTAGTACTAGTTTGGCCACTTTTTTGCTCATCAGCTCTATCACGATTGGTCGACGATACCCTTTTCTTCCAAGTCTAGTAATTCCTTCTATATACCCATATATGTTGACGTTTGTATAATCTTGTATTATATTGATAACGCGCTCATGTAAGTCTTCTTCTGTTTCCCATTTATGTTCGTTTAATCCATATAGTACTATTTTCTTACTGTTGTCAGTGATAGCAGTTGTGACCTTCGTGGAATTGAATTTATTTTGGATACGTTCAATATCTTCTTTCATTTTATTAATTTCTGTCTTTAGTACTTCTATTTCGATTGTTAATTGTTCGTTGCGGTTTGTCACGGTATCTAAGCGAGAAGTAACTTCAGTATTAAAAGTATGGATAGAATCACGAATTTCTTTCTGGATTAGAGATCTTATTTCTTTTTTGAGTAGTTCCACTATTTTGTTTTCGTTTTGCTCCAGTTTATTATCAAGGAGTGCGCTGATTTGCTCCAGTGTTAGGGCAGGTTCACGGTGGGGTTCCCGGCGGCATGGTAGTATCTGAGAGTTTACTGTGTCACCTAGAAGGCTAAAGTCACATATAACATCCTCTTCTACGGAGTTTTCCTCAACATCTTCGCATGATGTCTCTTCTAATGTTAGTTTACAACGCTTTCGAAGAGTTATATTTGAGTTTTCACAGTCCATTACTATTGTTCCAACTGGCGAATTTATATTGTTTGTTTTTGGCTGTTTACAAATACAGCAGGGACATTTCCAATTTTTTTTCCGTTCTTGGTCCATCGTATTATAAAACCGCTGTTCGGAAACATTTGCGCAAAGTAAGTCGTAAGTTTGGTCACATAGACAACAAGTTAAATATCGTCTGCTATCAATTTCCTGGCGACATCCTGAACAAATTCTTATTTTCGCGGAATCCATTCGGTGAGCCATTTTTTGGTTTTATTTATTTTACAATGTGAAAAGTTCAACTTAGTGATTCTGCAGTAATCCGATAGACGTCGCTGCTAGGGTCAATGCAACATTCTATGATAGCAACTGAGTTCTCTTTTAACGTAGTTCCGATAAGACATAGTAGATGGCGCTATGCTGTCAAAGTTGCTTAAGTTCGTGCTGAGTTATATAGATGGCGATACTAAACGCAGTCTGAATGCTTCGTAGCTTTGTAATTTACGACACTGCACTGGGACGCGGCGATTTGAATCATAACGGAAAAGTTAAAAACAATTGACAAAAGTTTGTTAAAGTATTGATATAAGTGTTATGTGTGGCACTTGAACGTTGTTTCACTGGGTTAAATTAGTTTTTATGCACTTTCACAGTAGTTTTATGCACTTTAATTGTTTTGAAGATTTTTTGTTTATTTCACATCACTTTTGTATAACTTTTTTCAGCCTTGTTATTTTTGTTTGCAAACACTTACACATGTGAATCACTTAGTTCTAAACACGTTTGTAATGTTTTTATGTTCAGATATGTTATTTATCATTTTTTATAACTAAATAATTACGGAGCTAATATTTTCGTGGCAGTGGCGCCATCTTTTCTCCTATGAACAAGGAAAAATAATCGTAGATCTTCGAACGTGAGCCTCGGAACTCCTGACCATGAACTTTGTGCCGTAGAAGGTCTGAGACCATTTGTGGGAACCTCGAAAGCGGAACTCGGCCACAGGAACTCAGACGCAGATTTTGTACTGTACCGCGGTACTGTACAGCGCTGACCTTGCCTAGCCCGGTCAGCGCTCGGACACTCAAGCCAGCCGACCAAGTCGGTATTATCTGGTCATGGAACCTGGGTCACGGAACGAAGACCGAGGAACTCGCACAGTGGGTCTGCAGAACTTGCTGTTTAGCACTCGGGACCTGGTCGTTGAGCCTTGGACTCAGAACTTTGATCTATATAGTTATTTATGTTGAAGAGGGTAGTAAGACTATACCTAATGACTAGACGTAACGATCAACGATTTGTACATTTTACAAAAAAACTTTTAATCGCGGACAAATATAACTACATACATAAAAACATACATGACAAACTGAGAACCTCCTGTTTTGAATTCGGTTAAAATAATTTTATGTTCTGTTATCACACTGATTTTGTGTAACTAAGTCCTATTGTTTCATAAACGAATAGATTTTTGTACGTACTGTTTGTATCCATGTCAGAAGATTCATTGGCTGGCGCTGATGGCTTCGAAATTCCACACACGGAACGCACTGAACATTAGGCACTGAACACGTGAAAATAGCACTTGTTATCACGAAATTAATCAAAGTACCAAACCAAATATAATCAGGGAAAATGAAACACTTTATTAAACGTAGTGAACGGCGCCACTGTCGAACAAAGAATGCGTCCAACCGCCCCAATCAACCGCGTGGTCTAACTTTAAAATATTTTTTAGATTTACCCTCAACATTGATTATTTTTATAAATGGCCTTGCAATGTTTGGGTAAAATCAATATACGAGCTCGTATTCGAAATTCATATAACATTTTATTCGCTGGAGAGATGGACTTTCATACAACACGACTACTTTTTAGTTCACCACATGACATAATATAGGTATTATGTAACATTGCTGAGCAAGTGTTGTTAAAAATAGATTATTGCATTCTTAAAAGATGAAATATGAAACCAAAAATTGCGCACGGGCGGGATTCGAACCAGCATCTTTCTGGCAATCCGGGCCAACTGCTCTTCCAATTGAGCTACCGTGCCGTGTCGGTCCGACCGCGCGAAATTCTTGGTCTCATTGATACGTCATTGCGTGACGTTAGCGCCATCTACCCGTATGTTTATGCAACAGCGGGCCAAGTAGTTATTCTTTACAGAATAAATTCAACTTGGAAATGATAACGCTTCGCTACTCAATGGTTTTACAATATTTTTAACACTCACACCAGCATCTTTCTGGCAATCCGGGCCAACTACTTCGAATCCCGCCCGTGCGCAATTTTTGGTTTCATATTTCATCTTTTAAGAATAAAATATGACACTGTGAGTGTTAAAAATATTGTAAAACCATAGATTATTGCATTTCGTTTCTTATAATGACACCATCAATAATAATCATTATATAGATCTTAAGAGCGTACTAGTGATTTATCTGGTTTTAATGTTTTTATTTATTTATTTATTATTAACCACGAATAGACCGTCAATAGACAGATTTGTTTGAAGTCATGTAGAGTGTGTTGCTTGGGGTCATATCTCTTGATTGCGTAGAATTAATGGTTTAATTTTTTTCACACACAAGGAACCACAGACTTCAGTATTCAAATAAAAAATCTTGCTTGACAGACAGTCATATGGACATCAAAGTGACCCTTTAAGGGTTTCGCTTTTCCTTTTGAGGTACGGAACCCTAAAAACGTGCTTATCTAGTCTATTTTCAGCAGTGGTGACGTACTACTAACGAACATACTCCTCCAACATTATGTAAAATGCATTTATCTTATATCATTACTCGCCGCCTCCTCGCTTACCTGTACCAAAATAAGACACTCCGAGTGTTATGTGAGAAAGAGTATAATATGCGGTAGGTATAAGTTCCCATTCATTTCCCCCAATGCATTACGGCGCGATCACGGTATCGGTTACGAGGAAATTGCCGCGTTACGTCTCAATGGGATCAGACGCCATCAACTGTTGCTGGTACCGATTCTGTATCACCTCTCACATCGGAATTATTCAGTCAGTCGATGAGATGTCGTCACTGTATTAGGTTAATATCTAACTCAAATTTGAAATATGGATGGCTTCTGAACGATAACTTTTAGGAGTCGTTAATGATTATCTACATTGACATTGTAACTAACAGTTCAATGTGTCACAGTGCTAATTCGTCCACTGGAGGTTTATACTAGTAAAACATAATTCTTTGGCATATTTAGATACCAGATTTTGTTATTTATTATTTATTTACTAATAAAAACAAATTACATAATTCGATTACCATAGCTTATAAAAAAAATACTTAGGTTTGAGCTAATTTAACGTAACAGTGGCTACAATCACCAAATGTATAACAAATTTATTATTTATATATTTATGAATATTACGAATAATTACTCTGTGTCGTATTACCAGTAATTTGCGTAATTACAAATTATCAGACTGATAACGAAAGACATTTCGTCCATTGTTTATCTAAGTTTTGTATTTGGATCTTAACTTTGACCCTTAAGTTAATGATAAGAATATAAGTAAATTACGAGTGAATAGTAGATATGTATCAGGATTTGATATGATCACAAAAAAGTTATGACTAACAATAACAATAAATGATAATGTCAAGGTTAAAAATAAATTATAATATCGTGAAACAAAATAACACCGACACTTAAAATACCTATGTTAGCATCATTATGAAGACCTATAACTTCACTCTAAAAATGTTCATTGTTAGGCGCCAACTTGTACTACTGAAATATGTTCCACCAGATTTTACATTCCTAAAACCGTGTCCAGCAATTCATTAACGTCCAGAAATTACAGCAGGCCCGCCCTCACCCTTGTCAAATCAGGTTGTAATGCTCAAATGAAACTATTCTCATAAAAACATTCCAGTTTTGGCGGTCTGTGGCATCTAGCTATATGTGATGATAATGTAATACGATACAACCCTAACATTAACGCGGGGACTGATGGGCTGTTTGCACAAAGTGATTTGCATTTTAAAATGTATTCAGTATGCTATGGGTATATTACATTCAGTTTATTGACTGATCTAAGCTTGAATGAATTAGCTAAGTAGGTATCCATTAAGTAATATGAGTAACAACTAATAAGTGTTAACTAATTTCAACTTTAACCGTTTACTTCTTTTAATAATACATTTTGTTTCTTTAGTGCAACTAAGCTCACAAACTAATTTGACTTGATACATAAGTTTTTGTCTTAGTTTTGATATAATACAAGCAATTTCATCCGAACAAAGAATAACAACGAGGTAACACTGCCCATTTTAATTTCAGAGCTATCTTCTAACAACAACAAAGGAAACACCTCGTGTTTGTTGCAGAAAGTAGGTAAATTAGTACACCCGTCTAGAACTACAATTTACTTTTTTGCAGAAAACACATAGCGCTGAATAATGACCGGCCACTAATCTAAAAATAGAGACAAAACCTCCGCAGTAAGCAGTGACGATGAAAATGCTCGTTCCTCCACTAATGTTCATTGTAAAGGAAACAAATAACCTCCAATCAAACTAACGCCCGACCGTTATTTGTCTTGGCCAAAGAAATATTGTGTTCCTTAGTGGAGCTAGCTGCGTACATATGTGGCGAACATTACACTCCGACTAAACATTAAACAAAGAAACTGGGATGAAGTCAAATGGCGGGGTTTGTTTTAAACCACGGGAGGTAGCGGGTTACTTTTGCGCGAACTTCAATAATTCCAAATAATTGATGTCTACAAAAAATACATTACCTACTTTACATTTTTCTTAATGTAGAGTCTGGAGAAATAGAATGCGAATAAGCAATCTTAGTATGCTCATTCTTCAAAACAAGTATAAAGCACTGTTGAGTTGAAATATAAACTTGGTAATAAAGCAGCTCCGTAGAAACATTATTGCTAATAAATTATGAATGTGGAATGTATTTATTATAATTATATGCACCATCATGGCAGTGAAAGAAGTATTTTACCAATCATTTAACTCTGCATTTATTTCTGCTTGAACAGGCATTAGTCTGCATTTGCAAATGTTTTCAAAATAACTGAGTCTTGTGGCAAGTTAATTGAGTTTGCTAAGAAATGGTATCACAGCACAACAATGAATAAGCAGCGATCATCAAATAATAACGCAAACGGCACGAAGTTTCAAAAGTACACTGTCTGTATTACCAACTCTGATAGCCATTATTAGTCGTTATACAATTATATTATTTTCATATATTGAGTGTTAGAAAGTAGGTAACTATTGTGTTTATTACGTAGTTCTATATTATCTGCGGTATTACTATGTAGTTGTTGATATTCGTTCCACATGAGATTTGATTTTAGATGACCAATATTTATCATATACATATTGCATATTGGTGGGCATCGTCAGTGCAGTGCTATTTATGACACGTGATCGTAAAAAAAATGAGTCAACTTCTCGTGTTAGCATGTATATATATCAGCATTATCAGAATAATTATAAGCCAATAGACGTCCATTGCTCAACTTAGGCCTCTTCCACGAGTTAACCACGGCGATCAGTTGTAAGTTGTAGAGGCAATTAGGTAAAGTACGTTTATCTTTGCTTGTCGAATACAGTAAACAATCTTCTTAAAACATAAAATAATACTAGTGAAATCAAATGAATTAACTAATTGATTTAAAAAAGATCTCAACGTTCATAGATGAATTTATTTTATTTAAAATGAATCATTTCGATAAAAAAGAATGTCAAGACTGTTTACAAAAATCGACAACCAAAGAAAAACGGACGTTACCCACTAGTTATTCAGAGGTACCCTGTACACAGTTACTATCAGAGATGATAGTAAGGGCCGGCCACCGCCGGGTTATAAAGTGTAAGGAGGAAGTTCAATCGGACTTTAAACGAGTTAATCCCCTTTTAATAAGTGTTGATGCGCCGCTCTGCGGTTGCCGACGATTCTCATTTCGCGTTAACTCTGAAATATTTCGCCCGATTTTTATAGGAATTTATCGTAACACTGATTAAACGTAATTAAATTTTCCGTCACATTAATTTGGGGTTGAGTTAGTTTGTGAAATATGAAGCTATTTAGTAGCTTCGTTTTGATAAAATCTGCTGCTTCCTATAGCTGGAGGAAAAGTCAAGGGCATATTTCATAATTTTATCATTGGAAACTTTTTAAAGAATTAGAAAATTAGTGAGCTGATATTTAGATAAGTTACACAAATAGGTCTGTTTCACAATGTCTAGTAAGTTCCGGTTAGTGTTATTTGCCAGATACTTAATAAGAAATAACGTATTTTGTTGTATAATTCGTTGGTTAGTGCTTACTTGTTAATTGTGACAGTAGTAATAATAGATTTAACAGCATTAATATGGAGCGAAGCTAATGAGCGAGCGAAGGGGTTTACTATTTTGCTTTGTAGGTTATTTCTGTAACACAATCAAACAAGTTGCCTTACGGCGTGAAAGCGTCGGGTGAAATTTGGCGTGTTGTCGATTGAGTTAATTTTCGCGAAATCGTTTTTATGGGCTTCCTCAGTCGTTGTTACGGTTTATTTCACCCCACGGTATCATCTCTACGAAATTGTTTCCGGGAATCCGTTCCTGTTCTATGTAAAAAGAAAATTTTATGAACACACATGTAGCCTACTTGGAAAATGAATTCAAGTTCTTGTGCTTGTTTCGCGAGGCTGAGTATGTCACAGCACAATTACAAAAAAAAAAAACAATTGTCAGACTGATTATTTCTTCGTGAGTCTTTTCTACTAAGGGTCGATTTTTCAATGGTCAGATAAAACATAATAGACTGATAAATAATAAACAGATATAAAAAAAAAATACAGTTTTGCTGACAATTAGGTCACGTTTTCAAATTAGCCATATTTGATTTTGTCTCATGAATATTTCTTATCTGACTATTAAAAAATCAGCCCTTAACGAAAAACATATAAGTAAAAGTTACTTGGCTAGGTTTTCGTAGCTATTCTTGATAAATGGGTAAACTAAAACCAACATTTTGTTTGCATTATCTGTTGCTAAATCAAATAAAAGTAGCAATCAACAAATGAGTTGATATACAGCGCGTAACAAAAGTATAGTCCCCAGTAATAAACTTACCTACAATTTTTTATTTATGTTTCGTATGACAATGTGCTCATGACAACATATTTCGCAGTAACAACTCTAGTCATGCTAAAATAGGCATCTTGAGTAGAAAAAGTAAAAAAGCTAATTTTTCACTAATATGCACTAATATGTACATACTAATATGTATTATTTTTCTTTTATGTATGTACTAATATGTATTATTTTTCAATAATACGGATAAATAGTACTAAATCAAAGGTAAAAATACTTAACAGGTTCGGTTTAATATCGTCAATTTATTCCTACGTTGCTACAATAGATTTACAATATTTTGACTATGTAAGTACATACTTGAAAGTGTTCAGCGTAACCTACGTTGTTATAATTTCTTCCAAGAATCGTTTTTTACGTTGTTGGTCTTTGCACGCTTCTAGAAGATACTATTACTGTTGTCCGAGTGTACCTTTTAAGAGATAACGGTGGCGCGCGGCGGAATCATTTCCGTTGTGTCAATCACACGTCTCGCCGGCCGCTGTACGTGGTCACTGCCGACTGTACATACGTCACTAATGAGTTTACGAACCCTTATCTTGATTCGCGTGAGCATTACACGAACCAATCCCTCGTTTTACTCGTATGTTTGTTATGAAAAGTTTTCAGTGAATGATACACAGTTGTACATCACACCAATATTGTGAGTCTAATGGGATTTCTGTCTACTAGTTTATTGCAGTTAAATTTGTGGTAAATAATAAATAACTATTTTTGGAGTTAAAGTAATACTTGAATTTAATATGTGCTGAAGTACTAATTTAAAATAAATTTATGAAAACATCGATTTGGTAGGTGGGTATGTCAAGTCAATAGATAGACTGCCGTCAAAATATCTCAAAATGTTGGTAGGTAAGCCCATATTACATGAAAGTACCTAAATAATTGCTTGAACCTGTTTAAACCGTAATTCATCGCAATATTAACTAATTAATAAAGTTATTTGCTAGCTCAGTAAATATGTGTAAGTACGAGAATTTTCAACCGAGTTTTGCAAGTCGAACGATTTGTGCCTAATCGATGAAACACATTAATTATCCGCTTATTTAGCATCAATTAAACTCATATTGAATATTAACTTCGCCTGCTCCAATGAAAACAGCTAAATGCTTACCATATAAGTAATTTGATTGGGCGCTGTAATCAAATTACTAATACGATTGCGGGTCTTGATTACGTGACTTGTCATCGTTGCTCTCTCGGGAATACAACTATGTATGAAGTATATTTCAAGAAGCCGTAACAAAGTAAAGCGTTCCATTCACCGAAGACGGCGTAATGGGTCATGTCACAGTTTGTCCCCGTAACTTCATTGTGGGGAAGTTTTATAGGGAACACATCGAAGGCTGACCGCGCGTCGCAAGTCGGAAACATTAAGGTTCCATCAGCGTCCATATTTTCCGGACGGCCGGAATTTTCACGGAGGCTCCCCGACACGCCTTTGCACTCAGACACTGGCGTTGGATGGAGTGGAATTGTGTACCCTGCACGCTTTCCGAGCCGATATCTTTACACGTTCACAGTTTAAGACGTCGGCGGAGGTTAGTGGAGACGCCTTTTAAGAAAACAGTGTGTCACATTATTTTTGGATGAAATACTTTCATCGATGTTCTTTTCCGCTACGTATAGACATTATTTGGATTATAGCGGTGTATTTAATAATAAAATGTGTAAAAGGTTAAACCGAATTGAGACCGCACGAATTGTACTTTCTTTTGACTTCTTAGTTATTGCCTACGAATGTGGTAGGTAATTCTACCTGCCTACCTGCTAGGTGACATAAACATTGAAGTAAAATATCTGCTTCCACTCCTGATACAGTGACCGTTTTTGTTTTACACTGCAGAAATATAAAAGTGACATAGTAAATAGCGCCATCAAAAGCAGCCGTCGAACACTTCTAACATAAATGTTAAGAAATCCTCCGTATAAACCGTAGTAAAAGTTTCGTCAAAAAATAAAATTGTTATAAGTTCGGGTAGCTTTCAGCCAAATGACGCCTTTGGGCATCTTTGTCGCCCAACAAACGCCCCGTGAAATTGAAACAGACTGGCCCATGCATCCCGGGAAATTTTACCTCCTCTTTTGATACTTTAAATCTGCCGACATTGGCCCATTGTGCGAGAGGAGCGTCAAAGCCGGTTATTTTTACCGATATCATTCACTACTTTTCGCCTCAAAGTTTTTCGCATTTTAGGCGATTGTTATTTTTATCTTAACGCCATAAAATCAAATACACTTAGAATAAGAATACATACCTATTCCAAATTAAAATTTTCTAGTACCTCAGGTTCGCGCTGAACTGCGGACGGACAGACGGACATGGCGAAACTATAAGGGTTCCTTGTTGTAATACAGAACCCTAAAAATAATAACGTGACAGCTGTGTGTTCTTGGGCTGTTGTTACGCCGTCCAACGCATTCGCATTAGGCAGCGATGCGATTGTTTTTAGTTTATAACTATTTGTTCCATATATTACTTTGAATACCTGCTTTAGCATACTATTTACTTACTTATGACATTGTAGTAATAGAAAAGGTCAGTGAACAGAGATTGTGTAATAAAATGAAATCATGTGGAAAAATTTATTAACTTTTTACAATTACATCAATTTAAAACCGGATCGCACTTAGTATTATAATAAGGAATGACAGAGGTTGTATCTTTCACGAGCTCGCCTCAACAAATTACGGGTCGCGTGTAATGAATATGTCTGCGATCTATCAGAATTAGAAGACCCTTCTGCTGTCGCGGCATGATCGATGCGCGGAAATGAACCGATCTTTTTCTAAGAGCGCGCAGTGTACTGTGCAATCGAAACACTTCATCACCGCATCGGGACGTATGGCGTTTATGAGCGGTTTTTAAGTTGTACGAGTAAGCTAGACTGGAGATCCATTGAGTCGACGCTTGCTTCTATAAAATCTCAATAAGATATTCGTATGTCAGTTTAAGGTTATTAACATATTTGAATTAAATAGTATCTAATATAACCCTAGTATCTGATTTTCGATCGATCATACAGGTATCGATATGGTTGAATCGGGCCGGACGGCTTACCGATTTTACACCTGCAAAGTCGTCTAAAATTGAAACAATACTTCTGTTTCACAATTGACAAGAAAGCACAAACCAAAGTATAATTTAAATATAGGGTCGTATAGGGCAAAATACCACTTACATCATCCCTAAATATTTTGTTTATTCAATAAATAAACAGCTCCATTGGGAACTTTGTTTTATACACTTGTAAAGTGCATCAAATACAAGGAAGATAGTTAGTACTTTCTTGTTCAACGGCGTTTAAAAAATGCATCCAGTAGAGGGGATTACTAAAAGCACCGCTTGGAATCTACACTTGCGCTCCACTATTTTAAGAGAAAAGGAAAATTTAACACCTACAAAAATAAAGAATAGTAAAAGAAATTGTTTCTTACGCTCTCAGCCGTTAGATACGCTCGGAATAATTTATTACGGAAAGGATTTTAAAAACACATATCGGCCGAACCCTCGGATAAAGCTGTTTTAAGAATATGTGGGAACCTCCGCAGGTGAAACGCGAATGTATTATGCTGCCGACATAAAACCGCGAAATTGTTGATACTTACCGTTGCGTATCGTGTAACATAAATCGATATGAAATTATGGGTAGAGTGTTAAAATAAGCAATGTTGTTTTGCTTACTTTCGCATCTTAATCTTCTTTGCAAACGAATTCTAAGGTTTATTACTGAAACCGTAAACAGCGTTTTAACACTTCAATTGATAGTGAATGGCTATGAGCGTGATAGCAATATAATTTCTATTGTGTTTGGATAACTGTCCACTAAAGTGTTAAACCTAAGCTTCCACATTATTACAAAATTGTATGCACTAATTTATTGTTTAATATATTTTTTTAAATAAATGCTTTTGTTGTTTTTCTAGCAAAGAGATACGCAATATCTATTACTGAATGAAAAGAGTATTGTCGTTATTTGCCCGGCCCTCATAGCGCCTATTGAAGTCTCATCGCGCGCTATTGTATTTGCGGAAGACTCAGCCCGCCGATTGCCAATCGGGCAATCGCCGGCCGCCGCTTGCCACCGGCACTGATTACTGACTGACTGACTAATCATGCTTGCTGCGACTGCGAATAATAGGGCTGCAGATATCAACGCACTGTTTAATGGTTGAAGGGTAATATAAAGGTTTTGGTGCAGATTCGTGAACTTTAACATTTTCAGCTTTGATGAACATGAAAGCATAACAGAATATGACTGTTTACGTTTTGCCATAAATACTCGTATGAAAGCTCAGTCGCGCTATTTGCCCGCTGCTCACAGCGCCCATTGAAGTCTCATCGCGCGCTATTGTATTTGCGGAAGACTCAGCCCGCCGATTGCCAATCGGGACTCGTACTCGGCCGGTATTGCGTTGCTCCATTTGTTGCCTAGCTATAGGGTTAATTACTGACTAATCATGCATAGTTTTTATGTATTTGTAAATAAGGTGAATGTGGTAAACGCTAAAAGCTACTTTTTATGAGAAATATAATTTTTGACTTGAAAAAAAATTAAAATGTTTACTACAAATATATTTTTTGATCTGTAAGAAATAATTAAAATTCGATTGGTAATACTCTCATCAGCAACAATTATAGCTGACGCATTGTTTTCAAAAGGCTTATGTGAGCCCGTCATTGCTAATCAACAAATTCGCCACAAATGAATAATACTGATTACACCGTCGAAAGTCGGTAATTAATATTGACGCAGTACAATAATAATTCTTGGAACGGGGTTAGCTACTGCAAAGCCTTAATCAATCCTTATTAAAGGTTCGAATAAATTACTGTTGAATATTTATCAGTTTCCAATCTACCACTAAATTGAAGAAGAATGTAAAAGGGATTTTCACTATTCACTTGGAGTGCTCTATTAGTTTAGATTGGCCACTAGCCAAATGAAGTTGCAATGGGTCAGAGTGGATTAATTTGTTGAAACCTCAAAGGTATTCTCTGGAGGTACTATCAAATAGCACTACTATTCAGAAGACATTGTAACTGGGGAATAAAATGTGCTATAGAAAAAACCGGTTAAGTGCGTGTCGGACCCGCGCACTGAGGGTTCCGTGCCACCCTTTACTAAATTCAGGGTCCACTTACTTTCACTTAACGAAAACATCACAATATATTGCGAAGGCAAAAATAACTTTGTTTTTCATAGTGTTAGTATGAAAGACAAAGTTATATTTGCGGTTGATAAAAATGTGCAATATCTCAAAAACTACTGGTTCGATCTCCTTCAAACCAATTTTCGTTGCAAGTTTTTGTTGAGATCTACATCACATATTTTTTTCAAAATTTTCACTTTCTTAGTTCAAAAGTTAGATGGGGGGGGGGGACGCCCATTTTACCACTTTAGAAGTGTCTATATCTCAAACCTTACACTTTTAGAAAAAATGGTTTTAGAAACCTCAACATCATTTTAAAAGACCTATCCATAGACACCCCACACGCATAGGTTTGAGTAAAAAAATATTTTAGGTTTTAGTTTCATGTATGGGAGCCGCCCCTTAAATATTATTTTTTCTTACTTTTTGTATCTGAATCGGAAAGCGGTGAACAAAATACACCTACCTACCAAATTTCAGCTATGTGATGCTTATAGTTTCAGAATAAAGTGGCTGTGACATACGGACGGACAGACAGACAGACAGACAGACAGACAGACAGACAGACAGACAGACAGACTTGACGAAACTATAAGGGTTCCGTTTTTTGCCATTCGGCTACGGAACCCTAAAAATGGATTAATCTAGCTAATTACAGGATTTTAATACAACATATATTAGCTCATTAAAGAGCCCTAAACAAGTGTACGCTGTCCCGGGGGAGCGAAGCGTGACTGCGAGTCGAGTAATTGCCTACACGTCGTAGCGGGATATCTCGGATTAATTAGCTAGCGAGCTGAAAGTTTTAATCTTTGTAATGCACCGAAGGGCTGCATAAATACAACTGCATTTTTCAATCTACCGGCTTGCGAGCGAAACCGAATCGATTCGGTATTTGGCCATCGGACGGACATCCCGCGGACGCCGCATGTAATCGAATACGCTATACGATCGCCGATATATTGCACCGATGACAGTTCGCCTCGTTTGTAGACATGAAATTGAATAACTAAATTATTCGTATCGCCCCTTTGCGGCTCGTATACTTTTGTGTACGAATCCACGGAAGTACGTGATGGGTGTTCTCATTAAAGATTCTGTTATATTAAGCTTTCCTGAAAGTGTACTAGACTGAGTATTACACCGTTACTAAGTGAGTGGAAGGGTGCTTGCTGGAGATGTAGGTGAAACCCACTAATAAATTCTATAAAACGTTTTCGAGTAAAGTGTGTAAAAATAAATAATTATGCAAGTGTCATGCATACACGTTTTTTTTATTGTGTTTTTTTTTTAATTGAAAGAGTTTAGTCATTATTACTTATTATTAAATGAGACAAAGTTAAATAATTCATGATCGTGAGTGATCAATTATAGTTCGTCTACTAATATTTCGCAGCGTATTGTCGTAGTTCGTAGCACAGTGCTACGAGCCACAAACTTGCTACGAATACGTTTCTTACGCTTATTTTCGTAGTAAGCGTGAGTCTACAGAAGTTTTTAGCAATTGTATTTTACGCGATTTATTTTTCTCGTAAAAAATACCACAGTTGGAATTGCAAGTTGCAGTGTGCATGTATGCAGCTCCCTTGACGCACTCCGTACATAAATCGCGGTGGTGCCCTCTGCGGCGAACGGCTAACTACCCCCATTTGTTTGCCGCATCTCTGATTACAGCCGTAAATGTACGGACACGATCTTGACGTTGACTAACAATCATCTAGTTAAAAAATAATAACCCAACCTCATATTCTTTTTGTATGTGGCCAGTGCGCAATTTGAAATTACAAACCTTCTTGTTGTGTCCTACTCGATTAGCACCTATCAGGTCTTATGTAGGGGTGGAAATGATACGCTTTTTTTTCTTTGTGGCCAGTGTGCAATGTGGACGTTAAATGAATCTTTATGAATAAAGTTTGGATAGGGAGGTACCTAATCTGTGTGCTGGTATGCGTCACTATCCGGGAGCCTATAGTCACATGGCCTCGCTCGCAATAAATCGCGGCGAGTGCCCTAACTACCACCATTTGTTTGCCGCACCTCTGATTACATCGCCACAAACGTACAGACGTAGTACTGACGCTGACGTAGAGTTAACACGTTGTAGGTGTAATAATGTCGTTATGTTTGAGATATGTCTAATTTTTATTTGTTTTACACACACGGGTGACTATTTCACTTTATGTAGGACCCTAATGAAGCCAGAGAGTTATGGCTTTGCAAAGTAAAGTAACTACGCTCTTGCTTTTCTCCATTCGAATATGATAATTTGTCCGCAGCATTATACCAGTTTCATTATGAAACAAACAGTTTTATTTTTATCACTCTATGCATACAAATTAGCACTAAGTGCGCCTCTGTAATTTATGACGTGAGTTTCACATTAGCTGATTAAGCTACAGCTTACATTATAACTACACATTAGATGATTACAAAGTGCAAGTGAAATTAAAGTGTAGGTTGCACTTAATTAAATCAAAACGTGGCCGTTTCGACTGCGCCGTCAGTCCTTTGTTTGTGCGCTGGTGACCTTAGAGCCGTCCCGCGCGCCGCACAAATACGGGGCAAGCGGCGGGTTGACTCAGCACTCGACTCCGCGTGTCACTGCCTGCTTCTGGGGGTAAATTGCAAAAACTATGACAGTTAGAAGAAAGATTGTCCTGTAAATAAAACATTGAATTTCCTGGCATTAAGACTTCATTTACGTTTATTCTGCCGTAGGCCGTGTAGCATTAAGATTTTTTTATTCAATTACGTTTATTGTGGCGTAGGCCGTTATTACGTAATTGCGGATGCAATATCTCAAACAAATGGAACTGTTTTTGCGACGATAGATTACAGGCAGGTTATCTTAGGCCTAATGTGTGTTGCAATTCATGTGACAGAGGCTTTTGTGTGTTAGTGTGACCTTTAGGGCCGTCCCGTGCGACGAGCAAATACAAGGGCAAGCGGCGGGTTGACTCAGCTCTCAACTTCGCGTGTCGCGGCGCACACTCGGCCAGCTGCGCTTCTGTATTATCATTTCTAAGGGTAAATTGCAAAAAAACCTGAAAGATAGTAATTGGTTTCTTAAAATGAATAGGCAGTTTCTCTTTAGGGTGAATTTCCCAACAGCAAATTTTACGCGGCATGAGTGAAATCGGCAGTGCAGAGTGATACAATGAGGCTTATTTATTTTTTTATTTATAGAAGGCGTTATCCCGTATACGAGACCATAAATATTTTTTGATTATGACTACGTTAAATACGGAATAAAAAATGATAAAGCACCATATTTTTCATTTCGGTTGCGCGGTCAAATCCATTTTTCTGTTTAATTTCCCTTGTATAGTAAAAACTTTTGGTTATTTAGTATTATTGCTTATTTCATTTAAATCGTGAATAGTTATAGTACTATCACATAATAATTTTATAATTTAATCTATTTAATTAAACGACTTATAAGTAATAATACATGTGGTCAAATAAGACTTTTCATATCGGTGAATTTTAGTTTGTCGAGAATATTTTTGCGTGGGACAACTCTAGCTCCTTGCCCCCGCGCTAAAACGCTACATACCAGTGCCGCCTCAATGCTTAAAGTAAATAGACGTGCGCCGCTTGCTCCGTGTTCCCGCCAAAAAAGTAAGTAGTTGGTTTCGGTGACATGGGACATTTTATTTTTCATTTCCGCAGGTTGGAATATATTGTCATCCAATTCTCCAAAAAATGTATGAAATATTTATTGGCATCCTTCCCAAACTACGTTTATTAGTGAGGTATTAATAACGATGTGACTTTAAAACTTTTATTGTTATGTTAAATTATGTCGTTGATTTTAATATCGGTGTTTTCATTTCGGTTGATTCGGTGGCCTAGATTGACCACCACCATTGAAATAATAAAAAATATCATTTCGGTGAATTTTATTAATTCCGGTGCGTAAATTGTTAATATCGGTGGTTGTTTTTCTCATTTCGATGGCTTCATTATATCATTCCGGTGAAATCTATACTATATTATACAGCTGAAAAGAATATTTTTGTTTAGCCTTCCTTTTTAGGATTCCGTACCTTGAAAGGTAAAAAACGGAACCCTTATAGGATCACTTCGTTGTTCGTCCGTTTGTCTGTCCCTACCCTTTTTCTCAGGAACACGTGGAAGTATCAAGCTAAAATTTAATCAAAAGCTCTGCGGTCCATTAAAGTTGTAAAAAAAATCAAACTTAGCCAACGCAATCAAAAGATACAGCCGTTATTGCCGTAAATATCAGCAAATTTCCGAAAATTTTCAACACTCGAAAAGGAATCAAAACCTACCTACAGGGTACTTCCCATGAACTTAGAATCTTGAAATTTGGTACAAAGCAATGTCATTTATAGTACAGATACAGGAATAATTGCGAAAACTGTATTTTTTTGTTATATAATATAAAAACAAAACTTTCTGCCCCTTTCTTCATGAACGCGTTAAGGTGTTAAATGAAAATAACAATGAACACATACAACATACATAATGAACTAAAATTAAGATACAAATGATTCATTCAGTGAAAAGCGTCGTCCTTTTATTACAAAATGTCACAGAAAAAAAGACGCTTTAAAGGAGGCGGTCGGCGCGCCATACATTGCTTGCCCCAAAAGTAAAAATCCATGCGTCACGACCAAAACTAATTTTATGGGTTCGTTTCTTCGCCTTTTAAAATAATATAAAGTAATATAAGCCGTAAATAGCGGGGTTTTCACATAAAACGAAATAAATTGTGTGGGTTCAATCTCTTGCACAGGTCTTTCTAGATCATAGCGCCATCTGTGTCGAAAACCCGCAATCTAGGCCACCAAAACTCAAACATAGAAAACTGCCCCGCTAGGGTGCGTGACGCGTGAAAATTACGATGACGCAAACAATAGCCAACGAAAAGAAGTTCCTTGTCACAATTTTTTTTCAAGTTTTAGGAAGAGGTTGGTAGGTTTAAAGGTTAGTACCCATGGAAGGCAAACGTCATCTTCCTTCTTAAAATAGCGATTGCGAGCGCTTACTTATTTAACTAACTGCCACATGACACAGTATGACACAATATGCCATTTCGTGCCAGTTTGCTTATAAGTGCTCGAAACCGCTATTTTCTGCCAAACAACAATTGTTGGGGACAGGAAATTGTATTCAATAGTTGTCCTATTTTTTTTGTAGATTTATATGCCGCTAGATAAAAGCAAAGTAAATATTGTATTAAAAATTCAATATATTTTTTGCAAAATGATATAGTCAAGTCTCTTAATGCTTTTCTTTAATCAAACATTAAACGACTCTGGGGCAATTTACGAACGTGTCCTTTCCATATAACTACTATTGATTCCCACTCTACGCTCTGACCGATCCAAAGGTTCCCATTATGCTAACAGCATTGCCTCGTTGAATAGCAATGGAAACCTGTTGAACCAGCCAGAGTGGGGATCATTACCCTTATCCCTCAGTCGTTGTCCCAACTCTTTGAAAAGCTCGCGTGCCTCATCTTCCCAGTGCCCAGCCGTCTCCACAGCGATTGGAACAAAATCATACTCAGACTTTAGCTCAGCATACTTAGTATGTTTTAACTTGGCAGCATTTTCCGCCGCTGAACCTGCTGAAGTAACAGGCATACTGTAACTTCAACAGGTTCAGTAAACGTGTCTAACGCATGTTGCGTCCCATAAGAGGCTACGCTCTCTTCGCCATGAAACCAACGTTAGGTCATCTGGTCTCTTACCATCCATGCGGGACAAGCCTGGTGGCTCTAGGACGCAAGGAATATTTACGGAAACCGTGGCCCGACGCACAAATTCATTAATAGAATGGTATAAATTGCACTTGTAAAAAGCAGCTGTGAACCTGTGACAGACGAGGAATTGAACCTCGTGTCTTACGCATTCCGGGCAATTAAGTTTGTATGGTGACAAAACACTATAAAAACAAAAATAAACTATAATAGAATGGTGCTTCGGGAACCGCCCCGCACATCTTTGGCAACTCAGTCCATGGTGGCCGTTTTCATCTACCAACACACCACAAATACAGCGATGAGGTTCACAAACTTTGCTGCCCAGTCTTAAAGCTACTGCAATTCTAAAAGAATTGTTGTCGAGAAGCGTACCCAACTGTGGAGACGGCAAAGCATGCAGCCAAGCACCAGATTCAGGTTTTGCAACTGCTTTAAGGCATGCCAACATCACGCTGGAACCTACGGGAACGGAGTAAAGGCAAAACGCACAGAAAATGTCGAAGGGGACTGCTAGTAGTGTTGTTAAGCTAAAAAGTTTTTTTTAATATGGTATGGGTTTACTTTTGTCTCTAGACGAGGCACAGACAGGGACAACGATGAAGCGAGCTCACCCAGAAGAAGCCTGTTTATTTTTTTTCTGAAAATAACATGGTTGTAGACCGATGGAAACACACATGCGGGTAGAGAGTTCCACTCTTTTGCTGTGCGCATTATGAAAGTTGACGAGAAGCGCTTAGTTCGAAAACTTTTTTAACGTGCTAATCTCAGGAACTACTGCACCGATTTGAAAAAAAAATTGTTAGATAGCTCATTTATCGGAAAAGGTTATTGGCTATACTTGGTGTTCCCTAAATAGAGGTCTAGCCTAAAATGGGTGATAGGCTTGACAATGACAGTCGTTAGAAAATTATATGAAAAAATGTAAGTTATGTCGTTTTCAAGTTGTGTACATTAGAAAATCTACCAAATTGTCATCTA
The DNA here is from genome assembly GCA_963584085.1 of Pyrausta aurata. Lineage (NCBI taxonomy): Eukaryota > Metazoa > Arthropoda > Insecta > Lepidoptera > Crambidae > Pyrausta > Pyrausta aurata. The sequence continues at coordinate 6,925,240 of OY757255.1, read as the reverse complement.
GTGATGGGTTTTCGACTACTGTTAATATAAATACTTTTTTTACTTGTTTATTTTGCGATGCGAGTTTATTATCAATAGGCCTTCGGATATTTTATTTGTAAATCAGGTTACATTTAATAATAATTAGTAAATAAAAAAGTGAAAAATTGTAGTCACAGTAGTCTAGCTTATTACCCGTATTGTGTGCAGCACACGGCGCTTAAATTTCGCGGGGAGAATTGCTGTTTTTCCGTTATAATAATATATGAGTCCTGAAAGAAGGTTAACTTCTACATACGGGATACTGTAAAACATTACGCTACGACCTACGGAAATGGAGTGAAATCGAAACGCACGGATGCAATCACGACGAACCACGTGTTTTAGTGTGTAGAAGTAATTTTGTTAAAGGTTTTCGGTGGGTGGATAAGTGTTGTCATTTCGGTGGGCGAGTTATTTCATTTCGATGAATCGTTTTTTCATTTCGGTGGCATCAAAACTTTGAAGTAATGTATCTTTTTAGTTTATCAAGATATTTTGATGGCATTACGTATTGATCTAAACAACATCAAGAAGTATCATAAACCATAGTTTGTATTCGAAAAATGTTAAAAATAAAAAAGTTCACCGAAGTGATAAAAAAATCGACTTTGTTGAAATTGACCCTAATGCTGGTATACAGTTGGTAAGTATAAAATATTGTTTGCATTACTGTACCCTATCTGGTTTTAAGAAAACAAAAACTGATATCGTCACTGTTTTGTGTAATGACGGCAGAAAATAAATAATGGGTTGACTTTACTCTCTACCCTGTTGGCGTCGTCGTGAACCGTCGGGACTCTTCGGCCCTCATCGTGCGCACCAGCGGCGCGAGCACAGTCGTAGGTGCTCCGTCCGCCACTCACTCTCACGATCTTCAGCGGCACCGGACGCGTTCCTCTCATATAGGCGCGATCTACTTACCAGCAATAAACCTCTGAAACTACAGTCCGCTTTTATCATTCATATATTAATAGTCTTAGGACCCTAACAACCCCGCTTGTCATATTCTATCTTGAGATAACTCTTGCGGACGCTATGATACGCTAGCACTACGTATTCTAGGCCTGTTTCTAAATATCATATTATCATTCGTAAATAGCGTTTATTTATCTACTAATTTCATTCACCTCACCATCACTTATGCATACATATAATAGCTGTGTGATGCGTAAAACAATTATCCAAATAACACAAAAGAATTTCGTAATGAAACAAAATAAATTGTGATTTTATTTCAGTTAAACTAGTTTCACAGGAACGGCCATCACAAAATTCTATTTAGGCAACGACAGTCGAACGTCCTTTATCTATGCACAGAAGGCCCTTTATTTGATGGGCTCTCGGGAAGCTGTTGTCTCATTGGCGAGGGACTCGAAAATAGAAAAATGTGGATAAGATTTCCTGCCCTTTAGTTTTTGTTTTTTGTTGGACCCAATGCATTTTGCCTGTGACTTTTATTTACGAGTCAATCTTAGCAATAGTAAGCTGCACACTAGAATTTTTTATTAAGTGGTTTCAGTATAATTAGGGTTGTTTTATTCTTACCAGTTTTTAGCAAAATTAAAAAGCTTCATATTTACTAAATCATGATGTCCTACTAATAATTATATTTTTATTATTTATAGGTAATACACTCTGTTTTTGTAAATCGCCATCTGCTCATATTTATTTTCACTCTTACTTTCAATATAACTTTGCAATGAAAATGCTTTTAATAAAATGAATAATAAACTATGTTTGAAGTGAAAACGTTCGTTATTGAGTAACGATATTTAAAATTGACGAGTATAACTCGTATATTTTCCCAATGAAATGTGTACGCATCTCTCTAAAACTAACGTGTTGAATATTCATCACGTTTAGATAGTACAGGCCGATAGACCCACATCAGAAAAACATCAAAAATGCATCAAGCGGAAATATCCGTCTACATTGTAAGCAATATCGCGTCTCACGCTCCCTGCTTTATTGGTTTAGCCTATGATCTACGTGCCTGATAGACATGCTGTTCTTAATACAGCCACCTCGTAATGTTTTAACTAACTTTTATAATTAAATTCATTTCTGTACCTAACCTATCTACTTTCTGCTTTGGTTTTGAGCTGTCAAACAAAAGCTTAAAATAATTTCGCAAAACTTTGCGTGTGAAAACTTTTTGCTGTTATAATAAAGGATTGTTTCAACGCAATCAAATCTATTTAATGTAGTCAAATCTCATAATAAATCTGAGGGACTGTTTACTCGGCTGCTCGAGGGAAAATAAAATTAATTTTATGAAAAGCATTTCTTAGTGAATTCGTTAAGGTTGAACAAATTGCCAGGGCCGTGCCCGCGACGTGACAACGACCGCTCACTCACAGTTAATGAGAGGTCACCGCAGGCGGAGGCCGCATCGCGTCGCACCTAGTCGTCTCGCGTCGCGCACCGTCTGCGAGCGGTGAAGTGAAACATTATAGGCACTCCGCCAACTTTTTAATTACAAAGACTCCCTAATAATACGTGTTGCGATTATAATGACTCCATTGTAATCGACTCTCGCTTCGGAAACTTTCTAAATGAAGCAGTTTCAGCTCGAAGTTTAAACTGTTCAGCGTATGGAGACTTCATTAATTTTATAGAATACAACCTTTCTCAAACTCTACTTTCAAAATAGAAAACGCGTATTGGTATGCATTTTTTATTTGCTTGCCTTGTACGATCCAATCTGGTCCATATTATCTGTTTTGAATAAATATTCCTGTTTCTACTTTCAATATTGTTTTGCAGGGATACACAATATCGTCGCGGGTGGAGAGCCGCTATTCAAAATATTCGCAAGAACACGTGTGCATGCTCCAATGATTATTATTTCTTAGGGTGAATTTACACAAGGAGCTGAGCGCGGTCGCAGCTGGGAACGAGTTGTTTTGCGGCGCATCAGCTTCGAGTTGCAACCACAGTTTTTGTTTGGAAAACGACGCCATTTTCCTTTTCCGGCGTTTTCATATTCTATTCATTGACTCGACATATACTCGTACATGTGTATATGTAACTCGTGGCTGTTGAATATAGATAATTTATTTATTATTTATTTATTTTTATTATTACAGGAAAACCAGGGTTTTTAAACAGACAATATAAGATAGTATAGTTAACTCATAAACCTCTTACAGGTCCTCACATATAGAAATAGTATAATAATATACTCACAGCATAGCACTTACCTCGAGATGTTTCTCTATATATAAATACGCTCTACATTATTGTATTTTCTTTTATTCGGAAAACACTACAGTATCTGTATTACTTACTTGCTATTTTAAAACCCGCATGCACAAGCAACCTTTTAATGTAGACATCACACATGCCTAGATATTTTTTCACAGACTTACTAAAAGCAAAAGCAAAGTTGATTAAACTCACACAGAGACCGGTTTAAGCCTTTGGTTCAAGGAAGTCTGAATAGCTGTCGTTTCCTACAAGGGTTAATGTCATTTGTGTTATCATCATACAACTATCGGAAATCCCAGGATTACACTTAGCCCTATCACATGAAGGCAGGTATTTGTAAATCTAGCACACAATGCGGCCAGGGGTAGATAAACTAATATTAACAGGCACGTATCGAAAACCGCAAGATCATGAAAATGTGCCCGATCCCTCTCGGCATGGCAAGGATAACTTCCATGTTTGGCCTCCATATATTATTTATTGGGTTACCTAGTTACCTGTTTATGGATGCTTTCGTCGAACTCCGCCACAGCTATTATGGCCAAATTAATTTTCATTCAGTGTTTACGTATTGATGAGCCTCAAGTACGCTAATTTCCAATAAATTTGGTATCGATTTGGCCCGACCTTCTAACTCGAGTCGGGGAAATCAAGAGAATTAGTGGCACGCTTTCTTAAATTAGACTACATTTACGAATTATAGGTAAGCATGTATTTATTTTGTTGCTTTCTATGAGTAAATTTTATTATTGGTGCTACTATACTCGTATGTTTAAGGTAAACAGTGTCACGACTAAATACATATACGCAGACTAATTAAATACAATCACTTTGTAAAGTGTGGGGAACGATGTTAATGAATAATGACATCTATGATAGGTATCGTATAGTTAAACTTAGTATTGGTCTTGATTTTCATTCTGTTACTGTACCTAACATAAACAGAAATTCTAAGCATTTTTTTAAACATAATAATTAAGTTTGTAAAGCAAGAAATAAAATGATTTACTTATTTATTCCAAGCAACCACGATTTTATTTAACATTTCTATTTCGTCAAAATGCACTCCGCAACTGTATGAGATAAGTAACTTCATGTCTCGAGGTGTTGGGATCGGAGCCGGGAAGCAGCCGGGAATTCCTTCACGCGGCGAGAGTGGAATCGCTGACGTTCGTGTAGGAAAACAGTTGAATAAATACGAGAAAAAGATTTACCAGACCACTCGTGACTTGAAAATATCGAAGAGTTTTTAGCGAGTGAATGCTGTTAATTTTTTTGGTCAATGATATACCTACGTAGAAACAGAAAATAATGGTTTATATACCCTCAAGATTTGACGACCTTGTTAAGATCACCGGATCATACTGGATGCAGACCGCTTCGGTCGCCGGATCGGTCGCTGTGGGATTATTAATTTTCGTGTCAGTAAATTGATTAATAATTTACTGTTTTTTAAATATTTTTTGAACTCCAATATTGAAAAAAATCGGCCAAGTGCGAGTCGGACTCACGCACTGAGGGTTCCGTGCCAACTTTAACTGAATTAGAGATTCTTACTTCCACTTAGCCAAAATACCACAATATATTGTTGACCGCAAATATAACTTTGTTTTTCATAGTATTTGTATGAAGAACAAAGTTATGTTTGCGGTTGTTGAAAATGTGATATATCTCAAAAACTACTAGTTCGATTTTGCTCAAACCAATTATCGTTGAGGGTTTTTGCTAAGATCTACATTATGTATTTTTTCCAAAATTTACACTCGCTTAGTTTAAAAGTTAGATGGGGGGGGGGGGGGACGCCCATTTTACGACTTTGGAAGCGCCTATCGCTCAAACGTGACACTTTAGAGAAAATGGTTTTAGAATCCTCTATGTCATTTTAAAAAACATATTCATAGACACCCGACACGTATAGGTTTGTACAAAAAAAAAAAATTTGGTTTTAGTTTCATGTACGGGAATGGCCCCCCTTAAATATTATTATTTTTATTTTTTTCTATAAGAATCGTAAAGCGACTAACAGCATACATCGACCTACCTAGTTTCAACTGTGTTATGCTAATAATTTTAGAATAAAGTGGCTGTGACACACGGACGGACAGACAAACAGACAGACAGACTTGACGAAACTATAAGGGTTCCGTTTTTTGCCATTTGGCTACGGAACCCTAAAAAATACTCTATTTCTTCTAATAATAAATAATATTATTAAAACACTAGATACACGAAAAGCCATGTGAAAAACAACTTCACTATTCTCTCTCACCTAAAACAAATTTCATCAATAAATTAAACGCGTAGCCTTTTTTAGTTGGATCTAGCTGTATCAATAACAGAAAGTTGCATTTGCATGCAGCGGGATTACATCTGAATAATTTATTTTGAATTTGTTAGCAACCGTGAGTTAAACCGTAAATCTGGCAGTGCGGAAGTTTAGGCTGTAAATCAAATAGTATTATGCATTTTGATACCGTAATAGAGGCAAACAAACTGTAGGGTCGTATAAAGTGATTAAAGTAACATTTCTAAGACCGTTGACCGTGTTCGGGAGAATTATAATGTTGTTATCGGTCAGTGCCATGCGTGCCCAGTGAATTACTACTTTAGTTCACATGTACGAAGTTACGTGTGCCCTACGCCTTTATCTATTTTTAAGTATGCAACTTTTCCCTACGGACTCTTGCCAAACACTTCAGAATAAAATTATTTATTTAGGCACCTTTATTTTTTAACGACCTACCTGACTTACTAGACTGCACATTTGAATTGTTTTGATTCTACTACAAAAACATGATTAATCTGATTATGTCTAAAAGAGATCGTGTCTGAATCTTAGGCTGGATGAACTAAAAGTATGAGTATGGCATAACACATAAGATAAAACAATTTCAACTGAATTGGGTTTGATTTAAAAAATAAATAAATTCGAAATCTCTGACATTCATGAATTCTGTGATAAAAAGTTCAAAATTCCTAAAGTAATTATGAGGAATCAATTCCACTCCAAATACATTAATACCGCTTCCATCGCTATCCCGCCGACCTCGGTTGGTTTATCTTTTATTTTGAAACAAAGCTCGAACTAAGGCTCAGAACAAAGTAGCATTAAATTTACGGTAGAGCGAACGCTACGCAAAACTCGTAAAAGTGCCTCATATGTCAATACCTTTTGAAATACGGTAATGGAAATGCGAAATAAAACAGAAAGCAAAGTATGATTAGTGAGTGCCATATGTCCCATTGTTACAGTTTACTGCGTTTGCCTCTGCAGTATCCATTTCAATACAGAATATAGATTTAAACATTCGCCCGGTGTGATATTTCCTTGTATATTTTGAAATGTAAAATAGTGTAACGCACCGGTTAACTGCTGAAAAAAATGTTTATGTTTTTTAAAGTAGCTTATTTATTTCGTTAGAGTGTACTACATACAGTGCCATATTTTCATATATAAATTAAAATTTAGGTAGGCTCACTTTGTGTTAAACTTTACGCAAGGAAAGTTAAATTTTCTATTTGATTACTTAATGATTTTTTTTATAACGTCGTATTTAGCAAGTACTACATAGAGCGGATTACAAAAGGAGGTAGCCAAAAGAACGATCTGAATAAAAGGCTAATTGATTCAAAGCCGTAAAAAGTTTATGCAATTATTTTAATAATCTCGTTCTGTTATTTCAAAATTCGTTACTGAATATTCATTCTTTGAAGATTTCATAATTAGAATTTTGATTCTTTTGAAGGAATTTGGCGCTGAAAATAACAACTCGTAAATTAAACAATTTGAATGATTTACCTAATTGGCTGGATATCTATTCTATTCTGATCTACGAAATTTATCCAGAGAAATACGGTAAAAGTCTTCCAGCAAAATTACCCTAATAATAAACCGTAAAAAAATACTTATATCAAAAGTAACTGTAACATTTATGTGGTTTACTAAAGGTTAAACTAAACATCTGTATTGGTGTTGTTTTAACAAACTGCAAATAACATCCTTTGTAGTTAAAGTAGACAGTATCTGTATATTGTGACACAATATTTTGATAAGTAAGCTTTATGATCCTAACCGCTACCCTCTGCTCTGTTCTGTGAGCCACTATCAGTGAACTGGCACATGTGATCACGAGTAAACCGCAGCGCTCCCGGCCGAACTAACAACTTTTCAATTCCATCCGATACGACAGTTAGTTAAGATCAGTAAATTAGAATATCGATACAGGCTCCATACTTGTATCTATAAAGTTGAGATGGAAGAAACATAAGACCATTTAAATAAGTTTTTTTTAGCAGATAGGTATGTATTGTAAATGCTCACTAAGTATTTGGCTTGAACAGATTTTTGGCCACCCCCTTTCAATGCCCGAAGCTTTTGCTATCAACGTATTTATACTCTGCTGGTTGGAGAGTCAACGAACTCAGAAACTATCGCTCGCTTGGGTGAAGTATTTTTTTTCTCAGGATCGTATAAATATGTTTAGTATATAACTATTATAACAATATGCGCAAAAGGTATTACTAACCATGTCAAAACAATACAGAGTAGATATTAACAATTAAAAGCCATAGCCTGTCATAGGCAAAGACTATATACATATTATAGTACCTATGACAAAAGCGTTGCAAGAAGAAAAATATTAGAAAACATGTGAAATGATGAATGAAACCATGACAAGTCTATTCCATCTAAACAGAGTCGCATCCCGAGCCCGTGGTAGCGGTACGGCCGCAGGTGAGATTAAAAGTCCGGCACAGTTGTTTGCGGCGGACAGAATGCATGCACCGGCTGCGCCGACGGCGCCCACTGTTCGCCATGATTAATATCAACCGCCCCTCTACAAATAAATGCTGCTCCGAGGGATATATCGCACTGTAATTTCAAGTTGTACATTCATTTGTCCGTTTTACGCGAGATCAAAGCGCGCAAAGCCTTTGACGCGCGCTAGCGTCAATGCTTCCAATTGAAAGGGATTATATTATTTTAATAGACGCTCATGTTCGTAAAAACTCAACATGATGGGCATTCATGTAGAGTTTTATCTGGAAGCCTGAATTCAGATATTTGTAGAAATCCTATATCGATAGAATGCATCCACGAATTAAAAAATGGCATGTTTTTAAATTGCATCCACGCATTAGGTTATTTTAAAGCTATTAAATAATAACTGCCATGATGAAAATCAATACATTCTTTTATGAAGCTTTAAAACTGTACGTACCTTGTCTGGTACATTGCTAAATATTTTCATTTATTAAAATCATGATCGCTAGACCGTGACCAAAATAAACATGCTAAGAGCAAAGCCACATTGGCGTTGCATTGCATCGGTCTGTCGACTCATCCGTTGCACGCGCATTCTGACGACGCAACGTAAAGCAAACGCACCGTATGGCATAATATGCTGTTTAGTTTTTTTTAGTTATGTAAAACAACCGTTTCTACACCCAGCACCGACGCAACGCAACGCAACGCCAATGTAGCTTCGCTCTGAGTTGAGGTATAATCTCGTGACTGGGGCGCGTTGGTGTGTTCATTACAAGGGTCTGGCCTTAGCAGTTAGTTCTCAAGGTAGCGTCGAGATTTATCGGGCAAGCGCGACCGCTAACGACGCCGCCGCTGACGGATGGCCACATTTGTTTCCACTGGTTTAAAAGTACCAGGCCGAAACTAGCCGCAAACCACGGACAAAATTTTGGTTTACCTGTAATTTAAGCAAATTTATTGTACTCCTTTACAATTACATCGATAAAGATATGGGTGGTCTAGTAGGCTGAGTCAATTAATGCAAATCCCTTCTCTTTTGAGAGAGTCGTTGTGTGTGTATGTTTCATCCCACATAATGATCACGCCCAACAATAATGACGATTGATGATGTTCATTAGTCGTTATTTTTATGGCAATAAAAGTAATATTTGTTAGACTTGATAAATCTATGATATTAAAACTGATTAAGATTATTTAGAAATGGGATAAAAGATAGTATTATAGAATACTTTCAGCCCTAGTTTCAGCAGTCTTCAAGGTGGCGAGGAGATTTATAGCGGAGGTCGCGACAGTCGCATCACAGAATCATGTCTCGCATTTATTTCAACTAGGTGCTAGGCAAATAAACTTTACTAAAATGAATAACAATGAAAGGAAGGTCGTAAAAGTTACTGCAGATATCTTACACACTGCAAATATTATTTTGTTAAATGCCAATTAATTAATAGTAGATTGTTATACAAGGGGAGAAAGCGACCCATTTCACTCGAGATGTTTCTGGCGCTCGAACGAAGTGAGAGCGCCAATAATTCGAGAGTGAAATGGGTGCTTTCACCCGAGTTAAACATACTATTTTTCATTTCGACTGTGAGGAAAACATTAAATTTACTAAAGTGGTTGTAGATGTCTTGGTGAGGTATTATGTAGTTCAGCGAGAAAGGAAAACTCAAGTTTTGAACAAAATATGACAGTTGATTTACAGTACTAAAAACACCTAACACTATTAGAAAGAATAACGTCACGAATACATGAAAACAGAGTACAAAAAAGCAGAAAATATCAAATAATTAAAATCTTTGTAAATAATATCGATCGACTTTTTCCACCGATAATAACAGAATCCAAAAATAATTTTACTTTTTTTTTAAAGTTTTAACGACTTTGGACGAATCCTTCCTGAAATGACACTGACAATATAAAATTTAAAAAAAACATCTTGGCATTATGGCGGGCAGCCAAATATTTTAGTTAATTGAATTAAAATTAGAAATTGTATATTTTTTTATCAACGATTATACATAATACCCACACAATATGATTTTCAATTTATAGCTAAGCAAAAATGTTTGTTATTTTAATAACATGATGTGACTCAATTATCTTTGGTCCAAGCTTTGACTGCAGGCCTTGACTCTATGCCATGTCAATTAAAACTAAATTACTTTCCACCCTAGGGATGGATAAGCTATTTTCCACCCGGCTATCTACACAGGAAAGTTCTATTTTTCGAACAGGAGAGATGAAAAAAAATTGTTCATGAACTTGATTTCACCTGTTGATAAGTGCTGATGCGGCCGAGGATGAAAAATATAAGAATATGTCTTGTAATGTGAAGGATTTTTAACAAATTAATAAAAAGAAACTGAAGAAAACGTCCGAGTCATTGTTTCAGCGTGTTCTCACTCCTAAGGTGGCCGCGCAGATTTATCGTCGTCGGCCGCGACCGCCGCGCTGACTGATGGCTCGCATTCGTTTCAACCGATTTACTTTCCGCATTCGACCCCTAGTAGGGGAGCCTAGGATGCTATACTGCTGATTTAAACATTTTTTTTAATGATCAAGTTATGTGAAGCATAAGCTTGAAAGTAGTTTAAAGCAGTTTAAACTGGTGAACTCGTAGCACGTAGCCGCAAGACTTTTTCTTAAATGACTACAAGAAGCTACTTCTCTATTAATACTTCTGCCATACTCCGATATATCTAAACATTTCATTGAAAACCCTATTATTGCTTTATTTATTATGCGAGCACTATAATAGACTACAAGGTTGCAAAGGCTTTGAAGAAATATAAGGTCGTATAAAAATAAGTACTTCGATAAGTCTACTATTGATTGTACAATATTTCCTACCAGCTCAAAAGAAGAAATGTAAATAATATAATATAAATAATATAATAATATAATAATAAATTTATGCTTTGAATGCACTACGTATTTTTACGTTTAATTTGACAGATTATTATAGTTCACTACGTAGCATGTAACAGACTATCTCAATCTGACAAACTCGACTATTTCGGTGCCCCCTTTTATACGAGCCCTTTTTGAAAGCTTAAACTTTGGTAGATGTACATAAAAAGGTGCAAGGAATTTTCCATATGTTAGACTGCCGCGCTCGAGTTACTACAAAAATACCCTCTTGGGCTCCCCTACTATCCGCACACATCCACATTTCGCACCGAACGGACTCAGCAATTTATCGATCCCTTGTATTTATTAAGTTGCTCTAATCGCGCTCTCAATCGCATTTGTTCCGTTCTAATGTGATCGTTACACGAAAATGTTTGGAGGTCAAACAGTCAAACAGGATTCGGAGTTAAGTAGTTTTAAATTTATCGAAATTTTATGCGAAAGTTACATAATTAAGGTCAATGATAATTTTAAACAGATTGTTAGAAAACTTTTGCTAGCTTTATACGGATGAATATTTATTCCTTTCGCTTCATATAATCTTTGCGGTTTACAAATGTTTACAAATGTTTACCCTTTCAAACCAATATAAAACATGCTTATATCAATTATATAAGCAGGTACACATACAGACTTGGAGCTGTACAATAAGATGTTAAAAATACAAACAAAGCATATCACTTTTCTGTCATTATTAATGACAGAAAAGTGATTCGACTATAATATTGTAAGAGAAATCTTACTACTCCAATTATGTAAGCACAAAAGCTTCCCTTCTTGAGCATGTGACATACATTTGTTGCTATAAAATTGGGCAGAGGGCGAGTTCACCTCAGACAAAGTTTTCATTAGGGGCGCAAGTTCGCGGCGAGTGCGCGCTCGGCGCCGCGCTGATAACACAACAAACAAGTTGCTACAAACGTGTTTAGTTTTAGTTATTGCGCCGAGTTCGACGGTTTAACTCATTGCTCTAATAATGAAGTGGGAAGCGGGAGCGGTAATTAAGCCCTGATTCACATTCTAGGGAGTTAAACGAAGCGTATTTAGAAATGACCATCTGGAAAACTACACAAAATATAACAGTTGGTGACCAATGAATAGCACCAGAGTTTAGGAAGAAAAATAGAGTACATACATTTCACACTTTACAGGGTAAAGAGATTAATATGCATTGTTTCCTGCTTTCCATTTTCAAACTTTAGCGTTTCTTGGACCTTAGGACAGCTTTTAACGCTTTTTTATTTTGCAAAATCGTGGCTACCATTTGTATACCTACTAGCTTTAAAGTTACAACAGCAATCCCACACAAGGCTCCGTCAAAGTGATACAAGATTGAATTACGCATGGGCGCGTGGTCGCTCCACGGCCTCTCTAATACTTTTTTTTGCAGAACATTCGTTTAGCCCACGTCAAACAGATCTGTAAACCGAATCCAAATTGGGAAATTTGTGTGGATTGGAATTTATATCCGGCAAACGGTATGCGTTGTGATTTACACGGCTACAAATAAACGATTTCGATAAACGGTTTTCGGCTCGCGGGTGAATAGGGAGGGTAATGCGAGGTGAAAAGTGAGGTATTAGATGTGTGGGTATTTATACTTTGTCTTTTGTGGTGTGTCCGTTACACCATGTTAGGCAAAGGGGCAGGAAGGGGAAGCGGTTTATCTGTGCTCCGGAACTCAGGAAGACGTACGCTCGCTCCGGCGAGCCAGCGAGCGCTGAATTCCTTTAGGCTTTGCATTCGTACAAAATTACTATTGCGATGTATTTATGATAGTGAAACTCTATGCATTTTGGTGCAAGAAAAGAAATAAAATAGGTTATTTTTAACGAAGATGTAATGTTTTCTAAAGTAGGATTACGCTTAATTTTATACCTACCCTCAAAACGAGGGTTGTTAATAATTACATTTTGATTCGATTGTCATAATTTGATTGAACAATGTATATGAAACATGTACTTTATTGCAGCGTTATTACTGTGTTAAAATGAGACGGAACGAACGGATGTCTTATACATATCTAAAATATAGTCCAGTAATTATTTGTATGCACTGCTATTCAGTTACTAAAAAACTTAATCTTCAGTGTGTCAAGGGTAAGTTTTTAAGAAAATTCTACGTTGAACCAAAAAATAAATATTTTAGAAACAAACATCCCATCTTACCCCTATTCCCATAATAGCAAAGTAGTGGATTGCCTCTTACAGGTGAGCGTAAATGTCCGTTGTAACAAGAAATACGAGAAAAGCTAATGACACCATTTCCTACCAAACCGCAGTGCAGCAGCAAATATAATTTTCAAAGGTGTTCGCCGATAGGTAACACATAAATTTAAGCCGCGATAGTAATAGGCTACTGTTGGTCGGCTATGATTTATGTCCCAAGCTAAAGACGATATCCGGCCGGGGTTTCTTAGCGGAACACGATGTGTTTTTGTATACATTTGGGTAAAGTTTAATTTCAGTTTCAGGTATCGAGGGTTTGGGCATGGGTTGAAATCGATTTAAACGACCGTGTATTAGTAGACATGATATTATAGTACGTGAAAATATCAAAGTAAATTCTCAAAGCCTTTTAAGGCCATGGGCGGAAATCTGTTTTATTATTATTTATTAATTAATATAAACTTTAATGCACTGTAACTTGAACAATTAACGTTCCCTCAAGTTAACGCCTTATTTATTAAATGTAGTAAAAAATACTTCAATTATACTAATATTCCCTTTCAAGTGCTTGGTTTAACATTGTTTTTCAAACACACCGTTCTACCTTTAAAGAAAATGATAACATGAATTACTTTCTTTATTTTAAATTAGCGTTAAACTACAAGAAACTAGTGCTGAAAATACAATTGGCCATATTTTCACCTCACTTGAATGTTTAATGGGCGTTTTAAGCTTTTTCGCGCGGTCGACCTTGCGTATATTTTGTAGGCACTTAGAGCGGCTAAGTGTTACTTAACGGCTTGCTCCTTAATACATAGTGGAGGGCGCGGGTAAGTGGTGTTTTGCACCAAACAAATACTCCGCGAAATTAACTGCGCCATGGCCGGACCGTTTCGGACGCTTCGCTTTCATTTGACATGGATTTAGACAGCTGGATGGAGCAAGAGTTTTTTAACATTTTGTGCGCATGAAACGCGGGAGTTTTTCACTAAAGTTTTGTAGGTTCTACGAGATAGCCGAGATGGGGTTATAAGATCAGTGTCTCTGACTTTGCTGTAGTCGTTGTTAAGTACTGTAGAGGTCCATAGCTGTAAGCAAAACGAAACGAAATGAAAAAAAGCTATAATATAGAAAAAAAAACTAATGTAAAGAATACATTTTGAGTATAGATAGATAGATTTATTAATTGTAACAGTTGCAACAGGTTTAGCAAGGTTTATTAAATGTTTTGCGTGACATGAGAAGACTTCAAGAAAAGAATAGGTTATCGTAATAACAGTATTTATTCATACAATAGTACATAGTAACGAAAATAAACCACATATTATACAAAGGATAAATGAAGTATCATTTTAATTGTTTCTTACAGGACGACCTCGTGCGTGCGACAGTACCTTGAGTAGTTCTAAATTACTTGTATGTAATTAACTAGAAGGGTGCCCTTATAATTCCAAATATAATAAGCACTGCATCCTATTCAAAATGTAACTATTGTTAATGTAAAACGTTCCTGCCACCCTTTAACTTAACTAGACATTAAAATGACCCGAGAAGACATTTCCAGGTAACATTTATCCGCAAAGCATTTTCAGGGCATAATCTATACAAAGACGGCGCGCATGCACGAGGTAGGTATAGCAGTCTGTATACCTAGCCTAGTTAGGCCCAGTTGCGTGATTGATAGTTAGCTCAACTAATGGTTAAATGTCCTTACCAGCTGTTGAATATTTTCGATCGTACGTGTTTTGAAGAAAAAATACCTTAACCAAACATCGGAACGGCTTTCTTTGAAGGACGAACAATCGTAAATATTCAACAACTGTGTCAGCAACAGCATTTAGTTAACCATCGATCACGCTACTGGGCCGCTTATAACAAAGGAAGCGGCCAAACCGGACCGTGGTGTTAACACGTTACAGATTCTTGTTAGCACTCCGTTTGTTCCCAGACATTTGTTACGCAAATCTTATTGCGAATGAGGATGTTAATTCTATTGCGGGCCGGAGTTCGGACCGTTTACTGTTATGGGGCAATTCTGTGAATGAAATTAGAACAAGGATGAGATGATTTTTGTACTATGTACTAATCTGTAGCTGCAACAAATTATAAGAATCTCGAAGGGTCCGAATCACGTATGGCTGCTTTACCTTATTTTTTTTTAACTGCATGGCATTGAAATTAATTTTTTCGGAATTTCTTTCAAGTAGACTCTGTAAGTTACCCGCAGTAAAGTAGAGGCGCGAGGTATTAACAATAAGTTAATAATTCTGGTCCTGATTATGTTGAAAAATATTGCATTTGAATAATATATTCCTTTGAGGCTTATGGAAACACATGAGTTAATTTATATTTTCTGAATTGCACACCTACATTTTGCCGATAATATTTTAACTCGCGGTGGAGCCATGGTGTGAGAGAAACGGACGATGCAATAAATTAAACCTCTCAGGGACTGACCCGTCCACTGGTTTAATTAACTTTTCAGCCGGCTTAAAAAATCAAGTTCAGGGTGTACGTAGTAAGTTACAGAGAATCTGTAAGCTAAGTTTTGCTACACAAGCCAGCTCAAGTTCGAAGAAGCGAGTGTTAGTGCCAGTATTCAAACATAATCGGCAAATTGCAAAACTTTACTAGATCAACAGCGAATAGGAAATTAACTTACCGAGAACTGCCCATATTCTAGCTAAGCTTACTTATGTTAATACTATTAGTCTTATTCCATCAACTAAAGTCAGATTTTGGTCATGTTTCATGTTCAAAGTAAAATGTTTTGTGTTTCATCATTCGAAAGACCTTCTTTATGAAATTCGCATTTGAAAATTCATTTTTCAAAAAGAGTGTACCTGTCATGACAGACAATTTTAGGAGTGAACAAAATTAAAAAGCTTTCAGCAACACATGCTTGGACCTGCATTGCTTTCATGTTGCTTGCTGTCAACAACATACTGTTGAATGAATGATTTAAATGTTTTATTACGTTTCTGTTTGGAATTCTCATAGGAAGGTTAAGCTGGTGTAACTTTATACGGTATTTCAAGAGAAAATATTTATATTTGATGATTGAACGGAATTTGTTTCGAAATAATTTTATGGAGAATGCTTTCCACATTCTCTAGTTCTCGTAAGTAAATCGCTGTTTGCATAATGGGTGAGTTTACACAATACTTATTATTTACAGTATTCGGGTTATAAATTAATAAAAATTGCCTGTATACCCTTGTCATATTTCAGTTCGTTATGTAGGCACATTTGTTAATATTTTAATAAGACACCAGAAAATGAGGGATCATAATAAAAATGTTGGTAATATTGCACCTGCCGCTACGTTTGACATGGGTCGACTTGCATGTATCACTCTGACAGCACAGTAAATTCCCGACGCTTGAATTAATAATCACGTCTTTTATGTTACAAAAATTTGTTGTAGTCTCGGGTGGCCTTGTAAATAGATATATTCACCCGTTTACAAACCTAGGTTAGGTGTTTAATTTTTCGGAAATTTCTGTGAATATCAATCTATTTACAATGTAAAAATGAGCCGCAAATAATCGGAAATATTGATTTATTTTGAATTCACTTAATTACCTACACACCCTAAACAATTCATATTTGTCTGATGGTGTCTCCTATTCCACCTATAAGCAGGTATACATGACCTTTAAAAGCCTTGACTTTACGCCCTATTTACTAATTTTATAGTGTGTGTGTAAATGTAAGGTCCTTGATAAAAAAATTACAGTGCTGGAATTATTTGTTAGTAAACAGCGCGTTAGCGGCAAACAGAGACGTTTTGTTTAAGGCATTCTAATATATTAGGTGCTAGCACGCGACTCGGCAATAAGTTTGCCTCGCCTAGTCCGCCGCTAGATAACAATTATAAATCTTGCTAATACTTCTTACTGTCCGCGCTGTGCTATTGTACTGCACTTTTGATTTTGTTATTACAAGGATTTCACAAAACTGCTATGAAAATGAAATCTTGTATACATAAGAATTCTGTTAATATGCTATACGTAATCATTGCTATTTTGATAACAAACGCAATCAATGCAATATATTGCTTAGCATAACTTGGCCCTTGTAGCGCATTAACTCACAATTATTTTGTTTGTATTCGATATATCTATATGTAAATCTTAATTATTTTTGTTCTCAAATAGACCATTACCTCATATAATATATTGATTATACAATATTAAATGCGTAGAGTGAGATTTTTGCTATATAGAGGTATTCTCAGGCTGAAAATTAAAACGCAGTTACTGATGGACGTACTACGTACTATGACTGACGGATAATATTTCTTGTTTCCCTTAATATTGTACAGACTCAGTTTTGTAACGGGTAATGTCTTTTACTTTGTAAGCAAGCATTTGTTTGTAATGTGGAATAGAATAGCTACTGTCTGTTTCGTGTCGAATGCAACGGAAGCGTATTCTACAGTTGACCCTCGGGACTATGGAATATCAGAGACGCGACTCCACCGACTGCTCTGTTCTAGAATCGAAGACTGTCTGTAAATGCCAAACATAAAATATTTATCAATTTTTATATTTTGCAAAAGGTTATTTTAAGTTACAATTTATGTGTTTTGTTCTTCATTATTAACATCTGTTTGTGTCAGCTAAGTAATGGAAAAGGGACAGAACATTTCTAAACAATCTATGTGTCATGAATTTGCTATATCTATTTTTCATCATTACGTCTCTTGTTCTGTTGATACAAAATTGTTTTGACCAACATACATACTATTAGATGGTTGATAGTTATACTGTTTAAAAAGAAATAAGAACTGGAAAGTGCATTAAATATCTGTAAATAAATAAAAGACCAAACACTTACTGTCTGTTTGTCCCGAGCGTCGGAAGCATGCATCGAGTCCCCTTTAGGGAGCCAGATGTTTATATCAGTTTTCGAGCTCAGTCGACTCCACCGGTCGCCCCGTTCCTCAGCATAAAGGAATTTCAAGAAATAACGGCTGCATTTGAATGCTGGATGTTTATTTGAAAACGATTTTGTACTGTACGAATAGCAACTCTTTGAGTGCGGTCTCTTGAAGTTTTGTAATGTTGCCGTATACGTGCGATAACGTAATTTGTTACATTTCACACTCCTTCGAAGAATATATTTTCAGCTGACGTCAGTTTCACTTTGTGAAATGTGAAACTTTAAACACATAATGTAAGTAGCTTTTTTATGTAAGTTACTATAAGTTTCCTATTCAAAGTTTAAGAAATTTAGGATTCACTTAAGTCTTATAAAAAATATAGCAATTTGATATGAAACTTCAAAGCCTCTCATTTTTTTATGTAAAATGTTTCTGTTGTTTGTATGTATTTGCTATTTTCCCAGATTTACTCTCTAGAAACTCACAAATAAAATTATCGTTACATAATATTTTTTCTCTTATCCCATCAAACCCGTCTTAGGCAAATGTCTTAAAATACAAAGGACGTGTGATAGGAACAACCTGTTACTGCTGATGGCTTCTTGATGCCTTTATGATGTCATGTCCGCGCTTGCGAATATAAGTATTTTTCGACATTAGGCACGTGATATTTTTTGTCCCCGCACTATTCAATCTTATCCACCCAGAAGGGATAGATTGGTTACAATTTTCCTATTCTTCAAAGATTCTTTGGTAGAGTTAAGTAATATTTTTATTGCTATTTTCAGCCAAGCATTTAGGTTTATTTGAACTAGTAATAATAGTCCCCCTAGCCGATTTCGACTACGGTGGCCAGTCACAACGACTAACCGACTGCGCGGGACATATTATAGTGCACAAGTGTGTGCGCAAACACAGGTGCACTCTCTATTCCTTTCACTCTCATAGCCCGATGGGACAGCAATCTGACACGACCGGAGAGAGATCAGGCGCAGGACCAACGGCTTTACGTGCTTTCCGAGGCACGGGGGTGAAACACCGCCAACTTCCAAACTCCGGGCTACCCTGAGAAATTCTAAACAGAAAAACCCAGGTATACATTTTTGTCCCGACCCGGGAATCGAACCTGGGACCTCTGGCGCACGCAGCCGTCGCTTTAAAATGCGACCCTCTCACCGCTGCGCCACCAAGGCAGTTCTATTATTTAACTATCGCAATTATAGTTATTTTAACTATCGCAATAATGAAGAGTGGCATACGAATTCAGATGAATTCGGGGTTTTATAGTTAGATAGACATTATTATTATTTAACTTTCGAAAGCTTAATTGATGTCCATTTGATATTTTCAATGCTATTACAATATATTTACTTAATAAATAAATTATTCAGTATATTGCTTGATTCCACTTCAAAAATGTTTAAAATTTTCAGGAGAATATTTTTTATTGTAAAAATATTTAATGCAAAAAATTGTGACGTTGAAAATAAATAATATAATGTATCAGATGGCTCTGAGCTGGCATCGTTCCAAGTACCAAACCACTTTTTGTCTAAATGGATTTACGTCGCGGTAAATCTCAAAGAATACAAACAGTTTTTTGTTCAGTGTCTACGGGGAAATAAGGATTATGGAAACTTCAAGTTCAGTGCTTCGGCTTCTTTTTCGGAAACTTACTAAGTTTTTTTTTAATGAGTACAAAACGTTTTGTAGTACCCGTTTTACAAATAAATACAGTTCATTCAAATTTATTCAAGGAAAAGAGCTTTTTAAACATTAGGAAAAGAACCTTTGTTGTTGGTTACCTAAAAATTTTTAATCTAATAAAAATATCTAAAACACCTGTCACATCACCGTGAAATATGGAGTATTTGCTTATTAATTTTAATGATATGGCCAGGATCTGCTGAGACGGCCCTTGAGCGGAGGGCTTCTTAAAAGGGCCAAGGGGCGCTGAGCCCAGTCATCCTCTTCAACTCGCGCGCAAGATAAACGGGCTGCTCTTACTTTTTGTCGAGCCAGGTGCTGTCAAAATCTGATATTTATATTCAAAACTGCTTATCATACTGTTATAAATTATGAGTAATTATTTTGACCCAGCAAGTCTTTAAGTTACCACTTGTTTAAAATCACACTTCACGATCTCAAAAATTACCTACGATTGAAAAAGAATTGAGTTAAAAAGATACCGTTGAAAGTAGGTTAATATAGAAATATAATTTATTAGTTAATTGTAAAGATCATGTAACATAACCTGTTTAATAATAACAGATTCAAATCCCGCAAATAAATATAATGGCAACACAGTGTATTAGTGTGTTGCACTAAATTCACAAACCAATCTAATACTCCACAGTATATCCCGAGCAATCGCGTTTAAAACGGGAAACACAACCGAGCCAATATTGAATTATTTATAAACAGACACTGAATGGTTTCGAGGAGTGTTTTGACACCCGCTATTGAGTGCATACTTATGACTTCTGACTGATGGCTCCTTTTGTGCTCACTGCTTTTGTTACGCTTTATAAATGAATCCTATCATTTCTCAAGTGCCGTAACCGTATTTATATCGTTCATCGCTTATTGATTCGAATTATTTATTATAGAATTATGCGAAAGATGAAAATAAATTAAAGGCAAGTTTTGAGATAAATGTAAAGAAATGCTCTTTGCAAAAGAAAATAAAGTGAAAGTGTCCAAGCCACTCGATGAAGAATTAACGCAAAATTATTTGAATCACAATTTGGAGTATTGAAGCATTTCTGTACTTATTTGTACGTAAGAAAGATGCTCTGGGGCTATTTTCTGACTATACCGAATACGAGGGTAATTTGTTTCCCGTCCAAAATTAAACAGAAAAATCCATTTATCTTTCACAGCCTCCTTTCAGCATAAAAAAGTCCTTTACTTAGTCCGATCCCAATTCTAACAAAAATCGTGTGAAGCAGGCAGGTGGCCAATCTTTTTTCGTTTTCTATGCTCGAACGCAGTACAAGACCTTATTGATTGAATGCTATTATTCATAGACATCAAGAAAAGCTCCAACTGGAGGTCATCAAGGGAAAATTACGTAAGTGATTGTTTAATTAAAGTGCTGAAGGTTATAGCACATCTATCCACCCGTTACGGGAACATAAACATATTAACTCAAGGTGTTCAGTATTCTTTGTATGAAACTTTATACTTCTACGCACATCTACCAACTTGGTAATGTCACCACCTCGGATCGAGACAAATTATCGACCAGTGGCGCATGCGGTGTAACGCACTTACGGTGAGTCACCCGATGGTTGTCAACTATCCGCCCACCATGTCAAACAGGCTGTCATTCAAAAGAAGAACTGTCATAAATTGTAGCAAACACGATCCGAGGCGAGGCGATGCTGTTCCTTTTACGTAACAATGACGCCTGGTTGACACCTAGTTGGTGCTGGTTTACGGGATGATATATGTGCTTTAACATTTATACCAGCCAGTATTCATTTGTAATTTGCCCCACACTGCACTCACTTTCCCAGACTTATCTCTTTTGATACAGAGCGGTGCATCGCAATCGAAGCAGACACAAAATCTACTTTCAAATATTTGCATACCTATGCCGTAAACAATCTAGTGCGCGAACCGAGGCTGTATGATCGGGCGGACCACAAAATTCAATTACGTGGCAGACAAAATAAAAACGTCCCGGCCTGTACGAAACGTATCGTCGATTTGTTTTCACTTTGTTGCGTCGCGTGCCATCTAACAGGGTTGTCAAAATAATTTAAATTTTGTCGATGCTGGCCATAGTCACTAATTCATAAAAAAACGTTTAATTTAACGGCTGGCGCTAAAAATGTTTTTTTCTTAATCGTATAAAAATAACACAATTACATGGCGGTGTAAAGTCCGTTTTTCTTTACTCGTCGAATATTGTAAACAATCTTGACATTCCTTTTTAGCGACAATATTCCTTTTAAAACAAGTAATATACATAGCTTCATCGTTCAAGACTGACATCTTTTTAATTAAATAGTTAATGAATTTTATTTGCTGGAATTAGATACTTACATTAAAAGTTACAAAAATATTGTTTACAATGTTGGACTAGCAAAGATGAATTGAGTTTAATTCACTGCTTATATCCTATAACTAGCTACGTATTTTGTTCATTCATACCGTTTTATCACCAATGTATGTGGACCCTTGATTGTATTAGTGATTTGATCATGATACACAAGTAATTTAGTATGAAATTTACAAATTTCATATTACATATCCCGAATGAAATAGTATTTCATAATAAATAGTACAGTTACAGTTGTTAGTTACACGGCTCATATTTATGGAACGAAATTGATCTGTTAAACGGCACCTCTGTTAAGGCTTCGAGAAGTTTAATTAAATATCATCTTCAAATGTCACAAGACAATTTGTGTTTTGCGGAATGATTGACTGAGGGAAATTGGCAAAGTAATAAAATTCTTGACGCGAGATTGATGACGTTTTGTTTCCGTTTTTAAAATTGATTTTCAAGGAAGAATGGACAAACCGCATATACAGGGTGTGGCCTGTAATAGAAGCAAAAATTTCAAATATAACCTTAACCCTTTAAGTAACCAGTAATCAATTCTAAAGGTTTAAATTTATCGATAAAATAAATCGAAGCAGCAATGTATCGCAAAAAAATGCGTCCAGTCATAGAACTTGACATGGTCATTTACTACAACGGGATATCTATTTTGATATATATACATTGATTAAGGATTATAACTTTGGATTACGATATCTCTGCGTAAAAGCATTTTAGAGCACTAGGTTAAGGTAACTAGGTATACTTACTCTGTTGAATTATTGACTGAATTTTATGCTCCTATTATACAGGCCACCCTGTATGTTTTATTTAGATTCAAATACTTATTTATAGGATTTTAGGGGTTAATATTAAGAAACTGAATTCTGTTAGAATGCTCTGTCTTTTTTACTTATATCAGTGTTGTATTATGGAATTTAATCTGGCGGTTTTCGTCACATAACCTTTAAAGTAAATTCCTATTCCAAAATAACGGTGAAATACGTCAGGAATGCGTTTCAGGCAATGTTCAAAATATAGTGTAGATATCGCGAATTTGATGCGGATAAACGCTGTTTCTGTGCTTTGCTATTGTGAAATATGTCAAGGAAATAACGCCGCGAGTTGTGGGCCTCGCGATATTGTCTGAGATGAACGCTGAAATTGTTCTTGTGACGTGTATCTCTGTAGGAATTTATTGCTTTATGAATTTTAGTTTAAGAAAGCCCTTTAATTTAATAATAGTCCCCCTAGCCGATTTCGACTACGGTGGCTAGTCACAACGACTAACCGACTGCGCGGGACATATTATAGTGCACAAGTGTCTGCGCAAACACAGGTGCACTCTCTATTCCTTTCACTCTCATAGCCCGATGGGACAGCAATCTGACACGACCGGAGAGAGATCAGGCGCAGGACCAACGGCTTTACGTGCTTTCCGAGGCACGGGGGTGAAACACCGCCAACTTCCAAACTCCGGGCTACCCTGAGATTTTCTGAACAGAAAAATCCAGGTACACTTTTTGGCCCGACCCGGGAATTGAACCCGGGACCTCCGGCGCAGCCGTCGCTTTAAAATGCGACCCTCTCACCGCTGCGCCACCGAGGCAGTTAATTAAATTTAATTTAATGATGTATCAGATGAGTTGATATAAAGCATCTTTAAATATGATTAAGATATTTTTTTTGCCAAAACTTATTTAGAAAATTTAGATTTACGGCTCATCATATTACGGTCAAATTTACTGAATTTGACAGTATTTGACCGGTCATTTATGGTTTATGTAAATTGTGTCTGGTCAGATTCAGTCATTTTACAACACTTATCTAGAAAGTTCGTTGTAAAATAAAGAGTAAGAGAGAGAAAGAAAGACTCAGAGGGAGACTAGTTCACTGTAAAATCTACCTGACCGTGTTACTGAGATACGTTCATTACCTACTAATTTAGACTCAGTGCATTTTCGAGTCCGCTGGTTGTATGTTTTATCTATGAAACTCATTGTCTCAGTAAAATGTTCGATGTTACGTTTGAGTCTGCTTGTATTTCAAATGTTAATTACGAAATAAAATAGATAGAATGAGACTTCGTTCAGTAAAAGGAACGAATTAATTGTGCTTTACACTAGAGTGCGCTAAAATAAGGCGTTTTCTTATAGCAGTAGGAGAAATACCCCGTGAAATTAACTTCTAGATCCGGTTCGCAGTGGACACCGTTCAGGTACGAAAGACAAATGGCGCCGCCCGCGACTTATACAAACTACTTACATGCCCTGAATTTTAAAAGAAACCGCTTTTATTACTGGATGTTTGAGACGATGTCTGCACTTATTTTGGAATTGAAAGTTGCTTAAAGTATAGATTGGATTTACCCAAAAGTCCGTTATGGAAATTGATAGTAAGTATTTAATATTTGGATTAAACTGGACAGGCAGGATGATAATGCCCAAAACGTAATAGATTTCAGATTTATAAAACAAAATACAATCCATATGACCGATTAGCACAGCAAATAAAAGCGCTTGGTTTTTTATGAAAAAAAATTCAAAGGTCCACGCTCTTCTGCTAAGAACTAAACTGGCGTTAGATTTTTGAGTATTTGATAATGTCTAAGCATTTAATTAAATAAATCCTGATATGAATGCAAAAAAAATATGGTTTTCTTATTAAATTATCATCGTGCGAGTATGCCTTCTAAGGTAGCTCTCATCAAAAGGCCTCCTAAAATTAAAAAGTGTTCGTTGTAAGTGGCGCCATCTTGCCCTCCACGTGAATGCCTTACGTCGTCGGCGACGTTCATAAAAAAGACAATTTCCCTTATTGCCGCAATCTGTTACACATGCTCCGAGGGTTATGTCTTGCCCTCATAAACGACAAAGTAAACCATAATTTATTGCACAAATTTAGGGTCAACACATCTCATAAATAGCGCTAGTGAATTATTTCGAGTAACCTTTAGTGCTTTAGTTGATATTTATTTGCTCGTTCGGTAAATTACTTTCGCTGTAGGTGTTAAAGTGGGTGATTAAGTTAATGTTACATGTTATGCTTTGTAAGAAATAAATGCTTAACAATGTTTTCTTTTTCATTGTTTCAAATTATTTTTCGTGAGCATGTTTTTTTTTTAAATTAATTTAAAAAAAACCGACCAAGTGCGAGTCGGACTCGCGCACTGAGGGTTCCGTGCCAACTTTAACTGAATTAGGGATTCTTACTTCCACTTAGCCAAAATACCACAATATTTTGTTGACCGCAAATATAACTTTGTTTTTCATAGTATTTGTATGAAAGACAAAGTTATATTTGCGGTTGATAAAAATGTGCTATATCTCAAAAACTAATAGTTATATTTCGCTCAAACCAATTTTCTTTGAAAGTTTTTGTTAAGGTTTATATTATATATTTTTTTCAAAATTTTCACTACCTTAGTTCAAAAGTTAGATGGGGGGGGACGCCCATTTTACCACTTTGGAAGCGTCTAGATCTCAAACGTTAGGCTTGTAGAAAAAATGGTTTTAGAAACCTCAATGTCATTAAAAAGACCTATCCATAGACACACCACACGTACAGGTTTGGCAAAAAATTTTTTTTAGGTTTTTGTTTCATGTATGGGAGCCCCCCCTTTAATATATATTTTTTAAACTTTTTGTAAATGAATCGGAAAGCGAAGCACAAGATACATCTACCTTCCAAGTTTCAGCGGTGTGATGCTAATAGTTTCAGAATAAAGTAGCTGTGACATACGGACGGACAGACAGACAGACAGACAGACTTGACGAAACTATAAGGGTTCCGTTTTTGCCATTCGGCTACGGAACCCTAAAAAGGAGGTTCTCACTTTGACTTACATATTTGTATGTTGTGTTTTTGTTTCTCCGCGATTGTCTACACCAATTTAACTTTAAATTAAATAGACAAGTGTGCAATCATATTTCCTAAAAAGCTTTTTTTAAAGAAGGAACTTTATGAATCCACATAAATAACGTTTTCGGAATTGTTGTGCTTAACTTATTATTGAAGGTAAATTATTGCTCTATTTTGAGATATTTTTAGCTCTATCTATAGAAAATAAACGAAACTGTCTTGTTGAGTCAATAAACGACACACAAAATAAATATTATCGAGTCAACTTTGCGTTAACGACCGACTTACATCATGAAAAATGTTGGTATCGCTTTGAAAAATTCTAGCTGAAACTTTTGAAAGTCTGAAGCATAGCTCTTCTTTTATTCATGTTCTGACATGTGGCGTTCCCTCCGTTGTATACAAGCTTTCTTTCCTAACAAAATAAACAACATTTGCTTCGAGTTAGGTCCTTTGAGAGGCTGCTCCCAGTACTAATGTATTATGAATGAGACTATGCAGTTACGTATATGTATTTTAATACAGCTGCCGTTTAAATTTTGTCTGCTTCGGCAAATGTTTGCGAACGATTCACGTTGACTAGTGTACAAGCACGGAAACATTAATGCCTGTTTTGGCAAAACGCTTTTCCATCCTTGGTGATTCTAAGAACATTTTCATCCCCTCCACCGAGATCACGTAGGCCGTACCCTTTGTCACGAAAAACTGTAGCTGTCCCTGTCTCACACGGAAAAATTCACGCGTTTTCAGGCTGCTTGGTCACATCCCATTTAACGCACAAATGACCTTCGAGCCACCTCTGTAAAGTTCAGAGTTATGCAGCAGGGCAGCTTTCGCGTATTGCCTTTTGATGTGAGTAGAAAGCGCCTTGTCGAGTCTGTTAAGGATATTAAAGCTATGTTGCCAAAACTGCAACCGAAAAAGAACTCTATTACTTGAGCTATACAGTTCAAAGTCATGTGAGTTGGTAAATTCGTTACGCTGTTTGGGCATGCGGTTTCAGTGGAAAACTTGAAAGGTAGGCAGCAGGAGCGTGTGGATCGGTGTCGGCGGCTCCAGTCGCGCAGCGCTGATGCTGGCGAGAGCACGAGTTCCGAGCTCAGGCTTGCGCGAACTGGCGGGAACTTTACGACAACTTTCGTAACTCGACTCGTAACATACGTTTACGCTACGTTAGGTAAAAGCGTTTGTTGAAAAGTTTTTTGAATTGGTAAATGAACTTTTTTCTACAAATTTCGAATAGGATGCTTTAGAAAGTGACAAGACAATTTGAAATAGAGTTCTTCAGCTGATATTGCAAGTACGTACGTTTGTATGAGCTTTGTAATCATACATTTTACTTGATTACTTGTTCAATTTGTGTTATTGTTTTTTTAATTATTTATATCTGTTATTTTTACAAATGAACAAAACACCTCGGGGTATGCTCTTTTGCATAACTTTTGAAAAAAGGACTCCGAAATCAAGGAAACACAAATTTCCATTTTAGATCAAAGACAATCAATTTTCGGTCATTGAAGTTAGATTTTAGATTTTTTGTTTAACTTCAACTTATTCATGTTTGATTGTTATTAATTTTTAAGAATGAGTTTTGTTTTTGTGACGTAGGTTTGCAATAACTTTACTCATCCTATATTTAATTTAAGTTTAATGACAACAACAATATGTAGCACATGTTATTACTGAAGCTTTAATAATGTTTGCTGCGATTTAATTAATTGATTACTTACTTAAACTTGCGTAATTGTTTGAATTGATAAATAAAAAAATACATATATTATATTACATATTTCATTCATATGAATTGATAGAAGTGGGAGCATAGTTCTCCCACTTCCAAAAATAAACTTTTCATAAGCAAAACATATTTTTCAATTCCTGTTTTTTTCGAGTATTTCGTCCTCTCTAGCCGACTTATATGCAGATTCTGACTAGATACAGAAGTTGATAATGCTCGAAATAATCCCTTGGTCAAAACCTCGTTTCTGAAAAAAGCTGCTCAGATATTGCTGCAACGATTTGGGTGTTTCAAAAACGGATTTATGAGCTGATAACAGAATATTTGTTTCATGAGTTAAAACTGTTTACTTATTAGATTATAAGTAAAACTATTATACCTTTTAGTAATATTTGTATTATAAGAAAATCCTTAATTGTATAATCACAGATTAATTGCCAGTGTATAAATATAACTAAATCATTCAAAGCACGTTCATATATTTTTCTTGTTGGCAAATACACGAGACTAACTAATAAAACGGTGACTTAAAATACCCTTACATCAAATAAATAAATTATCTTCAGAAATAAGTGACAAATAAATCCGAATTGAAACAGTCGCAATCCCATCAAATCTATTCTAATGGGCTAAAACAAATGAACCGACCACGCATTCGTATTTATTATTATTCGTAATATTTATATATTATTCGCAAGGTAAACACGCAAGTGAAATCTTTGCCGAAAATAATATTCGGACAAATGGAAATTCCGACCGATGCATTTGGTAGCGAGCCACGGATAGGTTTTAATTCCCTTGACTGTTGCGAATCGGCGCATGTTTTTTCATTAAAACGCATTCAATACGACGACGACGTAGCTTTGAAAAAGCGGACCTTTTCAAAAAATATTTCCCTGACATTCCACTCCGCAATGCCGGAGCCGTTCTATTCATCTTTTTGTATAGTTTTTAAAATCGACGCTTTTAATGTCTCTGTAATAGATACTGCGTTGATTTTATGTTATTCAAACGATATAATAATTGTATGAGTTTTTTCCTGACATTATATAACAAAAATGTTATTTATTATCATATGAAGTTACGTCTTCTGCCTAAGACTGTAATAGCCAACCTTGACCATATAAGCAAGTGAAACATTCGCCTCACCTTAATGTAAAAGCCTATATTAGCAAAAACTCCTCAGTATTCTATTATTTATAAGATACCTACTGAAATTCGCGACATATTACGAATTGCATAACATTTAATTAAGCTCTATTTAGCGGAGAATACATTTGTTTATTTTTATGGGTAACATTTGCAAGCGGATACCGTATTTTGCAAGTTATTTTTACGCGGCCGTATCATTAATGAACGAGCTTAACAAGCTATATGCGTATTAACTGTAATACTAACTGGAAGTTTCTACCGCGTTGTGTAAATGTGTCCCGTAATTCACTTTTGCTTTGTTGCTTTACGCTTTATTTTGCTATCGAAATGAGAGTTTGAATAAAATAATCTAAATCAAAATATATTTTTAATCAGTTCGATATACTAATTGCTAATAACAAAATAACAGCATTTCCATTGTAATATTTGAAATTGCTACCAAACGTTTATTATACTCGTACTTTCCTAAATCTGCAAATAAAATGAAGCTAGGACTAAAATTAACTATGCAATCCATGTTTATCTCAAAGTATTGCATTCCTAGCCTATCAACCAATCAAAATTACGAATTTATCACCGTTAAGGATTTTAACTGATGAATGATACTAATCATTATAAATAGAAAATAACATGGCTCTACCTCTACAATAACACTGTAGGTAAATTGCATTGATCAAATGTTCTAGATCTGTCAACGTATTTCTTTCTTAACCAAACCCATAATATTTTTTTGTTTGTGTTAAAAACAAACTGAGGCAGGACAGACAGGACAGACATATCGTTATCAGGACAAGCACGCTTTCAGAGCGCATCATTAAAATCTTCATCACAAAAACATGAAATTGAGTTGACAAAACACGTCGGGAGCCACAATGTAAAAGTTTATCCGTGATAATTATAGTTTCTCTGACATTCGTGGTGTTGCTGAAGTGTTGGCCGCGGTCGCAATGACACCCACTCCGCCATTACCACTCAGCAGGGTTAACGACCGGTTCGCGTGATGCCTCACCACTCCACGCTTATTTATACGATGAGGCGAACAAACCAGACCGACATCGAATGTTACATTGGTCGCGACATATCAAATTTCCATTATCACTAAGCCAGCAGCGCAAACAATGCGCTTAATGGCTAAAAACTTCTCAATTGCTTTATGCCCGCCTTTTATCTGATGTTATCTTCACATTTATTTATTTTAACGGCTTGCTAACGTGTCTTACGCAATTTAAAGGAAGGGTTAACCAGGACAATCGTAATTTACTAAATCCGTAGACATAGATCAACGAACAAACAACGGTCTGATAAAAGTGGAGACATACATCAGTTCAGAATACGGTTTAAAAATTATGGCTGATAAAGTGAATATACTAAGAACGAATTCGAATTCTTCTATTATCCAATGTCAGGTACTCTGCTTGACAATCTACAAGATGCCGATAAAAGATTCGAAGCCAGATCAAGCTCTCTATTCACAAACATCGGAAAGCCAGTTGCGAGTGCATGGAGTGTTAGCTCGAATCCGATTCGAAAGTGACTTTCCACGTATTTGTGAAGCACCAGACACATGTTTATGCAAACGTCTTAGGATTCTATCTCGAAATACTATTGGATTGTATGCTCGAATTAAAGTCTCAGAATTTGAGCCGGACTTAATTATGTCAAGAGATTTAACGAGCGTTTCAATTATTATGATAGACTGTCAAGTTGCTCTTAACTCGACACAATCAAATTAAAAGAGCTCGTGGAGTATTTTCTTCTTTTGGGACGGCGGAAATTATGAATAGCAATTGAAATAATAAAAGGTTAATGAGCTATCAATGTTAAAAACATTATTTAATTTGAAATAGGCGATTTAGTTCTTGCTGATAAAGAATATCGAAAGGTTGATCTCACTCAACTGATTTGTATAAAAATGAGGCTTTTTTATATTTCCAGGTACAATGAAAACGCAGAATACTAGAAAAAGGCCGAATACAAGTCGACGTTCCTCATAGCTTTATCTTTTCTACGATGAAAAAGTTAAAGAAAATATCTGTGAGCGCGAAAGTGTCATAGACGAATATCCAATGTCGGGGCGGAGGAGCGTGTCATAGACAATGCACAGCCTCCTCGGAGCGGCTATAGCGTCGGCATTACTGCAGATATTGTGCTCCTTCACAGGTAAAAGTCAAGGGAATTGTTTGTCAAATGATATTATTACTATAACCTTTGTGATAAAGTACAGAAACGTTGAGGTGGCGGTACATTTATGGTACCCGTAGCATTACAATCGTCATAATACATATTGAAAAATTTTTATGTGTTCATAAATAGTTACTACGTACTATCGAGGTTATCACCGCCAAACCCCTTTAGATCGCTTGGACCTCGCGTCGTCTTTTTTTGAAGTGACGCCCGTTTTTGTGTCGTATGTGCAAGCGAATTCCGGTGAAAAGTGGTTAGGCGCCAGAGATCTCGACCGTCAATGTACGGTACTCGCGAGTATATTGATACTCGCGAGTAATTTAGTGACAAATTTATGATTGAATTAAAATAACCAACAATAAAAAAACAAATTACTTTAGTAAAACACCACATAGGTAAATGATGTGCCAGACTTTCAGAAATTCAGACAACAAGAAAATCCAAAGCTAGACTAGATATGGATTCATTATTGGGTTATTCTTGCATGATGCTTTAACCATAGTGATAAAAAGTGATTGTATATTTATTTGGTTAATAATTCCCTGCAATCAGAGTTTAATAATTAACTACTTACATAAAGGGTCTGATTACGTTTTTTATGTCATTAAACAAAACGATTTTAAAATTAAAATTTTACTGGTACAGTATGTGAGAAGATATACAGCATGCGCAAAGAAATCAAATCTAATAAAATCCTTAATGTACACCAAAAAAAGTCTTGCACAAGAAAATAAAGTCTGTACTCATTCTTACCTAGTAAGATTGACTACAGCACCTTTTAGTAAGTGTTGCACAGATGATGAAAATAGCTCCCACAGGCCCGATTTTTTCCAAAGAACCAATCAATCCGAAAACTAAACAATGTTCGCGCTCAAACAAAATGTCGTTAGGTGGGCCAAGACAGGCCCCAGCGCGCGGCGTCGCTCGGAAGCAGCTGTGTCGCTCGCGTGCTGTTTGCCAATTTATCACTAAGCTGATTATATATAGGCCGAGTTGACGTGCTTTATAGCCATGTTTACTCTCCTATTGTTTCACGCTCCTTTATTTACACTGTTAATACAAGACAGATACGGAGTTTCTTCAGCGTTACACCTTTTCTAAAAAATAGAACTGGATTTGGTAAAGACATCGCTTATAGTAATATTAGGTTTATACATTGTATTATGTAGTAGGTTTACATTAAAAAAATTAGTCATTGAAGTATGAGTACTTCAAACGCAATTTTGAATGATAATTCAAATTCTTGAAAACGTACCTAAATAAATAAAAATACGTCTGCATAATCTGTATCTAACAATTTAACTCTTATCTTCGACTTTCAGCTTAACATAATTAAAAACATTGATTCTCAGCATGATAGCCATCACTGTACAAAATAACAAAGCTTGTATTTTTTAAAGAATTACTAACATTGCATAAAGTAAGCAGCAATACAAAAGGCGTCCACAAATTGTGCTTTCAGTGACGCAGGTGGTCGGTAGCCTAAGCTCAGTGGCCATTCAGCCCGTTCGGCCGCCGGATCTGAGACTTTAATTTAAGTTCGCTCCACGAATATTGTCCTTAGCACCACTAAAATTTAAATTACGACTCCACGACCTATGTACTACATTTAAACAATAACCCACCTCGTAGTTCAGGCGGGATAAGTACAAGAAACTTTATTAATATTTCGTCGCCCCGTTTAATAAAGTTTCATACTTACAGTAGAGACTGTTCAGGAACGTAATAAACACAATATTAAAACTTGTATTTTTATACGTCTAAAGTTTGACACCTGCAAAGACTCGTTAATGAAAGCGACATAAAATGTATTTTGACATAATAAAAAATGCAATCAAACGAGGCCGTTATCTTTATTTCTCGTTATATTTTATTACTCATATCATTAAGCCAGCTGTTTCCATTGTAATATACATTATCTCGGGCTGTCATGTCACCTATCCCAATTAAAATATCAGAACGTAGTTTATTGTTGCCGTGTTAAATGTTCCGTATTATTACGTATGATGATAATTCAATACTCGTACCCATAAACAACATTGATTTTGGCATGCCATAAGTATTTTTCTGCTAAACATCAATGCGTCTCTAAAATTTATGAATACCCGTCTTTAAAGATCATAGAGTGTCATTCAATTTAAAATAATAACATAAAGGATATCTATAACACGACAACCGCTTAAAGATACTCAGAGAGCTCAAATGCAATAGCTCGGAATTTGCATAGGTAGGGGTTCGCTTCGCCCGTATGGCGTACGGGCGGAATACGTAACGTGACTGCACCAGGTTACAACCGACAACGCGCGCATTTACATTGCAAATACTTATTTCTTTCGCCATAAAGTTCACAATCGAATGCGAACGTCGCGGCCGACGTATCCTACGAAAACGCTGTTTCATAAGCTACAAGCCATATTTCTTTGTGCAACTGTTATCTGGAATGAAATAAGGGAAGGTACTCAAAATACGAAATTATGATTTAAGCAGCGCTGCGGTGGCTTAAGACGTGAGTAAAATAATAAGTTATTATAGGCAATATGGAGTAACGGTGATTGAAGTGAAGTAATATTTGAAGAGAATATAATATGTCAATAGCCATGAGTAGTATCGATGAATTTCAAAAGTCATCAATCAGCCATAATATACCTTTCAGTAACTAAAAATAACTGAAATGTCTTTATTCTTAACACGTATTTTAGTATTAATAATAGAACCGCCTACACTTGTGTCAATGAAAGGTTACTTTGATATCAATGAATTTATTTAACTTGCAAAGAAGACAACAACTTTCAGGGACGAGATGGAATGCAAAGTTTAGACAAAGTGTTTTGTAAATAACAAAGTATATTTTAAGTAAAGCTGAATGTCAAACAGTCAGTGGGTCTGATTCTATTGATACGCCGACTAAAACTAAAGTAAATGTTTATTTCTCTGCTATGTAAATGAAAAGAGAAACCAAGCTATACAGCTATCAGTTGCAAAGAAAATTTTAAATTTAGCGGGAACATCAAGAAGCCCCTTAATTATAACTAAATTGTCTATTAATTAAAATTAAATTAAAATCATTTATTTCAGGTAAATTACACCCATAATGTTACATATCACCTTAAAATTTATCAACAATTATAGACTACACGAAAACACGCAAAAAGTTGTTTTTTTTTTTGACAACTGACATCTGTTTCATTTGATGTTTCTAAATCATTGTATTCTGGCTATTTCCATTTATTTTGAAGAGAAAGAGAGGTTCTTTGGTTTTAGTCAGTGCATCACTTGAATCAGGCCCATTGACCTGTATGATTATACAAAGCTTCCTCCACTCACATTTAAACGCTTACAAAG
This sequence comes from Pyrausta aurata, assembly GCA_963584085.1. Lineage (NCBI taxonomy): Eukaryota > Metazoa > Arthropoda > Insecta > Lepidoptera > Crambidae > Pyrausta > Pyrausta aurata. The sequence goes on along the minus strand of OY757255.1, from coordinate 6,890,944 downwards.
CTCTTCTATTACTTTAATTATTTTGCTGTTATTTGTCACGGGCAATGTACATAATGTCACACATTTGTGTGTTGATTCAGCCCGAAATCGCATTTGTTATTTACGAGTACAACGCGCTACAGGGCAGATCAATACATGATTGTAGTTAACAGTAATTGGTAATACGCTTATCAAGTTGTCAGATCGCTGTGAAATGCCTTAATTGTCGCTGGCGTGAACGCTCCACGTGAGCTGAGCTATCAGAATGATGGCGCTAATCCTGTTCCGACGGCAATTTCACAACAATGTCGTGATTAATTACAACTCAGAAGTACCTGTCTGGCTTGAAGTCGCTTGATTCTGTTTTTTTTACGGAAGAATCGAAGATACGAGCCCTATTTCCTTTCAAATTCCATTTGTTTTCAGTATTGCAAGAAGTGTTATCAAATACTTATAATATACCTACCTAATATAGGTGAGGGAAGACTTAGCAGCATTGAGGCTAGAGAGAGGAACACTTTTACGTAATTAATAAATATATTCGCACACACATAAAAGGAGTATTTTATGAATTATAAAAAAGGTCTGTCGCCAACACCTACTGCTTGCTATTTTGTGTGATGATTAAATTCCATAGCCAACAATGTGCATGCACTGTTAAAAAGACCATGCATGTTTTGCCATCATGAAATAACTGGAGCGTAAAATATAGTCGCCGACTGACTGCGATCGGCGATATGTCGCGGCATATCTGACTTCTGAAAAAGCAGAAGCACCGACGATTAAAATTATTCGCGCCACCGAAGCTTTTGTGATGCGGGCGTCCGCCGCCGCGCCGCCAAGCGCACCACACTTGCACACGCCACGCAAAGAACATTCAATGCACCGTGAAATTGCCTATTTTCCACGTGATTTTATTTATTTATTTCATACACCGATGACATTTCCATTTGTTACCACAATTCTAAATCGAATGCACACGGCCACAATCATTCCGATGCTTGCGAATTCAATTGAAACACTTCCTTGGTTTTCTAAACTTACTTGTACTTAAAACGAAGGTAACGTGTCGCCACAAGTAGTTCTTCCTGTTTAAATTTCCAGCAACCGTTGTGTTTTGAACGCTATTTTAGCACCTACAGAGTCCCGTTTGCGATGCACACCATCAGACAGATATATCATTTGACTCACTCAAAACGGAAACTGATTCATTTCCGATGCATGGTTGAAGCTCTTTGTGGAGTTCGCCGGCAGCGAATTGCTCACGTTTTCAACATTTTGATTGCGACATCAATACCTTTGAAGTGTTGTCGATTGTATTACGGTGTGCGTTGATTTAATTCTGATTTCTTGACGCGTTAATTGTTCTGTTAGTGACGAACTGTATTTGCGAGACGAGGCGAGTATCTGTCGAGGTAAAGCACGGAACAGACGCTGACGTATATCTCGCGCGAGCACTTTCCGGCCCCACGTAGGAACCACGTCTGCAGAATGCAACAATGCATAAAAATTCAATCTTACGTTTGTTTCATATACACATTTTATGCACCGTCATGTTGCAACACTCGCGTAAGTTAAGGGAAGACATTTCGGTTTTATCTTCAGACTATTTCGCCTCAGAATGTTTTGTCTTTTGAGCTGGAATGTTTTCAGCAATGAAGCTTCAAAAAACTGTCTTCCTCATCTTCCCCAGTAAAATTGTGACGACATTGTGACGAGCGTATTGTCCTATTAGGTATTACAATTTATTAATCATATATATTTTTTAATGTAGTGCAAGTTATGTGGTGCAGCTGAAAATGCACCAATTTGATTCCACCTAATCAAATACTATACATATATACAGATACATCATCGTACATGGAATGATCGTTTTTAGCTTACGTTTTGTTACGAGAGGTTACTAGTGGCGCGTTGTTGTAGAGGTTATAGTATCTAACATTAATATCAAGCAAAATCCAGATCCCAGCTTCTACGTTTCACCGTATAATGTCTTATAGTGTAATACCTAATTGGCAATAGTCCCCAAATATAGCTCGGTCTAATCCTTATGACGTAGGGCGCATCTATTCCGAAGTTCAGTAACTCATAGATTGTCCCGTGGCGCAGGTGGGCCGCCGGCGGTAAAGTTCCTATAAGCCGCACTGAGCTCTGCTTACTGCTTACTACTGTCCAGGCAGTACCTAGTGTTATCCTCCTTCGTGTATACGAAGGTATTAGCTTAATGTAACAGTGTTTGGTAAGGTGATTGTCATTTGTTATCATTTTAGCTCTGCCTGCCAGTATATTAGCACTAGGTTTTGCATTCATCCGTATTCAATACGTAATCGATGCGACAATGTTGCGACTAAATAATAAAATAGGAAACGGAATCGGTAAGCGAAATCAATTATATGTATAAAATCAGTTTGTATACTTTAAAAATAATAACAGTAAATTAAATTAATTATTTACTTACATATTTGAATAAAAGAGATCTCAGTAATTAACGATGCCGCCTACCTATTTTGTAAATTGTGGGCCTTGTGGGCTTTCTGTTTAACTCATTTTAAAATGAATAAAGTGGGTGTCGGCGGAGGTAAATCAAGACTGCTAACATATTCAAAGCAAAGAAAAACTGACTTTACAAGTAATGAGAAAAATTGTGGGTTTGATTTGAAAATTGTTTCATCATATTCATCGATAGATAGAAATCGATGTTCATTCATCACATTCATGTCAGGCATTAATTTTAATTAGATAAAATATTGCGTAAAATGTTTGGTTGATCTTTGATCACGATTTTAGTATGCAATGAGTCCAACTATTTCGACCAAGTATAATTCAATTTTGTGCACCCAAAAGCCAGCGCCTATTTTTTTACTCTTTTTAATCAGGGCCGGACTTAAAAAAAGCGCCAGTGTTTCACAATGCCCTGATATTTTAAATAAGCGGAAGCGTACCCCGTCGTTGAAGTTCGTTGAGTAGTATTAAAAGATTAAAAGTCGACAGTTCGCTCAAGCCGTATCGAATCGGTTGCCGTTGCCGTACGATGTAGTGTAGGGGATAGTGGGACTAGAATTAGGGATCAGACTTAGAGCCTAGGCATGAAGTTTTGCTTAGGACTAAAACAAATTTTGGAAGTATCTTATTATATTAATATGTTCTTTCTAAATGAGGTTATTGAAAAAATAACTTAGAATTGTTTGCACGACCTACAGGTTTGACTAGAAGAGAACTCTATCTTTGCATAGGAAACATTTATGTTCAATAAAGTCTTCAAATAAATAAATAAAACAATATATACTTACCTAAGTATATTCTTTCATTAACTTGGGATTGCTCGTCAACAAAAAATAAAAATCAAACAATAATATTAAAAATATTGGCACCGAATTTACATCAGTAAGTCGTTATGAAAACCATGAATTCAGTATCAAAATGTTCATAGTAAATAATTATGTAGAGCCGAAATACAAAAGTACACTGATGAGAATATTCAGAGGTGTCTGTAGATTACTTGATTATAATATCAATCTTATTTTACTTAAAATCAACTAGGTACTACAATTTGGACGTTTTCAAAGAAGAGAGTGAATAGGCTGTTACTAGGCAGACATGGTCCATCTTAGGCTACATTGTCACTTAACATCAAGCGCAAACGTAGCCGAATGTCTGGCTATCTATTATAAAAAAAGAATACTTAGTTTTCTACTGGAGCAATATACATACTCGTACAGTCTATATTCCAGAATAACACAAACTTTACGTCTCTGCATATAATTTCAATAAATATTCTACACTCTCTACGCTTTGGTATTAGCCCCTGGCCTACTGTAACGTATATTTGTGATGCAGGCGGCGCGTCCGCGGCCAACTTCGCCCGGCGGATGCAAAAATTTAAATTAAAAACATAAATCAGGCGTGTATCGAGTAACTTTCGAGATCGGTAGCTGTATTTCGACTGCACTTCGGTTAATGTTGTTCGTGTCGCTACAGTTGCCCGTTGTTCCGACTTTCCTATTGTTTCAGTTAGGTTTTGTTTACAGTGGAAATTTTGAGAAACCGGTGCATATTGAATGTGGGTTAGAGTTTGTGTGTTGATAACTTTGCGCGATAAAGGAAAATGTAAATGGGACCCGAAAGAGTTGATTTATGTTTTAGGTGTATTATTTGTACTGTTAGGTACTGGTTAGTGCTAAGTAATTCAAACATTGTCGTATGTATAATTTTATCAAAAAACAGTACGTCGGTATTGTATTGATTACTTTTTGCGAAGTATCTTTTAAAATATTTAAGTTAAGTTATGATTGCAATATTAATTAAACATACAAATTTATTAATTGTAATCGGATCTCCTGTATTACGCTTATTACAATTAACATTAATTGTATTGTATTACAAATTACATACCGTGCTAAGTTACCATTACTCATACAGCGATTAGGCGTTAATTTAAAAAACGTGTCCTAATGGCCACGTTGTACTTGAACTTAACGTGCAGTCAAATTAAAAGTTTTGTAACTTTCTTATTGTAAGTGCGTCGCCTAAAGTTAAGAAAAGTGTAGATGAAACTAGTAAATAAGTATAAGTATAATATATCGACATTGTTAATGCAAATAATATTCCTAAGTAGGTTCCAAATATAAGTACGGACAACAGCACGTCAAGGTAAACACTGCGGCATCTTATGCAGTTGTAATAAGGGCTAGTTTACAACAAACTACCTGTACCTAACTTATATTTTCGACTAAAAATCACCAATTATGTCTTCTTTGAAGCTGTCTACGGTTCGGACACAGTAGAAAAGTGACAGTTCCGATTCGGTGCTCTTTGTTAGAACGTTTTGTTTCTGAAGAATAGCGATCTTCCGATTCATTGGCTCACTCGTTTCATTTTCATTGAGTTGGCAAATGTAAAAAGATAAAACTCGACTCAAGAACAATAAACGGGCATTTCCTTGCCTCTTCAATTGATCTTTAGACGCTACACTGTTTAAATTTTCATCAATAAGGCCTTGTTATGTTCCAGTTTGAATTTGAGTACTATAAAGCACACTGATGAATGTCTAGTTTGGTTACTGTACACGAGTATAATTGCGTTACTTTAAACTTAACATTGTTACGAGCGTAAGCTGTACAAGGGATTTTCTTGCTGTCTGAAAGTTAGGGATGCTTACAACTATCTATGTATTAAGAACTTTGTCTTGTATCATTATATTTCTAGTTTAAACTATGTTGACGTTACTTACAAATGAATAGTATTTTATTCAGAGAATTTCAATATCTTTTGAACATTTTAGTCATAATTTATAATACGTAGCCACGAGTTGAAATGACGAGTGCTAATGTTCATAATGAGAATTGTGCAGACTTAATTAGATTTGGTTTGATTGCAGCCGTGAGTGGCGTCAGCTGGGAGGAATGGTGGACCTACGACGGGATTTCAGGTGAGCGCACTATACATATACTACACGTATCTTATTATGCAGCTTACGTACGAGTAGGTATAGCTGCAATAATGCAGTTTAAACGTAATTGCTCAGCTCAGCGCCAATTTGTGCTTGACCCCGCTGACTGTATAATATGTGGTCTGAGATGGCCTAACTGATTGTTACGTCAAGCAGTTTAGCAACTTACATAATATTTAATGTATCGAGTAACGTGTAAAATAATTAAGTTTGATGTTTGCAATTTATTGAAAGCGTTCAACTTTAAATTACAAACCTCCAGTATGTTTATTCATATTCAAATTTTCGCGTGTTCAAAGGATACTTTGACTGGCGCGTTTACAGAGTAGATATTTATTATTTTTCGTGCTTTTAAAGGTATAAGAACTTACTTATATAAAAAAAAACATTGCATCAGTGTGGCGTGGCGGACCGCAAAACGTTCGTTTGTGAGTCGAGCCGTATCAATTTCTCTGTCCCGATAACATTTTTGCCGGTTTTACGTGACGGGGAATTTATACGGGCGATTTATCACCCATTCATATTACCTTTACTAGCAAATTGGGAGGTGCGTTATCATGTCATTTGACTTACTTGTGCTTTATCTTTCTTGGACTGTGTCAACTTACATGAAAATTTTGGCAGAGTTGTGTTCGTTGATTTAATATTTGTGTGTCTCTTAGAACCTCGTGCGTAAACTTCATATTTGCAACATGCTGGACAATAAACGTTTGTTAGCAGGGATGCATATTTATATGAGTAGTTCTATTTTTCTTTTATTTATTTATTTTCAAAATCATATTACTTATGTTGTGCAGCTTATCGGCATTAACAAAAACATAGTTAGTATTGATTGAGCCACTCAGATACTTAGGTAACTAGTAAACAAAAACTGAAATAAAGTTAAAACCAAAGTTATCAAATTCGTTTTAAACTCTGTAATCGTTTAGCCGACAAATTGCTACCGTCATAATTTGACTCCTATCGCATCATCAAGCCCGTGAGGTATCGTGTCGTTATCACACTAACAGCTGGAATTACAGTTTATTGGTTGAGTTTGTTCATAGGTTGATTTAAAATAAAGCAGGTACATAATATACAGGGTGTGGCCTGTAATAAGAGCAAAAAATTAAAATATAAGCCCTTTAGGTAACCAGTAATCAATTCTATATGGATTTAATTTATTATAATGAAAAATATATTTAGATATTTTCTAACAAAATAAATCGACCCAGCAATGCATGCAAACAAATGTGTCCAGTCATAGAACTTGACATTTGTCATTTACTACAACGACTTAGCGATTTTGATATACATTGACTAGATAAAATAACTTTGTATTACTATATCTCTGAGTTAAAGCATTTTAGAGCACTTTGACCAGGTCAGGGTAACTACGTTTACTCTGTGGAATCATTTATTAAAATTTTTGCTCCTATTACAGGCCACACGCTGTATATTTTTTAAATAAAAATAAAATAATAATAATCTGGGGGCACGAGAGTGCGTCGCAAAGACGAGTAACATGAAATAATTCTACACTTCTTAATGTAACTTATACATACAATAACAAGTAGTAAGTATCTTATTAAATACCTTCAATCGTCATTATAATGGCCATTTTGACATTTTGGTTAAGGTTTTTCTTCAAACACACATTATCGTAAATATTCAACCGCTGGTAACGTAACTTTACCAAGCAAGACAGTGGCAAAAAGTTGGAAACGAAAAACATTTTCTGGGGCATCATTATTATTTGAAAGATTAACAAGTTCATATTATACTCGTAATACACAACAGAAAAGCTAGTTACTAGTAAGGTACAAGTAGGATCGCGTGCGGCCGAGGTCTCTACAATATTCAGGGCTCCTATTTTTGAATCACTCGCTTGGATAAGGCGAGTGATTTTCGTTCGAAAACGTTTTTTTTCTATGACTTTTGACACTACGTCGAACGAAAATCACTCGCCATCTTGAAGCGAATGATTCAAAAATAGGGCCCCAGGGCATTAGTGATCTCATTAGAGAACTAGCTGCCAGGCTTTATACGCGATAATATCAAACTGAAAATCTAACCCCTTATTCATAATAACGCAAGCAGACCAATAAATCTATTTTAGCTATTGCACTGTTTTGTCACTTTCTGTCAAATGATGACAGCGCCAAGAAAGAACGAGACAAAACAGTGCAAAGTTAAAACAGATTTATGAGACTGTTTTCATTATTATGTATAAGGGTGTTAGTATTTTTGTTGACTATATATGTATGTCATTCTGAACACTGAGACTCGGTTGCACTATTATTTTGCTCTATAGCTTTAATCGTCGTAATCTAAGCATTTTGGAGATTCACAACAATTTTTTGACGTTCATTTTAATAAAATGCCAGCCTTTAAGTTGTTCTTCAATGCGATGTGTTAAGGTGGTTCCGTTATTAATGTTAAGTAATAAAGTTAAACCCTGCCTTTGATATAGATTTTTTTTCATTCTGTGCCCTTTTTGAAACATTATTGCACTACGTATTTTTTTAAATAGCCAGTCATTTTATTGACTCTTACTTTGAATGCGTCTTATATTGTTATTGAAGTATGCTTTCAAAAACTTAAGTACTGAGCTCTAGGATTAAATTCAAAATGTCAGCTACACCATCGTAAATATTAATTTACTAACACAGTTTAAAAGAACTCGTTTAAGCTGCGACTTATTTCTACTTTTTGCGCATAAAACTTAAGCGGAGACAATTTCACCTAATTCCCGCACGTAAAGACTAAAGTAGTGCCAAAAACAACAAAAAAGGGTACTCTGCATTAATGGAAAGTTCGCTTAACGCGTGGCCATAAAATGGGCGTGACCGCAACCGCTGCGCTGGCTTACTCATGCAATTTTCAAGGTCATAAATAATAAAACCATGAACGCGATCCAAAGCACTTTGGCTACTTTCGCACGGCCCCTATATTGAAATACCTCGAAAGCGAACGTTGTGGGTAAACTTGCCGGTTACTGTAACGGTAACGACCTAGATCTATGATTCAGGGAACCACCTTACAGGTAGCTCAACTTGCACCTTGGTGTGAACTTTTTTATAGCAGCAATTTTTCATAGTCGTCTATTTTCTTGAAACATGGAATCGGACTTTCAGTGACACAGTCGATTTATACCATATCATTTAGTTTTATGTTTAATTTCCAACTTTTATAAATAGTTATTGTTGTAAACTTAGAATTCATTGTTTAGTGATGCCAAGGTGTACATACTTGTCTATTGGTAATTAATAGGAAGACACTGTCTGTAGGTAGACACTATAATGACCTACATAAATGTGGAACATTTCTACGGCCAAAATTACTAAGTAACTTCTCAAAGTAGCTGTATTTATTCCAAATAGGTAAAGTTTGTTCTTTATTTTTGTACCGAGGACGTAATGTCAAAATAATCGCCCTCTTTATCGTGAAATCATGTAGTTTACTATGTGAAATATTCGCCGAGTCCGGTAGGTACAGTAGGGGTATTGTCAGAACGACAATAATTAACACGAAATTCTGTTCCATCTGATATTATGAACATGGCCGGCGTTCACAGCGTTTATCCTGTGTAATGACGACCGATGCGAAAAGAGTACAAGCGCGAAACCACAAAGTTTCAGCAGAAAGCTTTGAATGTTTGTCTTCTTGAAGTTTCGTACAAATAAAACATACAAATACGAGGGATTATTGGTTTATTTAGATTTTTTTTGAAAACGTCTTATACTAGAATTTTTCAAAATACCTTTTAGTTTTAACTAAAACGCAATTTTTTTAGCTAAGTGTTATTAACAGATGCCACTTAGGTAAAGTTCAAAAAAAGCCTATTGTGCGGTTTGCTTTTAACTTATGGCATTTTGAATACCAACCGCTAGTATGTTTTGGGTGTTCGTGTAACTTTCGTGTGCAAAGTTAGCACAAATTAATGCCACTGTCCGAAATATGGTATTTGAAAATTTTCGATTTAATATTCATTGGGCAGAAATGAAAAAAATGAACTTATGAAAGGCGTAGGTGACTGAGGAATTTGGGTTTTTAATTAACGGCAATGTATTTATATTAAAGCCGAAGCAACATATTTAACGGATTCAAAGTAGGTACCTATTAAAATGATATTCAAACATTGCTATGCTTTTGAAATGATTTTGTTTTATTTTGTACAATAAATTTTTTTTAGAACATTATTAATATTAAGTCTTATTACATTAAACGAATAATCATTATTATTGTAAAAGTTTTTTTAATAAATTAAATCAGATGGGTAAAGGCTAAAAATGACACGAACGAACACTTCTCATCCGAATTCCGGTCCCAAATCTCGGAGGGTACCCGATAAAGTCTGTGACAGATCATCTGTCCTGGCCTGAAGCTACGTACAAATATTTACCTGATGGTTTGTTACTTGATAAACGTTAATCTTAGAATTTAAAAGCACATAAGTAATTTCTAAGTTTATCGAAAGTTTAACGGCTAGTTAAGGGGTAGGTATTTATTATCTCAACTCCGTATCTATGGTTACACTGCGAAAATATCGGAAACTCTTAAATAGGTAGGGCATATGGTAACATATAGTGTACATGGTAGTTGTCCTATGTTAAAAAAATATTAAGTAACTGTAGGTTTTTGATACAAAATCCTCCAGTCCACTGTTTTTCACTCATGATAAAAAGTAAACAATCTTATGTACGATCTCCACTATCCAGCCTTTGCGTAACTGATGATTAAGTGTATTTTGTTTGTACCGGCTTTAAATGTAAATTCCTCCGCAGGTCCAGCCTTCTGGGGCCTGATAAACCCGGAGTGGTCGCTGTGCAACAAGGGCCGGCGGCAGTCGCCCGTCAACCTGGAGCCAGACAAGCTGCTCTTCGACCCCAACCTACGGTTTTTACACATAGATAAACATAGGGTGAGCATATATTTATCAAACACACTCTTTTTTAGATAACTCGACGTTCATTAGGGCACAGATGCTTGGGGGGTTGCGTGAAATACTACTGCCGTCATACAAACATACGATGACTAGAACATCAGCTTGGTCAATGATTACAAGTAGAACTGTGAGCTTATTTGGCCTCTCTTTGCTTCAAGTATTAGCAAAATTTACTGACTTAAATAACTAAATAGGGTAGGTAAATTAACTTAATTACACTCTGAGTTTAACAATTAAACTGTATTGTGATGTTACAATAATTAATTTTTTTTTTTTTTGGGTTGGTTTCGAACATATTACAGAAAGACGTAGAGTTAAGAGGACACATTAGGCATCGAGCATTATTAGTACTAACTTTAATGTACACAATTAACCAGATTACCATGACATTTACCTGCGTAATTTCCGCTACTTTTACTTAGCAGTCCTATTGACCTTAGCAAGGTTGCAGCTCTAATTTCTGTGCTCCAACTCTGTACTTTTTCTAAGAATTTTCGGTTATTCTCATACTCCTCACTCGCGAAGTTCTAGCTTTGAACAAAAAAGACAGCAAAATTCGAAAATACTGTCAATGACAGTATTTTCGAATTTTGCTGTCTTTTTGATGACAGTCTGTCATCGTGAAGTAGAGTTGAGCCTTCTTGTGAAGAATAACGCGGCATCTTCCGGTGCGTGTCACGAAACTATTGTCCCATGGCTTATCAGTTGACGGACGGAATTAACCAAGTCATAGATATTGAGAATTGGGGTTAGTGAGGTGTTCTCATTTTTTGTACGGTTTTGTGCCTTTTATGATTTTTATTTTGAGTTCCGGGGTTATTTGAGTCAACTAAGTAATAGATCTACTATTTATTTGATACAGGATTTATTGATCTTAGGTAATTAATCGACATAGATGATGGCTTCTAATTATCGGTTATCTTTGGCCAGTTAACTATCTGTTTTCACTGATTGAAATCGTTAAAAAGAAAAATCGTAATAACAAGACAGTTATTGCCCACATTGAAGCAAAGCACTGTGAAAAGGTTGGCAATAATCACTATACTTTTGCGACTATATAGCTTTAGTTGTATGGTGTACCCTGTTTATTAGTGGCGACAAATATTCTCAATAAATGATGATAATATAGTCTCAAAACGACATTAACTGAAATGAATTCAATGTGGTGAGTGGTATTAAAAAGGCCTTTCCGTCAAAGTGACACAAGGGATAACCTATTTCTTTTTTTTTTAATATTGTATTCAAAGTGTAATTGAGTGAAAGTGTGAGTTGAAGTGTTACCGTGTGTGTGTGTTACAGTGAAATGTTACCACTCTGCATTCGTCAACTATGTATATTTTTTTACTTTAAAATATTGTACGCTGTGGTTGCCGGATAGTGCATGGGCACATTATAGTTTGCCCAATGTTTTACCTGCTTTGATTGATAGATTTATTGATAGAGTATACATTTAATGTAATATTTTATAATCTATCTGTTCTTCACCAGATAAACGGACTAATAAGCAACACTGGACACTCCGTAATCTTCACAGTGGAAAATGAGACGAGACACCACATCAACATCACCGGGGGACCGCTGTCTTACAAGTACCAGTTCCACGAGATTCACATACACTATGGACTCCACGATCAGTTCGGTTCTGAACACGCCATCAACGGATATTCTTTTCCTGCAGAGGTTAGTCTTGAAATCAACGATCGATAATAGTGGCTTGAATATTTATTTTAGTTGGTGCGAGTAAATTAGAAATTGCCACTGGTCAATTGCCATTAATATGCTATGCAAGTTTCTTGGTTCAAAAGTTAGAGGGGGGACTATATTACCACTTTGGAAGCGTCTATATCTCAAATGTTAAGCTGTGACATGCGGACATACAGACAGACATACTGGACGAAACTATAAAGGTTCCGTATTTTGCCATTCGGCTATGGAACCCTAGAAAGATCGTCTAAGTTATGCGCCGCGGACAGACAGACAGACAGACTGGTCGAAACTATAAAGGTTCCGTTTTTTGCCATTCGGCTACGGAACCCTAAAAAGAACGTGTAAGCCATGCGCCACTTGTCAATTCTTTTTTAACACGTAAGCTGTAAGTCAATCCCAACATATTTAAAGAGATATGAGTGAAGACAGTTTAATTCATCAAGTTTTGTTTTTATGTGGGCTTGGCAAGAATTAAACATGACGTCTTTTAGGTCTATAATTAACTTGTACTGTGTCCAACACTACACTGTTCAAAGCTACATCCCCAAGTAGCACTATGTAAACATCCCGATGCGTGTACTGTTAATTGCTTGCAGACGCACTCATGAATAGTAAATACAAATACCGATCACTTTATTGATGAAATATTCACTGCTCTGTACTTGGGCTAATTGAAAATCTATATATTCGCGCTGCTTGCCTAGGGTTAATATTAGTTGCTAAAGTTTAATGAGGTTGGCTTTCCCTGGCCGTCTTGCACAAAACTTTTCACAAATGCTACACAAGACGTTTTTATTGCAGTTATCTTAATGCGGCTGGTTTAGACATGAAATAAAATAAGTAAACAAATTCTAACCACTTTACCAAAGTACCCAATTTTGACTTACATTTCATATCAAAGCTGAATTGAAGCAACAATTGTCTCATAGACATGAAAATGTTATCAGTGCGTGTTTGCAAGCGTGTTAAGAGCGTAACAGATGTTTTCACGCACGCCCCTGGCTCGTCGACGAGACGTTTAAATCCCAGACGTAATCCCGACTGCGAGCAACTCAAGCGTGCCTCTGTTTATTTATGTGACAAATTCCACGACAAAAATCACGCGATTTTTCCACGCATTCATAAGTTATCCTCCCTCCGAAACTGACAAACATATTTACCAACGTTCCAGGCGTTATTAAAAAGCATTTTATTTGTTACAGATACAGATATTTGGTTTCAATTCGCAACTCTATTCAAATTTCTCGGAAGCTCTACACAAAGCTCAGGGAATCGTGTCGATATCCCTTCTATTGCAGGTAATTATGTATTGTGAGTGTACGATTATTGCGTTGCTATACCAATAGATTGTTTTCAAACAAAGTTTTGTTGTGTTGCCTTATCCAGTTTTGTTTTGACCTTTGATAAGTTAAGTTTGTTTAGGGGCTCAAATTCAAATCAGAAGTGTTTTGAACATTAAAAAATACACATTCCAGTTTTGTTTTTCGTAATACCAACGGAATGATTATAATCTGACAGATTGCCGTGAAAATGTTTATGGTATACTGCATTACCGTGATTTGCAATTTCTGAAAAATTGGTGGTGCGCTTTCAAGTAATTGATGTTATAGAACGGCATCAACGGCCGCACCTTTCAGTTGCCTTCGCCCGAACTGAGGTTAATTAAGGAAATTGGAATTTTCTGCGCCCCATTGGATTACCCGCTAAAGCTATTAGTTCAAATTAAGAACCAAATGAACACCATAAACTATAACGCCAAGTCATTTTTGTTGACCCAAAACACAACACTGCACTAAATAACTGCTGGTAAATAGTTTCGTGATGTTTGAGTTTACAACTAATTTGTTATGTACAGTAGAACAAATGATTCTTGTTTGTATTGTAGAAATTAACCGACAAAGCGTTTAACTTGCGGGTTGTTACAGCTCGGGGATTTGTCGAATCCAGAATTGAGGATATTGACGGAGGAGCTAGAAAATATAAAATATGGGGGTGAGTTATAATTGACTCTTTTGTATCAACTATTCTCACTCACTAAGTCCCGGTTGCGTGATCAATAGTTAGGTAAATCAACTAATTCATTAATAGCGGTTGAACATTTTCGATTATGTGTTAAAAAAAACTTAAGCTAATATCAGAATGGCTATTTTAATGACCATTGGTAACATGGTTTTTTGTAATACACTTTTTATACACATACTTGTGAGCACTAAATATCTTCAATAATTAATTTCTAACTCATATGCATGGGATTTAAAGATGAAAATTGTTACAAAATTAGGCACTTAGTTAAGTTGATAGTTGGTTAGTTTAGACTTAGCTGTTATTTTAATGAAAAACTTACTAATAATGCCTTAGGAGCGGAGATGCCGGTGAACAAGCTATCGGTGCGCGGGCTGTTGCCCGACACTGACTACTACATGACGTACGACGGCTCCACCACTGCGCCCGCCTGCTTCGAGACCGTCACCTGGGTCATCGTCAACAAGCCCATCTACATCACTAAGCAACAGGTATTTATGTACACCCTGACTACTACATACTACATGACGTATGACGGCTTCACCACCGCACCCGCCTGCTTAGAGACAATCACCTGGGTCATTGTCAACAAGCCCATCTACATCACTAAAGAACAGGTATTTAAGTACACCCTGACTATTACAAACTACATGACGTATGACGGCTCCACCACGGCGCCCGTCTGCTTTGTGACCGACACCTGGGTCATCGTCAACAAGCCCATCTACATCACTAAAGAACAGGTGTTTAAGTACACCCTGACTACTTCATCTACATGACGTACGACGGCTCAACCACCGCGCTCGCCTGCTTTGAGACTGTCACCTGGGTCATTGTCAACAAGCCCATCTACATCACTAAAGAACAGGTATTTAAGTACACCCTGACTATTACAAACTACATGACGTATGACGGCTCCACCACGGCGCCCGTCTGCTTTGTGACTGACACCTGGGTCATCGTCAACAAGCCTATCTACATCACTAAAGAACAGGTGTTTAAGTACACCCTGACTACTACATCTACATGACGTACGACGGCTCAACCACCGCGCTCGCCTGCTTTGAGACTGTCACCTGGGTCATCGTCAACAAGCCCATCTACATCACTAAAGAATCGGTATTTAAGTACACCCTGACTACTACATACTACATGACATATGACGGCTCTACCAGTGCGCCCACCTGCTTTGAGACAGTCACTGAGTCATCGTAAAAAAAAAGCCCATCTACATCACTTAACAACAGTGCCTTGAGCACGAAAAAAAAGTGATTTCTTTACGCACCGCCAGGGGCGCTAGTCCAATTTCCATACGAATTGTCATTTCTCGATACGCTGACGTATTCGATAGTTTTTCATGATTAGGGTACAGGTATTTTATGTACACCCCTACTACATGACGTACGACGGCCACCAGCGCGTCCGCCTGCGTCGAGACCGTCACCTGGGTCATCGTCGACAAGTCCATCTACATCAGCAACAGGTATTTATCTACTACTACACCAATCTGTAGGTATACAAAAAAAATGTGTTAGAAAGCTTATTTATCGGGAAAGGCTTTAAACCATAAAATAATACGCCACAACCTACGCTAGCGGTATAAAATTGAAACTCGTAGAAGTAGAGGTTTATGTGAGTGAGGTGAGGTGTAAATAGGTGGGATTTCTGTGTTGTAAAACAAAATTGTTGGTTACAAAATCACAAATTGGTCGTTTTTACTGAAACAAATGACCACATCTGAAATATCAAAATAATACATTTTAACGCAAAATTATCAATGACATCATATTTAATGCATGAGGTTGCTCTGAAAGCGTCATTATATTCAAAACCAATTAAAGTTAACATAAAATTTAAATATACTATATTTATAACTGACGTCATTTACCATCTATTAATGCGCAGTAGTAAACAATATTTTACATAGGTTTCTATAGTAGATTGTTATACAAGGGGAGAAAGCGACCCATTTCACTCGAGATGTTTCTGGCGCTCGAACGAAGTGAGAGCGCCAATAATTCGAGAGTGAAATGGGTGCTTTCACCCGAGTTAAACATACTATTTTTCATTTTGACTGTGAGGAAAACATACAAAAGTGGTTGTAGATGTCTTGGTGAGGTATTATGTAGTTCAGCGAGAAAGGAAAACTCAAGTTTTGAACAAAATATGACAGTTGATTTACAGTACTAACAACACCTAACACGATTAGAAAGAATAACGGCACGAATACATGAAAACAGAGTACAAAAAAGCAGATAATATCAAATAATTAAAATCTTTGTAAAGAATATCGATCGATTTTTTTCCACAGATAATAATAGAATCCAAAAATAAATTCTTTTTTTTTAAAGTTTTAACGGCTTTGGACGAATCCTTCCTGAAATGACACTGTAAATAACAAATTAAAATAAAACCTCTTAGCATTATGGCGGGCAGCCAAATATTTTAATTATTAATTGAATTAAAATTAGAAATTGTATATTTTTTTATCAACGATTATACATAATACCTACACAATATGATTTTCAATTTATAGCTAAGCAAAAATGATTGTTATTTTAATAACATTATGTGACTCAATTATCTTTGGTCCAAGCTTTGACAGCAGGCCTTGACTCTATGCCATGTCAATTAAAACTAAATTACTTTCCACCCTAGGGATGGATAAGCTATTTTCCACCCGGCTATCTACACAGGAAAGTAATATTTTCCGAACAGGAGAGATGAAAAAATATTTGTTATCAAGTCTATACCTAACAATGCGAAGCCACGTGGCCTCACAAATTGAAAGTGATATGAAACAACGCTATATTACCCTTGGCAGTTAGCGTGTTCTGCAAGAACACACAAAGATTAAATCACAGACATGGCGCAATCCGCAAACGAATTGTTACACAACTCTGAGTCAAAGTCAGGAATCTTCCAAGTTAGCTATAATCAATATGAGCGGTCGGGGTTGCATTCATCCAAGTATCAAGTTCCCCTATTTGCATAGCGTGTTTGCCTACCAGCTTTGTAGCACCGCAAGGATTATCACTTAATACAACACTTAGTTAGTTGTGAATTAAATAAAGCAAAGAAATATAAGACAAAGAATCATCAAGCAAGATCGTTTCACCCTTGAACTTGTCGCTGATGCCGCGTGTAAATAGCAGGCACCATGGGAAACTCACCCTTTAAAATAAAAACTTGAACTATTCACTCTGGTGGTCTCAGAAACTACATAAGAGCTATTCAGAACTACACTCACCAAAGGAACAGCCCAGGATCTCCTTCGAGCTGCTTTAACATGCACCGTCCGACGTGCAGTTTAGACTTCACACGTACATAAGTAGATCACACGCATATTTATCACACCAACCGAAAAATAATTTATTTCAGGGAGCACGCACAGAAAACCCGAAGATCGTCCAATTTTTATTTCGTTATGTCAAAAATTAACTTTTTCTTAAATTCACCATAGAGTTTTTCATTTTTGAATGGAGGTCTAGTGCATATACGACCTTCACGTGCGCTGAGAGCAGTCTCCGGACAATCCAAGAGCTGATCTCAGGGAGCAAGACTGAATAGTCTCCAATGTAAATTCTGAAGACCACCAGAGATTTTATTTCATAGTTCAAAAATATTTACAGTAAGAAGTTAGGTAGTGAATACGCCTAACCAGTCGCATCTAGTCGCACGCTATTTCTATGAGTCGCGGTTGAGGCCGGCGTAATAACATTTTCATTTGTGCTCACGTAAATAAACAACTCACGTCCCTCGCCTTTAGACAAAGACTCCGCCGTGAATTATGTACGTGTTAAAAGTAAACTGAAAGTGGCGCGTTGTGTGGCTGTTATTATAAATCATTGTTTATGTTTTCCGTTTGTTGGTGGGAAAATTAAGTGCTAGTGGAAACTGCTTGCAATCTCGCGGGGACTTGAGTGAGCGCCATGTGGTCGCCTGAAACGCAATCTAATGTGCCGCTTGCGTCAGGACAGGTTAGTTTAGAAGTTTAACTCATGCGGATAATAACGTGAAGTCTTTTCCTATGTTAGTTATGGTCAGAGTTGACTACGTTTCTGTGCTGGTGCACAACATTTTTCCCAATGTAATAAGGTAGTACAAAAACTGGCTTTGTTTTTAGTCCACTATTAACTCCTTTACTATTTCTTTGCTCGAATAGGAATTGCCAGTTTTGTCGCGTAACTAACGTTACAAGAAATCTCCAATTTAGGCGTGACGGTCGAACGACACAGTTATTTACAGACATTACCTGCCTTCCCGTACATTACGACGGCAAACACATTTACAGCGGATAATGACCATAAAAAGAGTAAATCACCGTTCCGCCGGGGGAAAATCAAAGTTAAGGCGGAGTCTATAATCAGAATCAAATTGTTTAATATGGCGTAAACAGCGATGGAATGAGATAGCGATCGCGTGCGGGGAGCCCGTTAATCCCAGGCGCACACCACACCAGTCAACACTAACATATAAAAGGAAAAATTTCAATTTACTTGGAATACCACCCGTGCCTCTACGCGGTTTACAGCGCACTAAAAATGGGAGCACATTCACGAGCTAAACGGCTGTGTGATTGCGTTATTTTAATTTTGCCTAGGTCCACATACCGGTACCCGAGAAACCGTTTTAAAATATAAGATGTAAATATGGCGTCGACCTTGCAGAAATTACATTTATTTGCTGCATGTTATCTATTGAAAATAATCATTTTTTTAATAACAAGTTATCACCATAGCGTCTAATTGGTAAAAAGACGTCAGTGACAAAACAGTTTAAATCGTTCAGTATCACCGTTGTTACTTAACTCTTCTAAACTAACAATAAATTTGAAAGAATAGTACATAGAATGAACATAGAAACATTTGTTCTTTAACTATATTTCCTCATTCAGACTAACTTTTCCGTGCATTTGGCCAAGTCCTAACTCTTCCGTGCTTCTCAGTTGCACGGACTCCGTCGGCTGATGCAGGGCGACGCGCGGCACCCCAAGGCACCCCTAGGGAACAACTTCAGGCCGCCGCAGCCGCTCCACCACCGAGCCGTGCGGACCAACATCGATTTTGACCTCAGCAAGGTAATAACAACCTTAAAAATAACACCTTTAAGACAAAATTCAAGCAACAAAATTCAGAATTCATTACTCAATAATATCTAAATTTCAGTACCCTGGGAAGACTTGCCCCAGCATGCACCGAGACATGCATTACAAAGGTATGTTTGGAACTTTTGTTGAACTCAAAACATACTTTAGTTTTGAATTACTTACTCAGATTTGTTTTTTTTTCTTTTTTCAGCCAAAAGCTGGACACAATATTGAACTACGAATTGCGGCTCGCGGCCGGTAGGCATTCGTGTACATTTATTAGTTTCAAAGTAGGAAAATATTGAATAAGGGAATTTATAACTAACTGTAACTATAAGTCAATTGTATATAATTTTTGTACAGTGCTATTTATATCTCGCTTTACTAACGGTACTAAAGTACTATACGTTGACAAGTACAAATGTCACTTGTTACTTACCTAACTAAAATAGAATGAAAGTATTTATGCTTATGGTAGATTATTGTGATGGTTAAGTTTTCAAGAATGGTTAAATAATGGCCTATGTCAAGGTAGGACATACATACATATTTTCGGATAGATTGTACCATAACATCGGTCTCGCTGTCAACAACGTGTAATTAATGTAGAAAATACCTGTAGAAATAGATAAAATATACGAAGAAATAACTATAAATGTACAATGTTCTTTGAGTAAGATATTTTATATCCTTAACTTAAGTGTAAAGCATAAAATATAATGTACTAACGATAGTGTAAAACGTAACGTATCGGTGTTTTTATTCCTAGATTTATTGTTTTAGTCCAGATGGTTTATTGGTAACTACGCTTAAAATTAAGGTATTATTTTTGGCTTGATATGTTCATATCAATCATATATAAAAAATACCTTGTTAAAAGATTTGTTCTTGTAAAATTATAGATAACAAAATCATATCAATTAAAATTATTATGCTTAGATTATTGTTAAGAAAATATTTGTTTATGACTGTACTTCTTATCGTACACTACTGCTCTAAGGCGTCTATGGCTTTAAATAATGAATACCTTAGCTACTAGGTAAATGTTATACTTCCTTGCTACCAATGTAACAGTAAGAATATTTCATCAATATGAAACGTATGATATCGCCTGGCTTCTCGTAAGATCTATTAGAAATAAACAATAATTTAAATCAACTATAAAGGTCATATTATTTTATTTAAACCTTCGCATAACATTCATAAAAACGCAAAATTGAGCCGCTTAATACTCAGTCTAAAAGCTCGGGACAATTTATATAAAATTATTACATTTCATTTAAGCAATTTCCATTGTGACTTATTTACAAAAATACCCTTTTAAAGCCAATCAAGTAAATATATTTTTCTTAATTGTATTACATTTGCCAATACATTAAGATGAGACAGAATAGAAACTGTGAACTTCAAAACCGTAATCAGGCTTCGAACAGTTAAATTCTCATTCTTTTCGAAATAGGAAGTGAGATCATAAAGGTGCGTTTGCGTTTATCTAATGCAATGGACTGGAACCGTCTGTTTTAGTGTTTCCACTCTCTTTTTTGAATAAAAAGCTCATTTGAATTCTATGAGAATCGAAATTGCTCTCTTTTTCGCGTAGTAACTTAATTTAATCGAGTTCCATCACAATGTCTTTTACCTCTAGATTGGATACCGCAATAAGATGGAAAAATAAAGTTATCTTTCGTTATTCGTCTTTATTCGATTCGATAATGCGATTTTGTTGGTTGCCTTTTCATATTTGACTTAGTAAACAAAAAAACTAGTCCTATTTTATTTTTCTGTTTCAATTTAGACTAATAAGACCGTAGTTCAGTGACCTTTTGTCCAGATATTAAAATTTCAGAGGTTAAATTGCAACGTAATCCTTACAAGTATGTTTTTCTTTACGAGTACATATTCCCAGTAAAAAACAACCACCATACTTGTATGTAGCCCATAGTATTATTTGTTACCGGCGTGCTTATGAAACAGCGTCTGAAAAACTCGTTAAGTGTAATAAATGCCTGCGCGCCACCTCGAGTAAACACTGTTACGTTGGCGGGATGAACTATTGATTAAGATATCGTGAAATAAATCGGTTGATTTCCGCGCAGGAAGTAGACTCCGTTATTGGAAAAGTTTGACTCGGCCTCGTTAATAGACTTACACAAATTGAGTTCATTACGGAAAATAAAATAAATCCGCCGGATTCTGAGTTAAACGTTAGTGTTTCAACTATCTTAAATTGCTTTAGAAGTTATTATATCTAGTCGGGATTTTAGAATATCGAGATAAATACTCGTATGATAAATTTTTCACGGACGCGAATCAGTATCATATGCAGTTTACAGAAAATACAATAACATAGGTCTAAATATTCCTTGCTTATTGGAGTATTGTACTGTTTTAATTGCTCGTAAGTTTAATACTAAAATATCTTTAAATGTACATCAAAAAATCTATAGTGAGAGTGTAATTATCATGAGATATTATCCAGAATACCAAAAATAAATAAAAGCGCAAGCATGAAACGTACTGAGATACCTATTCGTGTCGGGGCATCCCCAGAGGATTGGGGAGAGAAGAAAATCTAGTTGAGCGTTAGAAAAGTTGTTTATTCGTTTTTTGCTACGTTCCGCCGTTTAGCGGTGCACAGGGAATACTGCATGGGAAGGAGCTCTTACAACAGCTATGGTGATTGTTGCTGTTTATTTATCGCCAGTTTGCTCCGAAGCCGTTTGTGAATACTGGCGGCAACCGTTTTCTTCTCACGCCATTTTGTTTTATATATCTTGAAGATATAAACACTCTGTTTAGGTATTGTTGTAACAAAATATAACTAATTAAAAAATACTTCAATAAAATTGTGTTCTTATATTTGCCAAAAAAAAAAACAAGTTTAGGTCTTTTAAAAGAAAGCCGGAAAGTTTTTGGAGCAAATAAAGGTGGACTATGAAACTATAGCACTGATGACCGATGAAATGCTATAACTGACACTAGCTTTTGTTTAACCTTCTAACAGAAGGTTCTTCCATTTCTAATAAAAATATTTTTCGCCAAATCTATACGGACTCGCCGTTTATACAGCTAAGTTATCACTTGTCGAGTGAAGAGAGCTGGAGTGTGGGCTCTTCACAAGTCGTCTCTTATTTGATCCACTCTATATCTACCTATGTGTAAATCATTTAGCAATTTTTATTTGGAAATATTATGTTTGACTGTAATATGTTTTCAAAAAAAGACTATGTTATCAATAATTACCTCAATATTTTAAGAGGAATATCAAAATAAATTCGACTAATGAAACTTAACTCATATCGCAAGGTCGCACTCGATGCAGAGTACTTGTAACCGCTTGCTATGAAACACCATAAGGCCTCTATGCTCAGCAGCGGACGTCGTGCTGATGATGAAGTCAGCAGTCCTGCTTCTGACGATGACGACGACGACGATGAATCAAACTTATTTATTTTATTTTATTTGTATTACAAAATCCACAGCTCTTAAAAATGATAACAAAATATACAGACATATCGGACTTACAGCTAAGTTATCACTTGTCGAGTGAAGAGAGCTGGAGTGTGGGCTCTTCACAAGTAAAAAAACTGCAGTAAGAAACCATTTTTTGCGTTAAGCTATTGTTAATTCGTCAAAAAAGCAAACTTACTAACTAACCAACGAATGAATGAAGTATGGAACGTCATTTCATATGAAGACGTGGACAGATATCGCTTATGGGTACTTATTTAGACATTGTGAAACAAGCCGTTAGTCAACAAAACGTTGATAAACATAAAACATTTCAAATCTTTTGATTTCAATTCACATACTGTACTTTGTTGAACAAAAACACGTGTGCAATAAATGCGGAAGGCGTGTTTACACAGTCTGCTAAACACTTAACGAGAGAGCTCGAGTGAGCTCCGTTCGAGTGTCGCTCCTCGGCGACTCTATTTGCTCTCCATTCAAAGGGTGACGGAGATTTGACGCGGTGATTCTAAGGCCTTTTATGAGGAATGCAAACATAAGAAGGTGACAATAAATATTTTTATTTTGAGAATAAATATTCGATCCAATGTCAATTGTTGCAAATAAAATAAAATAATACAGCTTCGGTAAGAATTATTTTCCAGGGTATTTTTGTTTCAGGGTATTTCATGGTTTGTTTCTTGATGTGAATAAAAAAAGACATAATCATAAACTTATGTTGTTGGTACGTCTAATTCGAGCATAACTCTCAATTTGAAAGCGAATACTATAATAATTGGACGGCAAACTATAGTATCCGTTTGTTCGTGGAATGCTTGCAAATTAGCCATTATTTTAACCTTTCACAGTAGCTATCAGCACGCGAAGTTGGAAACGAACTCGGGAGATTTTAAGTACGAGATTATTTTAGATTCTCACTAATAAGGAGCACGATTTCTTCCGAAATTTACTTTTGTAAGCTTACTGGCTCTGTAATATTTTTATTCCATTACTTTTCATTAAGATAGTAATGCTTATGAGATTGCAATAAATTTGTAGGCTATCGTTTAGCACAACTAAAAGTGGTAGAATGCATAAAAAATAAATCTGCAAACATAAAATAAAAATTAAGAAAATTCCGCATCATCACAGAGAAACAAATACAGCCTCGATGTATCATGCTAAATATTATCTTTGATATCGGTCATTTACGCTTATTTATAAGTACATTTAATTCATAGAAAGTCTTATTTTTCAAACAAATTTTTATTGTTTAAAGTCAGTTTCAGACTGAAATTGGCAAAGTCCTTTAGTAAGTTTAAAATGTATCATTGTTTAAATTCATACTTCATAACAAGGTACAAACTAGCCAAACACCCAAAATCCCAAAAAAGTCAATAATTGTAAGTAATAGTTATCCATAGTTGGGTGAGACTCAACTTTTCTCACAAACACCTTTTAGCTAGGTAGTACATATTACATACCTACACAGGTTGATCGTCGTCAAGTATTCGTATGTTTCGTAGAGCCGTTCTATTTGCACTCTGGTGGCAGCTAATTCCGACCGGTTTGAAAGTTTCATGTCACAGTCGCTGCAGCCAATCTGACTTTTATGCAAATGCGTGGCAACCCGTGTAGCCCGCGGGGGCTGTTCGCGAACATGAGTTTAGCGGTTGAACTCTGGCTTGAAATACCTCTACAACTGAACAAATAAATAATGGTTACAATCTTATAACTCCCATGTCAACGGCAAGTAACAAGTAGCGGCACTACGACGGCAGACAAAAATAGCAAACTATATTCGATACAAATTACCAAATATTAATAAACTTCTTTAAATCAACAATGCTTTTAAGGAGTTTCATAATTTCTGTAATTTTATCATTCATTGAATGCAGAATGTATTTCATCACCTTCGGTAAGTACAGTCACTGTTACTGATTATAGCTATTTTGACATTATTATACTGTCCGTATAAAGCTAGACTTGTCGTCGTCAATAATCAACAAACAATAATCCCATTGTTTACCCGTCAAAGTCAAAAATCAAAACCAAAAGTTCCTTATTCGTATGTCTGTCAGTCTGTGAGTCCAAGTCGCCCAGTCCGTCTCTTCACCATGAAGGCTGGACGCCGCGACAATTATGTTAAGTTTTATTCTTCTTCAAAACACGTACGGCCTTAGTAACCTAGCTTGCTTGATGCAAATGCATCATTAAATAATTTGTAATCACCACAGAGGCATCACAGGATGAATTATTGTTTAAAACTTACTAATGTCGCAGCGCATGATGTTGTTAGTCCCAATCCCAAGTAGTGAAATATACACGCACATATCACATTGTTAGCCGAACACTGGGCCCCGACGTGTAAGTACGTATGGGCGGAATAATTTACGATGCACTAACTTCGGTCGAACAGATGCGGGTACATATATCAACGGCCGAAGGTTACAACTTCAATAAAACTTGAGAGGAACTTATTCAAACGCGTCGGCCGGTGAAAGCTGTTTTTAACTTCCACCCCGGGGATCTCGCTCACAAATAAAGAGTTAGGCACATGAAAGTTTGCCCTTTTTTATAAACTACAAAAATGTTGCTAAAAGTTTCTTTTTATGCTCCGGCTTGGGTGATGGCGCGTTGCTAAAGGGTGAAATCGCACGAGAGTAAGAATTGATGACAAGGGATACTCGTGGTTTGCTGTGACTTCGTTCATCTGAGGAAATGTTCGTAAATTAAATTCTGAAGTTAGGACTGAATACGTTTTAAAACCTACGGTAAATAAACAATTCCACAGTAGACGTTATTGAAATTGATTTTGGATTTAGAAAGATATACATACTTTAGACAAATATGCCTTCATGTTTATTCGCATTTAACTTTAATCAAAATATTTTACTTTCATCAAAATATTTAAATCAGTTAATATCGACAGCCCTACTCCCATTTCTTGGCGTCTGAAAAGTTATTCGGTCAAATATTCTTTCACCTCAGTGATACATTGTTGGCAGCGGATATACAACTTGAACTCTTGGATGTTTGAATAAGTTTCCCCGAGTTATAATGTCGCTAACTTTAAGGACACTATTTGCGCAGTTGCTTTTAAAGATGGTAGTTCGTTTTAAGCTTTGACAGCTAAATATGAGCGGCTTTCATATAAAAACTAACAACACTAACCATAAACATAAAATATTTGAATAGGGTTATTATTGGGTTTGCCATGTTAATTTTAATTAAGTGCACTCCACTCTATGCAGGCATCTAATACGATTAAGAAACGCGCACTTGCCTTTATATAGCAATAGGCCATTTCGCTGAGCTACATAAAATCAACACCATAAACAGTCTTTACGGCGTAATGACTCAAAGGGTGTATGTGCAAAGGTGCATTATGCAATAGCTAATAACATTGCATGCGAGGTGCTACGAACAGCTACGCTGAGCTACGAAGCGGTGCTATGGTGCTACGGTGCTACGAAACTACGAAGATAATGGAAAGAGGTTTAAAATCTACGAAGTCCTATTCCACCATTGATGAGGGTCATGTTTCGATATCAAATGATAGTTTTGATGGGTCTTATCAACATATTATTCTACGAGGGATTACTAAAGGAAGGGAAGGGAATGATTGCAAAACAGAGATTTCTCGGGAAAATTCTTAAGCCAAAATAAATAAAGCTAACTGAAGCAACATTTTTATAGAGCTTAACAAATAAATAATTATGCAAAAATATTGGTTATCTTATGGCTCTATTACATAATGTTCTTTGAATAGACACACTACAGCTTACATATTTCATCGTTTGTAAAAGCATTTACATGGAGGTTTCTTAAAACGTAAGCCTACTGATACCGCTTCCATTGTTCCACGTCGTGGGAACGTGGCCACATGCAGCGTCTCGGCAATATTAGCTTGATGCTACATAATTTTATCCAGTCTTGGTCATAAATATAACACCTCACGTTATTGTTGCAAGAAAGTGTTGTACAACACGGAGGCTACACCGTTGCCTGTCGACTCGCGATAAATTTCACTTCCCGCTACTGAATTTGGGATAACAATTGTATAATAAAAGTACACGTGTTTCGGAAGAAATGTGTTTTTTTGAACTGTTCTGTTTGTTTGTGGATTTTATGATGTTTACATGTTGTGCTGCTAGAATTAGATACTGTCTGTAGTTTTATAATGAAATGAAAAGGTATTTTAAGTTAATATTTTATGTCCCTCTAAAATTTCTTCCAATAACTAAGTTTATTCAGTCATAGAACTTAATAGGTCACAATAAAAGATCACCACTTCTGTTACTTTTATTTAAACTTAATAGATTAATCATTTTATTTCAGTTGTTGTTACATTAAATAGCAAATCCCAGCATGAAATAGCCATAACAATCAGATATATCTACAACAAGAGATGATTAAAAGGTTAATTACGAGCGCAACAATGGTTTCAGGTGTCCGTACTAATCCGATATTGTAAGCGCGGCGGGGCTCCATCCGTATTCTAAACGAGCAGCCTCTTTGGCACAGGAAACTAAGCTTTATAGATACCGCACAATCAAATGATATTAAATTCACTTCAGATACAAAAATACAAGAAAAATTTAGGTAGGTACGTGATATTTGGAACTGTAACATTCCATTTAAAAGTTTGGTATTGAAGGCAGAGTAAAAAATATACTTTTTACTTCCAATTTACATTGTTTTATCTATACGACCCTGATGAGTAAGTACCTATAGCTTCTCGCAATCAAGCAGATGTAGGTAATTTTGTAATTGTATACATTTATGTAAATATTTAATTTTTAAGGATTTTCTTGAATTTTATAGCTGGCTTTACCAGAAAGAAAGAGTAACATGAATCAAATCCATACATATATATTAAATACTATAATAAATACATACGTATTTACAAAACGTCCCGTATTTACAACACAAGCGATACGCAGTCCTGACTCCCAGCTTCAGGCGATTGCATGTCCAAACGAAATTCCCTTATTGGGGCATCTAACGGCTGTGCGGATTCACTCGATAAATCCAAGCTGCGGCCTCTCTGGAGGCCTCGCTGCACGTCGAATCACTCTCGCCCGACAGTGACGGTCGACAAGCGTGACACTGTCGTTTGAAACAAGCATGTTTGTTTTACTAAAAGTTGAAAAAGGTGGTGGTAATTATGTCTTAAGATGGGATAAATCGACCCGCATCAATTGAATGGGAAACTGACAGACTTTTGGTCTGCAGTTCTGCACCTCAAGATACGGCGAAAGTTTCTGAACTCCATCTGAAGAGACATGTCCCAATCTTAATCAAGTACATAGTTCGGAGTTGCTTGCATCGAATATTGGAGGCACCGAATAAGGCTGCAGCGCCACGTGCGCGCTCCCACGCCGCAGACATGCGACGTTTATTAAGCTCTTCACCTTTTTGTTACCTGCCGAGAGATTTATTACTTTTAATTATTTTTCATTGTCCGCGCCCGGTATTCGTCTTACACCGTCCCCGTTAAAATTATTATGCTCACAGCGAAGTGATTTACCGACGAACGTCACGTAATTTACAACATAGTGAGAGAAAAACTGTTCACCTTTTGTCGGGGAGATCTAATTTTCTCACGAAACGGCGCAGATTCGAGATTGGGAACGTTTTTATCGTCATCGCTCACGATCAGTCCTTTGTTAAAATGCAAAAGGCTCATAAACGAGCCTTAGACGAGGTGTTTCAGACAAACTTCCCTGTACTTTTTGTTCTTTTTATGCAAATCAGCAAACGCTAATTTAAAACCTGTTTGCGCACGGCCGCGCTGCTATATTGGTTCATATCGTGATTTTTGCTGGCCATCGTTGCGTTGAGTGTCAAGAGTACCTACCTAGTCTAACATTCAATATATAGAGTAGGTGAAAGGGCATTGGAATTTTTACCATGGAGCGGGGCTCACAATATAAATCGATAATATACTTTTGTAAAATTCCGTGAATGTCAGGCTTACCAATTATAAGTTGTTAAAGATGTGAATCTAAAATTCGATTCGATTAAAATTAATAAATCATTAAATAATTAAGATTTAAATTAATATAAGTTTTTTGTTATCTCCATAATCATAATTAACCAACATTGTAATTTATTAATAGTAGAAACTAGCTAAATATTTCAAAAGCTTTTAAACTATGTAGCTTAATGCATACTCTTCTTGATAGTTCAAAACCTACTTGACCAAATAACCTTATAAGCAATGAAATCCGAGAGTAGTCTAAAAAGTCTGATTAGCCGAGGACATGTTTCAAAACTCGCAGGGTTTTCAGTCTCGTATAATGAAGGCATACAATGGCCGCAATATTTACATCTAAAAACATGTTGCACGGGGTCAAGCAGGCCCTTCATTGGCATTCATCGGAGCTGCCGGGGATCATTAAAATGCGCCGGACAATAAACGCTGCCCACCAGACCTTTTGTGGCCGAGTCCAACCGCGTTTCAATCTGTTGTTTGCCATTATTTCACTCATTGTTGGTTACGCTGCTCAAACGATAGCATGGTATTGATGCTGGATGTACTTTTTAATTGGAATGAGAACTGGATACAGTTTCAAGTAGTTTATGGTGAAGAAGTATGTAGGTAGGTATTACATTAGTGATTAATTATTAAGTCACTCATGGTTGAATTTAGTAAGAATTTAGTTGAACTAGTGGAACAAAATTCGTATGCCTTGAAACACGGTAATTGTAACAACTAGCCTTTATATCTATGATGCCGAATAAATTATCATTTCATTTCATTTCAAAAAGAATATAATTCTTGCCAAAGCCGGGGAAGGGGGAAACTTATACTTTTATACTGACAATGACTATGACATAAGACAGGACTTGCATATCAAAAGCATGCAATCCGCTTACAGCACCGAATACCACCGTTCCGAAAACCAAATATGACTTCAAAATTCCAAACTGAAATAAAAGACAATCTATAGTGACACAAACGATATGAAAGGTGGTCCTTAAGACCGTGGCTCGAAGTTAATGGGTTAATTTATAATGCGCTGCATGGAGCTCGGTGCACGCGCGTCGCGACGCCCAGCCCGTGTACTCTATATCTATGACTCTGCGGCCCGCCCAATCATTTCCATATGCGATATAACTTCGCCGTGAATAAAGTTCACTTATTAAAACTATTTTTGGTGATATTTTAACGGTCAAGCGGTTGACTGTTAGAGAATGCCCTAAGGCATTAAGTCCCCCAATTGTTCAATTCACAGTGCAATAAAGTTTGAATAAATAAATAAAAATATTTTCAAGCATGAATTAAACTGCCTAACTCATACAAGCAGAATGCTCAAATATACAGGGACATATACCCTTATTAAAATTATATCACTACTCTTGGTCACAGTTATGTTACCCGTGAGTTCATTCATACACAGACAGCGCATTAAAAAAATGTATACTACCTACGTACCTACTGATATGCTTCCTAAGAATATGGTTTATCTCAACAAATGATTGTTTACTGCTCACTCCATCTAACAGCAAAGCTGAAGCCTTATTACAGGAAGAACTCAATTTTCCAAACCAGTGGAATTTTCAGTCAATGTTCGTAAAAATTTTGTAAGAGCTCAAATTAAATGAATCAACTTTTGGCTTTGACTTATTACTACTCAGAACTTTTCTGTAGTAAAAACAAAACAATTAAAAAGCCTAGGAGCGGATTGTGAATGAAGTGGTTCAAGCTCGAGCAATGGAATTTGTAGGTGGTGGGATGGGCTGTATTAAAATTATTCGATATTTAAGTTACAAAAATTAAAATTCAGGCTTTTTTTCTTTTTGATTGTTCGATATTTATATGTATAAATTTCATTCTTCGTATATTAACTCGTAGCTGCCAAAAAAAGATCTGTAATAATCACGAATAGAGAAAAGCAAGTATCGCATATTTATAAATTAGGTATAAGTATATTCTCTAAACCTTTAATAGCCCTGTCTTATTTGTATGAGGAGTATTTTTAAACGTCAAAATAAATTGCGAAGACAGAGTGCCCCTGTTGATTTTTGAACATGGCTGCCTTGAGGCATATGGGTTAAGATTTTCGTCTGAGCTCAGATACGGCCCATTCAAAAGGTGCTCTAAACGGAAGGATACGAGCCGTAAAATAGGATTTCATGCATGCCTTGGCATGTGTGAACAAATATGTACGGTTGACAACTCACGACCTTTACCAATAACCATTTGGCTGGAGAAAAAATCATTTCTCGTTTCTTTTTCGAATAAGAAATTATTTTAACATCTACTCCTTGCACGAATGTATGTGATGTTTTACATGCTTTTCAAGGAGAGATGAATGCAGTGTGGCCGTAAATAGTGCTTTTATAACTGAGTGGGCTAAAATTATAGCCATATTAATTTAAGTTGAGAGGAATTTCATCTATTCCGTCAAGTTAATAGAGCACAAAAACTTTATTCAGTTTGAGTGGCTGAATACCAAAATTGTAAGTACTAAACTTGATATTACTTAAATCTCTAATTTGTTTAAGATAGTATAACGTAGTAGCTACAAGTAGTTTCTACACTCGGTATTTGAAACGACAACTTTCTTTGTGTGTCACAATTTGCACACATTTCATCTGATATGTTTGTCCAAATTACAAGTGACAAGCTCAAAGCAATTTGCATAAACGAATCTCCGTCTCTTCGTTGCGCCGTAAAAATAAACATTCGTACGTAAATAATGGTTTTTATCTCGCGAGCTAGTGCTAGCATCGCAGATTCATGCCCGGGGTGCTATTCTCGAAGCAATCAGCGGCCATACTCGCGTCTGTGGTCCCGTGCGGCCCATCCCGAGTCGCTCTGAATATTGCATTTGGACACACTATCCTTTGTGCTGAGACCGTTGCACTTTTTTGGTTGGGGTTTACTTTCGAAGGAATGGCTTAGTTGGGTTCTAAGGCCTATTCTTTTTTTATTATTAATATATTAAGGTCTATGCGTAGTTTAATGTAATAGCTTCTGGCTGGACTGGACAGTAATGGATTCTGGCTTTTCCACAATATAAGGTACCTTATATACGGTCAAGATCTCTGTCACCTTACCACTTAAGAGAAAATCGCCTGCACACAAAACACAAAAACGTCAAAATCAAAGACGAAGTGAGCAGATTAGATGGCGGTGACGTCGACAGTGCGAAATTATTGATAAGATTTTTTACCACTTAATAACAATTTCTAACAATGGTATCGGAGATTCCATATAAAATAACTTTAGCATGTGGAAAAATATATCTATTAGTTTTGTTAAGCCAGTCAGAGAACTTTGTATACAGAACCCAATTTTGTATTGAGCGCCAACATCAGACATCGACATTTCATTTGGTAACAGACATTGTTTGCAATTCGATTCCAAACAGTGGTAATCTAAGTTACTGGTCGGATTGTGGAGTAACTTAGACAGAACTGTGGAGCTAGGCGCACCCATTTAACTAATGCACTGTCCGACTATTGGTCTTGGTGCAAACGAGGCACTTTGTTCCACTGAGTAACATATTAGCCGTTACTTGGAGGCACCTACTACTTTACAGTTTACATTACGGTGCTATGCCGACTAGAGGCAAAAGAGTAAGTTTTAAGTCTGTTGTTGTAACTAGTTAGCATTCTAAGGACCGAGTGGGAACGAGGTTTGGTTTCGTCTAACTTCTATTGTGCTTGTTTGTCCAGTGCAGCGAATAATGTACCATTTCCATGTTAGCGGGAACATATAAAAGTTGTGTGGATGTTTTAATTCTTGTAGCGGATTTATTTGTACTCTAAGGCTGCGTTTCCACCAGAGATGTGCGATGGAAATGTGTCGTAAGAGGATGTCTAGCTGTGCTGTGAAAATGTGTGGGTGTTTCCACCAAAGCTGTGCGATGAAAATGTGTCTACGAGGATGTGTAGCGGAGCTGTGAAAATGCGCATTAATGTGTGGTGCGAGGATGCGTTGCGAAGCTGTGAAATGTGTCGACAGGGGTGCGGTATATGCGCAAACCTATTCAACACACATTCCTCGCACACATTCCTCGCACACATCCCTCGCACACATCCCTCGTACACATCCCTCGCACACATCCCTCGTACACATCCCTCGCACACATTCTTCGCTTGTTTTGTATGCGCAAAAACCTAGCTCCGCTGAGCCGTTTCCACCAGAGCTGTGCTGACCGAGGCGAGGTAAATGAAGCGATTCTATTGGTTCTTTACAAACACATTCCTCGCTACGCAATCTCGCACATCTCTGGTGGAAACGCAGCCTTAACGGACTGTATTCTTGGAGAGAGATAAACAATTCAAGTTACAATATTTATTAAACTACATTTTAAAGAAAGCTGCTTTAAGTAAACAATTACTGTATTTTAATAAAAAATGAAAAATAGATTATAGTACCTAAGTTCTTTTATATGAAATGTAGGTAGTTGGAATTTACTGCGCTAACATCGCGTCGAAAACCAAAACGGCCCACTTTGTTCAAACAAAGACACAATTTAGATTGAATTAACTGCCATAAAGCAATTTAGGCTCCCAGTTCGAATGCTGGCAACGTTATTAGTTCCAATTAACGCGGCAACCTCAACACATGTATGGGCAATTAAACGGAGTGATACCTCTTCCATTAGCAGCTACCCAGTGTTGTTTACATCAATTAACAAGCGAGTTAATTTTAATGCTCGCGGACGCTTTGTGCGTTCAACACAATGTGGCTGGACCTTTCGTGGTATAACTTACAAACGTCTAGATTTACGGTCGCGTCTCTCGCGTCTAACCACCTTAAGCCAAAATCTCTTATACTTCACGTCGCCTTTTGTTTAAAGTAATGCCCACTTTTGTGTCTTGTGTGCAAGCGATTTAAAAAAAAGGGAAAAAAATGCATTTATTTGCCCCAATTAAATTACATTAAATACATACGCAAGCAGACTACTTGAGTCGAAAAGGCACCCACTCAGCATAAGTTGAGGCAGCGGAATGCATACCACGACGCTGATCTTATTCTGAGTATAGCGAAGATAGAGAAGAAGAATAATCTCCTCAGACTTACATAGGTAAAGTTACAATAAAAAAAAATACGTTGATAAGTGATTAGGCACGAAATATCTCGACCGTACCTTTGTAATATAACTTGCGAGTTTTGATAGATGTGTAAAAAGATTCGGGAACTCGTTTGATTCATCTTTTCTGCGCCAAGTAGTAAAATGACGATATTCTGAAATATCTTAGAACTAAATACATATACAGCGGCGAACATTAGACGATATGTTTTGTCTGAGTTATTATCAAAGTTATGACGGTCATAAGAATACTTATGTGCAAAACCGTGTTGTAGGCGCCTTAGACTGATTTTAAATTAAGTTCCATCTAAAACTACGAGTGTAAATATTTTCTTAGAAATATTTTTGTTAAAAATCTAAGAAAATCCTATCAGACTAGGAAGAAACTGTAGCTAAAACGAGACATCGCAGGTATGGGCGTTGAGGCAGGAATGCAATGCCACAGGTCGTCGTTTTTACGTCCCCCTTTAATGTTATTTCCCCCTTTATGACACTATAAAGACGATACCGGCCACTACGCGTAATGAAATCTTGTGTTCAATACCCCAGATAGTGGTTTCACTATTAACACCTGCCGATCGATGACTGAGCGTATCACGCGAAAGCTTTCATTAAGTAATTGATAGGCTTGCCCAAACATCTTATCGTGGCTGGATTAGTGCCCTCGTTTTTCAAACTAACAACTTTGTTTATGATGGTTTCATAGAACGACACGTTGGGAAATAACAAATTTACGGTAGGATCTATGCAGGGTGTAAAAAAGAAGAATGACCTAAAGGTATGACTGGGAGAGAATGCTTTTAGCATTAAGTCCACCTTTTGTACACTGTTACTTGTGCAATAAAGTTCTTAAATAAATAAATAAGAAGACTAATTCAAGGGGTGGTTGTCAATCGAGTTTAAAATACCACTACCCTCTTGAATTGGGCTTGTACTGTTTTTTACACCTATAAAGATTCGTTTTGCCTAACAAAGTACTAAACTTTGATGCATAACTAAAATTTATCATATAATTTACTTTATTACATGACACTTTTGTAACTATGTAACAGTTTAGCGGTAATACATACTACATCTGCCTATACATACTTACTCAAATAGTATCGCTAGACCAGCTTCGCCTAGCATAACTGACCCCAATAATCATACACATATATTACATTTAGACCCCTTACACACTGCGACTTTTAGCATCGATAATAACGCGCATTTTAAAAACGCGCGACCGCATCCCGACTCACGCAACGAACATATTTAATTTGGCATCGATGCAGTCGCACATTAATATCGATGCAGTCGCCAATATTAAGATTGTGAACACTTCATTATAACTATTATATGGAACACTTCATTATAACTATTATATGAATAATAACAATCATAACTCATATATACCCAATTGCTCAGCTCCAGGGGTATCTATTTACTAAGTTTTAGCTTAAGTAATTCTCATTGTAATTTAACTACCTAAACCTAATATACAGTACATAATTTGTCAATGTAGCTTCTGTATGACGACGGATTCGATGCTTAAAGTAGCGCCGTGAGTTGACATTTTGCGATTACATCGAAGCTGCAACGCGACTGCATCGCTCCTAAAAGTCGCGGCGTGCAAAGGGTCTTTCGGCTGCCGTCTCTTTAGTGCCCGCATACGCCGAGCTAATCTAACATTCAGGATCTACCTGCGCCATAGTTCCAGGCGCTATTATTTACCTATTAGTTACTAAGTGATATTGCCTAATATCGGCACGCCTCGTGACAGGCCTGATATGCACCAGAATTGGAAATTAGGTAATGTGATTCCATGAAATGGGATCGCACGCGAATGGTATTCCATTTACCCCGTATTTGTATTACGAAGTGCGAAATCTAGCTTTCAGGTACTTTATCAAATATCTATCATTCATTATTATGGGTTTCCTATGGAACAAAGTATTCAATTACTGCACGTTGCACGTACGTTGTACAGTGGATATACTTATCTACTTACTAATTTATTTTTGTTTTGTTGATTTGTGATTCAATTAAATATTTCTTTAATGAAAATATTATGGAACAAATCATAAAGCAGAATTTTCAGCGATTTAAACATTGTTTTAGGAATTTCTTTAGAAATGTTGAATTTATTTTGTACAAATTCAGAATTTAAGTAAATTTGCTATCTTTGTGCTATAAATGAATTGAGTTTGATATAATTACTGGGCTTATTTCAATAATTTAAACTTGTCAGGTCCCAGTGCCCACGACTGCGATAATGTTACGAATTTATGATTCCCACAGGGATTTTCTTTACCCGACCTCACGCTCTTATCTTTATGTTATGTCTAAGACTGATCTTAAGAAGTTACGGACTTATGTACGTGGATTGGTGATGAAATAAACTATTTAACTCTTACGCACAGCGTATCTCTTATTTTGCTTTTAGTTGTAGATGTATAGTTTGAAGTCGAGCCGTGAGTACGAACGTATAAAAATAACTATTTAAAAAAAAAAAACCTACCTACCTAACAAGTTTACGAAATTTCAAACGATCATTACTTACAAAACTGGTTATCTGATTTAAAAATTATCGGATACATACTACTCAAATACTATCAGATACGTATAATTACAATCCGTGCCCCATTGGGAATCTATACCGCCCCGACATCTGAATTCATCTCTTCGCTTCTTGAGCTTCTTGTTGCAAACGCTTTTCATTTTGCTATGTAGGAATGATCGAACGTGAGAAGATTCGAAACCAACTCTACTTCGAAAGTTATTCTAGAAGGTGAAAAGTGGAGCCGCTTCGAAACTCATGGCTCGTGACCGATCTACAAACACTTTGAGAATCGGCTTTAGTTTAACCCCTACCGCGCAGTCTTTGAGGTTAGTTTCCCCAGAGAGGATAGAAATAATTAATCACTATAAGTCAGTTTAATATTCATAACAGTGAGGCGGGTGTCGGATGGCCAGACAAACTGACGCGATGGCTAATAGAATTAGATTTTTAGATGTACAACAGAAATGTGGCATACATTTTAATTTGGACTGATTGGAATGTAGTTTTTTTTTTCCGTTTTTGGCTTACCAGGAATGTATAAATAAATACTTTTAGTACCTATACTGACGCTAAGCTAGTCAATTTTCTGGTCTCTTATCCAAAGTGGGATTAAATTTTAAACTTTTACTAGTTTCACGAAGTTAAAATGAGTTGAATTTAAACAATGGATTATGATTTAAGTTTGAAGTGGTTTGACAAATCATGCTTGATAGGAGGTGAAGGAGGAAACAGATTATTAATAATTATCTTAAGCTAATATCCGTATGATAACTGCGCATAACAGTGTCAGCAGAAAAACGTCAATTCAGAAGTCGTTACTTAGACAAACATGCCTAAACAAGTTTCGACTCTGAGCGGATCCTCTACTTATTATATCATAGATTGCTGATGTTATTGCGCAAGTTTCCGTCTTTATTGATAGAGTTGTCGAAGTAATTCCGATAAACACTGCTCCAATATCGCTGGACAAGTGAAATTTACAAGACTCAAGTCCAAGTGAGAGGTACTTGATAATATTTTGGGAGTGACTTATGAAGCTACAACTAGTTATCTATACATATAATAAAATTGTAGAGGTCGAATTTCTGTACAATAAAAGAAAATGCTTAAAACTGAGTCAGGGGGATGTAAGAAGTGCAATGGGACTAATCTAGATTTTTTTCAAATTTCTTATTTCTCTGTTTGTCTGTTTGTCTGTCTGTTTGCTCGCGATAAACTCCGAAGCGACTGAACCAAATCTAATGAAATTTTGAACAGTGGTAGCTTACGCTATCGGGCAACATTTAGGATACTTACAATACCTGTAAATAAAAGTTTCCGTGTGATGTAAAAAAATATTAAAAAATGCCTTAACAAACTTCAGTAGAACGAAACGCGCTAAGTGTCACTTTTTCAACCATAGGGTGCGAACCACTTGATAGCCGCGTAGTGATGTCCATTGTCAAATGTCAAGTCATTCAATCTATCAAAATAAAACAAAGTGAAACAAAGTATTGAATAGGTACCTAAATTATTCATCTGTGATTGAAAGCATGGAAATTATGGAAAATTGCCTGTGTAAATAATATTCAAGGAAAAGCAACAACGCCACATGTAAAGAATTATGCCACAAGTGATATTAGACACTGATGGTGTCGCAATGGCCTCTTCAGTATCACCTGTCGTTGCTGATAGGGCCCTAGGTCCTGAGTCCATCACCTGTATAATGTAACACCAAAGTTTTATAAACGGTATGTAGATGTCACTTTTACAATTTTACCCACCAGTATGCTACCTACTGCTTTTCCTAATCATCTAAACTCTATTCATCCAAAAATTCAACTGATTAGTTTAGTAGGATTGCAGAATAATCAATGAAATGTGAAGCTCTTCTTCCAGAGAAAGAATTGAAGAGTTCCTTCCAGTTGAATTTGGAAAATCTACTCTCATACAGTTCATATTCAGAAATTGAGGAAGACAATAAACAATATTTCTTATCCAGATCATAACCTTAGCCTCACTGTCTTTAGAAATGCCACCAATACATAGCTATCACGATCAAAACTTTGTTTCAGAGAGCAAGGGGCATCAATGATAACCGAAACCTGGCTGCTGATCGTCAACATGTAAGGAAGGTTGTTGCATACCCCGTGCCAAACCCGCTACAATTAGATACGGGATCGCTACCATGTACCTTATTATTTATGAGCTTCCGATATTTCGGCACTGTTACAAGCGCCATGATCACAGAGTAACTATTCTAATGTTAGTGACCATGAAAGTTTAAAACAACAAGAAGATTAACCAATTGTTACCACCTTTCAAGTGTCACATCACATACCTCTCCAAGATGTAGGAGAGTACAGACAGGAATGTGACTGTGGCATCTCCTACATCAGTATAGTAGTAGACATGCAGATTAAAGAATTTATATAGCTGATTTATTGATGTTTATTTATGTAACAAAGAACCACTTCATATGTTAAGACCAACCTATGCAACATCTCCTGCAAGATCTCAAGACACAATAAGCTTTTTCTGGGTGGATAGGAAAGTCAATAAATATTAATGAGCGATGGTAGTTTCTTGGTCTGCCTGAGACCACGGATGCTGATAATAATTAGAAACGTGAGGCCCTTTATTTCATTTTAAATAAATGTGTGGGAAATGAATCTGTAAAGTGTTTTAATTCTATGTGTAGTGTTTTCTCCATATTGGTTTGCATAAATTAAATGAAATTTTGGTACTTAACTTTATGGTACTTGCCAAAATACAGGGTGTTATTGCAAGGGGGTGCCAAATTTTGGAGGTGAAAGGGACCATCAATATGAACAACTTTTACTATGGGACCATCATTCAATTATTAATTTTATTTTCTGCCTCTCCATACATTATTGTCAATGTAGTTGACTGATTTTGTATGGGGAACTTGAAATTTTATTTAAGATTTTGACCATGACCCCATAGTAAATGTTGTTGACAGTCAGTCAGTCTAATTCACCTCTAAAAATTTGGCACCCCCTTGCAATAACACCCTGTATATCAAAGCAGTGCCATGAAAAAATATATATAAATTTAGATCATTTTTTCCACACAACAAAGTAATATGTTAGTAAGTAAGTAGTAGTTTTTTTGTGGCAAATTAGTAGTTAAAAAGTAAAGAAACCATATAATCCTCTCAAACAAAGGAACTCCTTATCGAAATACAAATTTTGAACGTCCAAATAATCGGTATGGTCATTAATTGATCACCTTTGATGTACTACTTGCTTCTTATTGTTGTAATAATAAAAATACTGATTTTGTTTCAAAATAAGTTTAATAAAGCTTACTAAGCATTCTATATCGCCCTTTAGTTTTAGTTAAGTATTACAGGGTGACTTGAAGATGGGTGCAAAGCTTGGAGGCGGAAGAAGTATAGTGTAGCCACGGTTGTCTTACGACGTTTCACTATTTTTCTTAAATACTTATTATGTTTTTTATATAAAACCTAAACTTTTACAATTAATTGCTAATAATGGCCAATTTTAATGATAAGTGAGTACTAAAATGTAATTTAATAAACTTATATAAATACTTTATATCTTGCGTACTTATACTTAAGTATATTATTTGTAAAATTATAAGCCTAAATAATTAAAAATTCTACCCAAAGTCACTATTCCACGCGGACGACGTCGCGGGCACAGCTAGTTTAACTATAAAGTTCCAACGAGACATAATTTACCGACTTCACGAACAAAGTACTTAAAATACCAAGTTACTGTTAGGTACTAATAATGCAAAGTCAAAATTTAACTTACATTTAAAAACACCACTTTTTGACCGTTTTAGCATGAAAAGCAGCTTCAATAAATTAGTGTAACCAACCTTACTTGCACATCTAAAACCCCATGAAAATCTGTTTAAACACTGAAGAATATTTTAAGGCTTTAAAGCTTGTTTGGTCTAGGTAAGCAGCTTGGACATGCCACAACATACTCCAGCAGTAAATGCTCTAGAGTACACATAATAGTTAACGCTAGCTATTACTTTAACGGTGGATAAGCTCAGCGGTCTACTGAAAATTTTTAGCGTCCTCTCTATTACGTGAGCTTAGCTAGCTAGCGAAATATTAATTCACACAAGGCACCATAACAAAAGCGTGCACAAGTGTTATGTCATCACAATTTCACCGTGAAACGTGAGGTGACTAATGTCAACAAAAGACTCAGTCTTATGAGATTTTTTATAATCATTGGCACGATCACTTGACCGAGCTTAAGTGACCGATAACATGTACAAACTACTACTTTAGAAAATAAAAGTTATTTTGCATGCAAAACCCTGATCTCCTTATTCAAAAAAAGATAGTACCAGGTTTTAATCAAGCATTATTTGATTTTTTTTGTCTTTATGACATTATTATTAAATGGTCGGTTAATATTTCAGTACGGTTCCAAAATAATGTGTTTAGAATAAGGGGGTCAATTTTATATAAAAAATATTTTCCTGAAAAAATCTTCTATTTCGATAAATCCCTTATTCAGAAAGCTGACCGGTATTTCCCTCGGGCGAGCCGGCGGCGCGAAATCACTGTCGTATAATCGTCTTGAAGAAAATGGCTTCGGTGCATTTCATCGGTTGCTCCAAAGAATTTCTCTTTTTAATATGAGCATCGATTCCAATTACAAAAGATCAAAGAATCGCCGCTCGGCCCACTTCGTCTTTGTTCAAACGAAAGATGAATTATTCAGAGAGCTGGAAACGTTTCAATTGGCCAGCTATAAAAAAGAAGACGCTTCGTTGCTTTTCCACTGAATTAAAATTTCACTTTATTTTTATTTTACGGCATGCTCTTGAACGGTTTTGATTTGTTAATATCAGCTAATGAACTGGCCATTCATCGTTCTGAATAGTGTTTGAGGGATTTAACCATCTGAATGGCGAGTAGTCTGTGACGACTTTGTCGAACACCATTTAAATCGCTGCAAAATAAAATGTTTGTTATGGTTTTGAATGCTAAAATTATATAATATTTATAAGAAAATTTATATTTTTGCCTCAATATTTACGGATTACATGTTGGAATTTAACTCTTTTAAAGAGAATGATACGATACGTAACAAATTTACTCATTTTAGTTAAAACATTAACACTAATAATAATTAATTAAGCAAAAGTTTTGCTTTATGCAAAGATTTTTATTCCAAGATTTAGATAATATATGGAAGTAGTAGTGGCAAAGGAAATAATTCAAGAGTTTTATGAAATTGCTCCTCTATAAATATCCCCATTGAGTATTTATGGATAACAAACAAGAAAAAATTAAATTAAGACATGCATATACATAAAAAATATAGGTTATGTTAACAGAGTTCATCAAAATAGTTTTAAGTCTCTCTTAAATATTTAATTATTGGCTCATTCATGTTTTATTCATGGCTGATTGTTAAGTTTTTCCATTAATTAGGCAAAGTAAAGTAAAGTTAGCCTTTTGGCATCCCACTTTTGGGAAAAGGGTTACGGTATTTAATGAAAAACCTTAACAATTAGCCATACAAGTAACCAGAGACCTTGTAATTTTTAACTAGGGCAGATTTATGTGCGCGACACCTGCCGCAGAGTCAGTGATCGAGAGAGCCGGCCGTACGCGAATTATTAAAGCGTAATTTATGCGCGCAATTTGTGCGCAACTTGAATTCGTTTCTTGCGTCATTCATCACCCGGGACGATTAATTTCAACAATCATCAGCTGTAAAAACTCATTTCGCTGCCACCCCGTGTAGAATATGACGGGAAGTGTGAAGCGATAAATAATTATCACGTTATGAGTGTCGTTTTTGCGTACTGGGCGTATTATACAAACGTATTGAAGATTACCTATACAACATATCATATTTGACTAACTTAAGTTGCTATGCTCTGAAAAAAAACTTCTTCGACCACTTCAATCACAAATAAAATCACAAATAATAAGTTTTACGTATTTTGCATTGTAAAGCAAGAGGCGATTGTCGATACTCGTACTTCAAAACTTTACTTCGTTTAGCTACAAAATACCTAATATCATCGCTCTTTGGCTATTTTTCGAAGTCAAAATAGCATTTATGTTCTGATGTCCATTATATGTACGCACGCTCAAATAATAGAGACGTTTAAAATAAAATGTCGGGAGTCGCGTATAAATAAGTTTCCGGCGGCGCCTCCGGTCGTTTTCCGCCCTCGTTAGTTTTTTTTTCACATCACTTGCCAAGACAGTAAAATGGTTTAATAAATTAAAACAATTTATGAAATTCGATGTTTGTAATTCTTAATGCGTGAAGACATTAGCTATTCTAAAGCTGAAAGATTAAATTAAAGAACACATTTATTAACTTTGGGCTAAGGCAAAACAACGTGCAATCAAGAGCCATAGTTTTATCTTACCAAATTTTATATTCTGACTGAATTTCCTAATTTATTTAATTGAGGTAAGATGATTGCACAATATTAAGTCATCACAAAATTGTACGGTTTCTAAAGCTGATTCTAACTATATTCCACCTTTAATATTTTATATACTTCTTTAACTAGAAATTCAATTAAGCTCATTTCAATTGCTCCGCCTTAATATTGTTATGTTTAAGGCGTGTATGTAATATGTTGATAATTGACATAACGGGTACACAATTAGGCGGTTACACAACACAGGATTACTATTTAATTGAGTAGTAAACCACCCTCTGTCTAAATAACAGTCTTGTAATTAAGCTAGCTGTGCTCAATGTTACACTGTAACGAAGGATAATTTTATAGATAATGCTGTCTAGACTGTTCAAGGCACAAGTGAATTTTGGGGTGGTAGGTATTCTAAAGTTTAAGTTATTAGCACTATTTGTCGAACCCTTAATGGACATATAATTATAGACATTCTGAGTACCTAACCATTAATGAAAGTCGACACCACTGAATAGATAAATAAGGTTAGAAACGTTCTGACAGTTCGTTTGTATGAGAACCTGTGTCGCCGGTGGGCGTTACAGCGTTGTTGCTGCAGTGCCAAAAGCACCAATCAATGAATCAACGCATCAATATCGCAAACCAATCACACTTTCCGCTGGGAGCTCTGTGATTGGTGTGATTAGTACGTAAAACCAACTACCAATCACAGAGCTGCTAGCAGTGGAACCATCAATCATCATTCCGCTACGTTCATTCTTTAAATGTCAAAATACTACGTTGTGTTAAAAGTCAATATTTTAGGTCGATCGATATCGATAACTTCAATTACCGGTGTAATGTATTTTTTCAATATGAATTGAAAAAAAAACCATAAGATTTTAGTTTTGCGTATTTGTATAATTTTACGGCACATTTGATCGCATCAAAGGGTTGTACAATTACCTTCTGATAGAAAACAATAAGAAAAAAAATATGTATTGCTATACTTTACTTGAAATAGAGAAAATTAATACTTTTACGTATTGCTTAACATTAATAATTTGAATAAAATAATTTAAAATAAATTAATATTAACATATTTTATATTTTATTTTTGACAATAATTTGACATGTCTGAAAACGCTATGTTTTGACACATGTTTGTGATTGATGTTGCTCTCAAGAAGAGAGCTTATTAATATATTTTTTGTTTCAACAGAACAGTTATATAGACCCCACAGTTTTCCACAGCGACCGGTCGCCAGCGGTCTACTGTGTCCAATGCAATCCTGCAATCTTCAGAAGGTCATATTGCCGGTGAACATCCACGCTTTGATGTTGTCGAAGGGTGTTCAATGTGAAACTTTTCTGCAAACTTTTCGTGGGAAGGGCCTTTAGGTGTTGTTGATTATGATAGGGTAGATATCTACATGGAACAATAGCAATAGCCTACTCTTTCTAGCATCCGAAAGAATTACATATAATTGACAATAGGCGTAGAAAGTATTTCCATATTGTTGTTTAATAAAAAGATAATATCCCCGTATAAGTTTAAAAAACTTTTTTTTATTAATAGCAAACAAGAAAAATTAAAACTAAGACATGCAACATAAAAAATAAGAAAAAAAATCAGTCCTGATTTAAGTCAGGTCTACGTGTTGTGTGTCTTTCTAGCATCCGAAAGAATTACATATAATT
Source organism: Pyrausta aurata (assembly GCA_963584085.1). NCBI lineage: Eukaryota > Metazoa > Arthropoda > Insecta > Lepidoptera > Crambidae > Pyrausta > Pyrausta aurata. The sequence goes on along the minus strand of OY757255.1, from coordinate 6,846,643 downwards.
GACAATAGGCGTAGAAAGTATTTCCATATTGTTGTTTAATAAAAAGATAATATCCCCGTATAAGTTTAAAAAACTTTTTTTTATTAATAGCAAACAAGAAAAATTAAAACTAAGACATGCAACATAAAAAATAAGAAAAAAAATCAGTCCTGATTTAAGTCAGGTCTACGTGTTGTGTCAAAGGACGTAAAATACATATAACATTTATCTATAATATATAAATATACTAATTAAAAAGCTGGATATTTTGTTTGTTTGTTTGAACGCGCTTATATCAGAAACTATTCGTCTGGTTATAAAATATGTCAGATACATTTTTAGATAGCATATTTATAGGGGAAGACTATAGAAGCAGTAATGCGTATGGGCTTATAAAAAAATCTATGATTTATGGGAACGGTTAAACTTAGACGCGCGAACGAAGTCGCGGGAGGGCGCTAGTTTGTTATAAATAAATATTAAATAATATTTATTTTAACTTATTAATCATGTTTTAATCTCCTAAAACATCAGTACGGAAATTACCATTTATCGATATTTTTACTATGCCGTGAGCTACATCCCTATCGTTGTGAACGCAAGCGAACCAAGCAAATTGCATGCGATACATTGCGTGCTAAGGTAGCAATTTTGTTAGTAATGTGCGTGCACAGTCATCAATTAGTATTTTTTAAAATACTTGGTGCAACAAAATCGCTGTTCTTGCAGAATATTACTACAACGCTCTTGTCACGCGACTGAAGTACTGCTCATGCTCATATGCTCACAACTAGCTCACCTCTGCTGCACTGACCGGGGCATTTCTAACCTTATTTATCTATTCAGTGGTCGACACAATCTACACACTCAAAACATAAGCGCTAAGCAACGTATACTTAATTTATATATGCGTCATTTGAAAATTAAGTACTAATAGTATTTAAACGGTAACGCTAACCAGAACTTACTTAGAAAATTGTGAAACATGCCGTAAAATTATTATTTTATTTCACAACTGCAACGCTCAGACCTGTCAAATTGACATAACCCATTAATGCTTTTTTATGTATGCTCTGTTTTTAGAAGACAGAAGGTCTCTCGGTATTTTGTCGGACTGTAACAATACGTGCTGGCACGAACGGGCTCACTTTTAATTTGATCCTGAAGACCGAGGCAAGTCAAGCCTCGATTAACACCCAAACTGCCGAAAATTTTCCAATCAGCCCCTGTAAATTGGAAAACTTTTATATGCGTTCAAAAGTCCAGGTGTATTTCTATCGTTGTTCTCGGGTCGGCAAAGTTTTTGTTCTGATTCTGATCTTCTCTAAAAAACGATTTAATTAGTGGCGATTGAAAATCACGCCCGGAAAATGGAAACTCATTTGTGAAGCCGCAAATTAGCAGCCTATTCTTTTGTTACATTGTAGTTAATATTTAAGGAATATTATTGTAATTTTACCGATGAAAAAGTAAGTGTAGATATAGATAGATACCTCCATAATAATTAAATCGAAAATACACACCGTAGGACCGAAGACACATGGAGGTCTTCGTTGCTTTGCGACGACGCTGCGTCGTCGGAGCGGTGCAGCTCCGTTGTTTTACGTACAAATATGAACGATATGCCACTCAGAATATTGCGTTGCGTTGCGTTGTAGAAACGCGCGTGCAAAGGATATGATTCGGATTTTGGATGACCCAACGCAACGGAGACGCAATGCCAATGTACTTCGCTCTAAGGTGTACAAATTGATAACTTATTATGAACGATGATACACATTTTGGAAGTTGTAAAATAACTTTTTTAATTCCTTTTTTGATACGGCATGTTAGAAGTGAATTGCCTTCGATCACTCTTTCTGCAGGAGCTGAGCCGATCATGTTTTATTGATTGTTACTTGATATCAATCATTCTTAAAGAAACTTCGACAGTTGTGTACTTTGTTCCAGTATCTCACCGCTTGTTGATTACGAAAATGTCCGGAATAATTTTATAGAAAATTATAACTTAAATTCTCTAAAATAGTGGCGTGTATTAATTTATTACAGGTTTATTCGATGTTATTATAAATGTAGCGCAAATTGGTTTTTGGCTCGATCGCCACGCGTCTCGCGTTTATTACCAATTTTGGCTGGGCACATCGCCATGTTGACGCGCACTTTACGAGACTACTAGTTAAATTGATTTAGTCGCGATTTAAGCGCTGGATTAAGCTTTTTCACTGTACTATTAATATACGACAACATTAGAAACATCATCGTCAGCCCAATCGTATCCAGTCTTGGTTGTAGGTCTCCTCCATTTTCAACCCTGACTTCAGGCGGTCTGGTGTCCGTATCATCCAGCCATGTTCTACACACACACACACACACACACACACACACACACACACACACACACACACACACACACGGCGGTAACACTAACTCTACAGTAAATAGTCATAGAACTTGTGTTGTGAACAGCAGTTGAACGCTGTTAGCAGACCGACTTCATAAATCATCATCAGATTTGAAACCTATTGACCACTACATATTTCTTTTTTTAATGTTAACCGGTGTATGTAATTTACTTTGAGCTTATAAACTGTAATTTACTTTGTGTTGTACAATTCAGAGTTATATTATTATTTTGGTTCTTTTGTTTAAAAGTCTCAGTTATATTTAACATAACTGGTATTTAATGTATTCACGGGCCGAAGCCAAGTGAGATACATAGTATTTTAATGTTTGTTTTGTAAAAACTTCCGGACTATCCTGCATGTGTTTAACATGCAGGTCTTTTGTAAAATTGAATAAGTGTAATCGCGAAGTTCTAGAGATCTTAATGAATATATTAATTGTGATGGTATGATTCCAGTGGTTGATATATATAAGTACTATTTGCACTATTGTTACTTATATTATTATTATGTAACAAAATTTAAATAAAAGTAACTAGTCTCACAAGAGTAACATCTTGTAACCTACATTCATTGTAATTACTTATATTTTTATTTAATTCATATGGTACATCAACGATAATTACAATAGTGCCATCTTTTATCTAACAATATGTAAGAACTAATTTGTATTATCAATTACAGATGCACACCGAATGCTTTGTTTAAGACGGTGCCTAGTAATAAACGGCATACAAAAGAATATATATTTATATATGTGCAAAGAATAAGAATACATGGTGATATTGATTGTTATTGCCAATTTATTATTTAGCAACAAAAAAAACAAATCTTGTCACATCACAGCACTTGGTACAGCTTATAAAGAGCGCTGACGCATAGTGTCAGGCTCGCTTTCCGTCTGCCTGTTAATTAGTTCCTCTTCATAAGCCGTACACAAAAGGTAATCTGTGAACCGTGAGAATGTACAATAAATACTAACGAAGTGCTGCGAGTCCGCTTGTCTGCGGTTTGCATTTCGCCGACACCCCGCGTATTTTTAGTAGCTAATCAACATTCCCGTCTTATGCTGCGCTCATTAGTACACCTTGTCTTTAATTAAGAGCATTTTGTTGGCGCTTTTGATTTCTTTTGTGTGGTCACTTGTCCGGAACGTCAAGTACCTATGCTTGTTCTCAGGGTTGTTTCTATAGTATACTCGTCCGTTACGGTTTTTTAAATGATCACATGATTGTTTTGTTTTTTTATTCCGGTTATCAGCATGTTGTGAAAGTATTGGAAAATTCAGTGATGTGTGATAGGATTGTATGTCAGTGAAAACATACTGCGCTGACGCCAGATTAACTGGGAGTCCTGGGGCAAGAAAATGATAATGATGGTGGTCTTAGTAATTAATACAATATAAAATAGTATACAAGTAATATCCAATAATATTTTTATACTATGTGAGTATTGAGTAAGTTATTGTTATTATGAGGTCCCGCCTTGTCTTAGCCCCCAGTTCTTAAACTGCGGTGCTTAAGGCAAGAGGAAAACCCCCACACTATTTTACCTAATTCGGAGTTGTTATGGAATAAACTCTACCGACAAGAGCCTTCTTAAATTTGATAATGATGATGTACTTATCATCTAAGTACTCTTAGTAATTGTATTTTTTCGGATATTAGCTCCATTTCATTTTCCTATTCTTAAATAAACGAACAAAGAGGTCAATTAAGCGCTAAGCAGTTCATCGCTCACGCACACTTGAATTAAATAATCCTTGATATATTTAGAGCAGTAATATTATAAATTCTGAATATAAGTGCTCTCACTCGTTTCGGAGGGTGCACTCGAGAAAATTACGGGAAGACCTCTCCACCTGCCACTCCCAAAGGTCTGGACTCAAATTATTATCTGCATCTTTCCTATTATGAATCTGTGTAATCTCGACGCCACTTATATTTCCTCTTTTGATGATAAAAGGCAAATCTAAACTAGATAGCTTATTGGCGGTCCATGTGTTAGACGAAAGTCAAAATGAATTTGAGTCGATAGCACAACGATTGCAGCTTCATCATACTTTTTTGTCAAACCCCAAGTAAAATTAAGAAAATTTAAACTTCGAAAAAATTGTGGGAAGTCAGCCAAAACCAAGTAAAACAGTGGGGTATCCTCGATAATTATTCAAATTGCTCCCTTTATATTTTTACTCAGATGTTATAATAAAAATTTAATTTCGCGTAATTTAATTCTTATCTTCTCTGGCAAGACCATATCTCAGAAGAAATTTCGTAAATTATTCATGAGGAAAGTTTTAACGGGGACATGATTTTAAAACCGACATTTGTAAGCCCGGCTACGCAATAACTTTGTTGGATTTAGGGCGATTTTGGAAACTATCTAAAAGAAGACACACTGTTGGGTATATTTTAACTTTATGTTTGTTTTTCTTTGTCATTTTCTTCTTAGGTAAAAAATATTTCGAAAGAACTAGAGATAAATAAAAACAAAGACACATAAGATAATGTTAGATTTGATATGATTAACCTAAAATCTTATTTTTTATTTGTGAACTATTAAAGTATTACAATTAGCATACCATAGATGTCGGGTATCAAAAGAGCTAATGCTCGCAGCGCAGCGAAAACGTCTCAGCAAAACGCCGTCCAATTAACAACGTTCAGTTATAAATGCGGACGTTTCTTGAAACATCAACCCGGCTTGGAACTTTCGTATGCTTTGTTAGTAACAAATTCACAAAGCGAAATAAGAAAGCAAACAAGTAAAATTGAGAGTTGTAGTCAACGTTTGTGTAGCTGACTGTACAGCAAACACTGTTCGGATCGCGTGAACAGTCGGCGCCGAGTTGAAAGTTGGTTCTAACTAACGTTGTGCAAATACGCATACAATCTTGTATTGCTGCTAACGCTAACGTTCGAGTCTAATTCCGTGAAAAACTTTTCTACTCACGGAAATGTTTTGGATTGGATGCTAACGAATAAATAATAAGTTACTTTTTGCGAGTAAGTAGGTACTGTTTGAGCATACTTGCTTATTTGTAATGAATGCCACAACACTTATTGAAGTGTTGTGGCATTCATTACAAATAAGGAAGTAGAATAGGATAGATGCATCCAATGATGGTGTTTATTTTTATTGGCATTTGTTCGCATAAGCTCCATCGGGTTATATTATACTTCGGGTTTCAACCGAAGACGATTACATTATTTACTTGCAGCATTACATGATATGATGCTATCTTCGTCACACCTTTAGAGCTATAATATTTAAAACAAAGAAGCCTTTATCTTCTGTCTCACTCCCACCTAGCCCCGAGCGCCGCGCGCCACTACTTGTCATTACGTGTTTTTGTGTTATCGGAATCACACCTACTTTCGTAACGGTCTTTAGTAAATTGAAAAATGGGAAAAAGAAAGCGATCAAGGTCGAAAGATAGTGATTATGATAGTATTTTACGGAAAGTTAAAAAGTTAGAATCCAAATTAAGGAAAAGACGACGCTTATCATCGTCGGCATCGGAAGAAAGTGAAAATCACTCAGTTCGTTATTACGATGGATATGAGCCATACGCGGATATGCCAGGTAAATAAAGTGACAAGTGCAAATGCACAATACCTATCATTTTGATCAGTTTTCGTGTAAGTGCAAATACAATTTTGTGTTTGCCAAGTACCTTCGCCTTGCAATATTCCATTTGCAAACGGTTTAATTGTTGTATTCAAGCATTCCTGACCCGTCCTGACGATAATTAATCGTATGTCGGTACTGGTAGCTCCATGTGTACTATGTATGTTGAGGAAATATTACTTCGCGTAAAATCGTACTAGTAATAACAACACGAAAACTGTGTATTGTTTCTTTCTCCGCGTACATCGTGTCGAGACTTATGATGTGTATCTCCACATTCGTGTTGAGGCCATTTCTCCACGTAAATCGTGTTGAGGCTTATTTCTCCACGTAAATCGTGTTGAGGTGTTTTTTTCTCCACGTAAATCGTGTTGAGGTGTTTTTCTCCACGTAAATCGTGTTGAGGCAATTTCTCCACGCAAGGTATCATCTCCATGTAAAGCATGTTGAGGCATAATCTCCACGAAAAACGTGTCGAGGTTGTATTTCCACGTAATGCGTGTTGAGGTATATTCAAATGCGTAATTAATTAGCGGTTGACTGAGATTTCATTTCATGAAATTCTTTAATGTTTTCCACACATCGCACACGACGACCAAAAAATACAAGTTACTGTATTTTGTTCGCCCATTTAATCGTGACTTCGTGACTTTTGTATTACTTCCTTTTAGGAGACGATATCACAAATGAGGTCATAGATATCTATGATGACTCCCAGTTAGACCCAGCAGAGCCAATTGCCGGATCGTCTACACTGCTTCCAATGACGGCGCCAACTACTATGCCTACCGCGGAACCGGCAGCGTCCGCGCAGGCTGGCCCTTCGATAACGATTACAGAAGAAGCTCAAGCGACGCCGACAGCAGAGGAGAACATATTAACATTAGATCCAGATATTTTACAACTACTAGGCGAGGACCCTACCAATCAAAGAAATTATGAAATTATGGAGATAGTCTTCATAAAGACATTGCATCTAGATGGACGCACATATTAGGCAACGGTTTATCTAAGGAAACACAAATGGAATTGATGAAGTGTTATTTACCACCAGAAAATTGTACCAACATGAAAGCTCCTAAATTGAATTTAGAAATTAAGGCAGCTCTGTCAGATATTAATATTAAAAAGGATCTATACAGTCAAAGCAAACAAAATCAACTCGCTAGTAGTCTTGCAGCTATAGGTCGAGCTTTAAATTGGGCCTTATCATCTAATAATACAGTACCTCAGGATATAATCAAATCTCTCAGCGATGCCGGTCGACTTGTATGTGACAGCCATTACAAAGAATCGCTGTCACGGCGATATGCAGCGCTTTCTACTCTCAACAAAAGCATAAAAGATACAGTTAAAAATACAAACATCGATGAACATCTGTTTGGATCTGCGTTATCAGAACATATTAAGACCTCAAAAGCCATAAACAAGACTGGTTTTGAAATCAAACAAAAAATTCAGCGTCCTCAGTATAGGACACTGCCAGCAGTACAATCTCGGGGAGCTTTAAACTCGAGGGGGGCGCCGCCGCGCGTAGCAACAGCGGTCGAGCCGCGGCCGACCCCAGCACCGCGTCGACCACCGAGGGACCGCCGACAGGAGGCGCCGCGAGGCCGCCGCCCCACCGGCAATGCGCGGCACCAGACGAAGAGACGATAGACGAAGAGGACGTCAGACAGGTACCCGTCGCAGGTCGCTTATCATATTTTTACGATAAATGGCGTGTAATTACGAATGATCATACCATTTTAAGTTGGGTTCAAGGCTATAAAATACCCTTCATTGAAGAACCCTTACAAACAGCGGAACCACAAAATAATGCATGTAATTCGCAGTCACAAACTGACATAATTGATCAATGTATTTCCCAACTACTAAGTTCTGAGTTCATATCACCCTGCGACTCTTGTGAAAACCAGTTTATATCGCCAATTTTTACAGTGCCTAAGCCGAACGGAACCCATCGTTTCATTTTGAACTTAAAAGAACTAAATAAATTTATCAAAGCTGATCACTTTAAAATGGAGGATTACCGGACGGCACTCAGACTATTGAATCAAAATTATTACATGGCTACTATAGACATTAAAGATGCATATTTTTTGGTTAAAATTAATAAACATGACAGAAAGAAGTTACGGTTTCGGTGGAAGTCACAATTATATGAATTTAACGTTCTTCCGTTCGGCCTTTGCACGGCACCGCTGGTTTTCACAAAAATTCTCAAGCCCGTTTTAGAATACCTGCGTTTATCAGGTTTCCTATCAGTCAATTATCTTGATGATTTTTTATGCCTGGCCAGCTCCTACTCAGATTGTTTAAAAAACGTCAATAATACCTGTGCTCTTCTGGAGTCTTTAGGGTTTATCATCAACATTAAGAAAAGTGTCATGGTACCTGCTCAGACGTGTAAATTTTTAGGCTTTATCTTTAACACCACAGACATGACTATTAAGTTACCAGACGAAAAGAAAATTCGTATTAAAAATCGAGCATCGGATATTTTAGGGAAAACTAAATGCACCATAAGGTTTTTTGCCGAATTCATTGGACTTTTGACTGCCGCATGCCCAGCTGTCAGTTACGGCTGGATGTACACTAAATTGTTTGAAAGAGAAAAATTCTTGGCTTTAGATTATACAGACAACTATAATAAAATTATGAGATTAGAGAAAAACCTTAAACATGATCTTTTATGGTGGACAAATAAAATAATGACTTCTTTTTCTCCTATTCGTAAAAATAATGATTATTTATTAGAAATTTTCACTGACGCCTCAATTACTGGCTGGGGTGCGTCATGCGACAATCAAACTGCTAGCGGCAACTGGTCATCAAACGAATTGGCCCTTCACATTAATGAACAGAAGCTACGGGCCGCACTGTATGGGCTAAAAATATTTACGGCTGACTTACAAGAATGCAATATTTTATTACGAATTGACAACACCACAGCAATATCATACATAAATAGAATGGGTGGCATTCAACATCCACATTTAAATGATCTCGCACGAAGGATATGGCAGTGGTGTGAGTCAAAAAGAATCTTCGTATTTGCATCTTATGTCAGGTCATCTGATAATATTATAGCAGATCGAGAATCCCGGCGAATCAATATAGATACGGAGTGGGAAATTTGTGATCAGGTTTTTTCGCAAATTACTCAGTCCTTAGGAAAACCAGAATTCGATCTTTTTGCAAGCGCTCAAAATTATAAATGTCGTAGATACGCGTCGTGGAAACTCGACCCGTATTCTGAGGTTGTAGACGCATTTACAATTTTTTAAATAGGTAGTTGGGTAAACATAAATTTCTATGCATTTCCCCCGTTTTGCTTGATCACTAGAGTGCTCGAAAAATTTTTAACGGACAAAGCAATGGGCATTGTTGTGGTACCTTATTGGCCATCGCAGCCTTGGTATCCTTTGTGGTCCAGGCTTGTAGTATCAGAGAAAATGTACTTCGGACCAGATGAATCCTTATTAATTTCTCCTTTCAGAATCTGCCATCCACTCCACGCGAGTCTTATCCTGGTGGCAGCCAAATTGTCAGGAAATCAATGATTAAGCGCGGTGTTCCACAGGCGTCCCTTGACATAATGATTGCTTCCTTTGCAACTAGTACTTTATATCAATATAGTAGTTCCTTAAAATCTTGGTGGAAATACTGTAAAGACAATAATTTCGATATTTTCGAAGCTGATAGTTCCAAAGTTTTATCATTTTTAACTTTAAAATTTGAAGAAGGTGCTAGCTACAGTAGTTTAAATACACACAGATCTGCTTTATCAATCATATTAGGCACTAATACTACAGTGAATGACTTTGTCAATCGTTTCCTCAAGGGCGTGTATAGGCTAGCTCCCCCGACTCCAAAATATAGTACTACGTGGGACACAAATATAGTGCTGAACTATCTCTCAACAATGTATCCCTATGATAATATTGAATAGTTGATTTATCATATAAACATTGTACTCTTATTGCAATTGCATCTGCGCAAAGGATGCAAACTATTAGTCTTATAAAATTAAGAAACATATCAAAACATGAGAATGAAATTGTGATTAAAGTTAGTGATTTAATTAAAACTTCCAAGCCCGGCGCTTGCCAACCGCTCATCAGATTGCCCTTTATTCACGAAAACCCTAGTATTTGTCCGGCTCTGGCAATTGAAACATATATTGAAAAGACCAGAGATTTGCGATCTAATTTGCCTGACGAACACTTGTTTGTTGGAGTTCGCAGACCTCATAAAAAAGTTTGCTCTCAAACGTTAGCACATTGGGTTAAAAAAGTAATGCAGGCAAGCGGTATAGATATTTCTGTATTTGGAGCTCACAGTACCCGCTCGGCGTCCACATCTGCCGCGTACCGATCCGGGGTTAATCTGGAAGTAGTTCGCAAGGCCGCGGGCTGGAGTACTACCTCAAATGTATTTGTAAAATACTATCGCAGAGATATTACTAGCAGTAATAATAATAATGAGTTTGTAAATGCCATATTTGGTACGTAACTGATTATAATAATTTAGTTTTAATTGTCGAAGTCAATTGCATTTATTTTATTAACAAATTATGTTAAAAGAACGATAAATGTATATTGTCTAGTGATAAATGTTCCTATGTCATATGATTAAGCTATACAAAATTTAGCAATTTTGTTCCACAATTAAAAATAGTTAAATTTTCTACAGTATTTTTTATTTTTTGCAGCTTACGTTGCTCTAAACATCTGCAAGTAAATAATGTAATCGTCTTCGGTTGAGACCCGAAGTATAATTAAGAATCAAACGAACTTACCTGGTGAAGTTTGATTCCAATTATGCGAGGGTCTCAACCGAAGACGATTACACCCCATCCCACCCTACCCAGAAAAATAAAAAATATGTACTTGCAATAACACAAAAAGTACTCTAAATAATGACAAGTAGTGGCGCGCGGCGCTCGGGGCTAGGTGGGAGTGAGACAGAAGATAAAGGCTTCTTTGTTTTAAATATTATAGCTCTAAAGGTGTGACGAAGATAGCATCATATCATGTAATGCTGCAAGTAAATAATGTAATCGTCTTCGGTTGAGACCCTCGCATAATTGGAATCAAACTTCACCAGGTAAGTTCGTTTGATTCTTAATTATCGGATCTCACAAAAACATTGAGGTTAATTTTATGCAAATTATTTTTAGTATTGGGAGGAAAAAAAATATTTGATCATGAAGCGTCTATAAGTGCGAATTATGTCTAATCAACGTATTCTGAAATCAGGTAGGTAGGTGTAAATTACAGGCATCCTGATTTATATGCAAATGTGTTTATGCGACAAGCGATGCCAATTGGAGTGGCTGGCAGCGTCAATAGAAGCCTAATTTGCCTACTGCAATTAAATTTCTGTTAATTACGACGCTCTTATTATATGCACATTAATATTCGAGCTTCACTTGGCATCATACACCTAGCTAAACTTAGCTTGGTTGACGGAGATACGGCTATATCATGAATGAAGATTGGCAACTAAGTCTAAAAGTGATCACAGATTATAAAAATATTCCCAAATATTTAGGTATAAATTGAGAAATATTTTTATCGAAAGTTTTAAAAAAGAAACATATTTTCGTATGTTATTCTTTGATTAAAGTAAAATAGCGGTAGATACGGCATGTCATACTAATTGTTAGCTAAAAAAATGGCACTACACATTCCTTACGTCACACGTCTTATAAATGTCACCCGCACACGCAATCCAATGGAAAATATGCGACGGGGGCCTGATTTTAGCGGTCCACTTTCGAGTGGCGCGTCACCTATCTTCCGCTATTTTACTTTAATCAAAGATGTTATTCAAGCATTTCTCACCTATCAGTACTCATTTATAATTTAACTAAACATTTTGATATCTATACTTTCCTTTTACAGATCATTCAATACCTAATGTCAGTTGTATCAATTTGATTCGGTCAGTTGCACCTAATAACAATTAAATTACGTTTAACAAAGAGCACGGAACCACCGATCCAATCACGGCCCGTTGCCGTGAGCCGATCGCTAAACTAGGCGATTGGACTCGAAACAAAGCTAACGAACCAACGGATCATGTAAACAGGGGCAAGACGATCGTCTTGTTTACCTAAAGAGCCTTTGCTTCATTAGGATCCAATTTACTGTCAACAACTTAATCCGTTTCCGCATTGTGCTCGCTATTTAACAGCCTTTCGCTAGTGATATCTGTTAATCAATTAGGTGCGTTAAACTACGATTGTTTGTACCTACTACCACTTTGTGGTGGTAGTTTACTGATTTTACTTTCAAAAGTTAAAAATGGATGTTTGAAATAAATAAATTACCTACGTCGTTAAAGGTCATAAGCGACATTGCATCACCAAGCCATAATTTTCACGAATTTATGATTGTTATAATATCAAAACTAATAATCTATTGAAACCGTTTATCAAAACACCAGCTAATTAGCTACCTCATAAGGCGCACAACACAACTATCTATTCAACACATTAGTTTCCTTGCATAAACAAGTTGATTATAATTTCAATGCTTTAGTCAGATGAAAGATGCCTAGAGATACGAGCAAACTTCGGTGCTGTTTGAAATAAACTTCGGTAGGGGTCCACGAACAAAATCCGGCAAACAGGGTACTTCGAAACAGCTAATAAAGGAAATCATTGAATAAGCCAGTTCAAGAAAGCAAACGGCTAAGCGGAACACAATGCTTCAAAAAGGGGAGCTTTTCTATTGTTGAATTTAAATTAATTGCTTTATCGCAATATAAATAAGGCTTTGAATATTCGCCGCACGAGAATAATTCAATTGGCTGTTCATCTGATGCTTCCGCAGTGAGAAAGAATGATAAAGGGTTTCAATAATTTAGTCAAACTTCTTCATGAAGTCACTAAATATATATATCTTATCAAATCTAGCTCTGATGCTCTTTATAATAATATGTTGTGTATTATTACTGTTTTCCACCTGTTTTTTTCCATTATTTCAAATAATTTAACTATTTATGTATTTAAAGGTACATTTAAATAAATAAATAGTGAAATTATTTAAAAAGATTTAAAATTAACCTAACAAAGTTCAGTCTGGCCACACTTATAATGCGATTAAATTCTCCCAATTCGGCAACAAATTAATGCAGTTTCGTTGGAAATAACTAAAATTCTTAATTCTAACAAAACGTTCCATCGGCGGGAGTTTGCTAAAGGCATTCGCTGCAAGATCTAATTGCTTGTCGAAATTCGCAAATTAATTTAAAATACGTGCGCGTTGAGTGAAACAGTCTTGTTTGTAGTACCTGCAATAAATTGCAATTAGGAAAGCTGTTGTGTCTTGTTATCGAGTTAGCAGCCTTCAAGCCTCTCGCTGCAGGAGCTCTCCAGCGCTGCAACGAATTAATAACAGGGAATCACTTAATAAGTACGTTTAGATTGTGTTTGGCGACGTTGTTTTGTGTATATGTGAAAGAATCTTGTATTTACTAGTATACATATTATGTGTTTGCTTGTGTCTAGATATGTATAATGGCTTTTTTTAAAAGAATTCGACTAAATGTAAAGTGGGTTGAAATTCAGAATATATTTACGAGGAAGATATTTTTTTTGCACGTTTGAAAGGTGTTTATCTACTCCAGAAATTAAAAGGCATTTTAAAAGAAGATTATTTAAATTAAAAACGATTAAACGATTTAAAGATAAAAACTGCATGAACAAGTGCGAGCGCTACACGTAAATAAGCTTGGAAAATAAAATCCAAATCCAAAGTTGCCTTTCTCAAACTCAAAAGAAACAGTCACAGATAAAATGAACGCCGAATCTTTCCTCGTAAATCTGTCAGCAAAACAATTCGTACCCTTTCACGAGCAATAAAATGCTACCAAGAACAGAGGCTACGAAAAAAGTATCATAAATATAACATTCATTTATATTCGTTCAGCCGACCCCTAGAGGGAACAACTGAAAAAACAATATGAGAGCCATTTCATTGTTTATATTTTTAAAAAGTCAAATAAGTTTCTAAATAATTGATGATTATATTGATTCAAAGCGTTGAAAGGCTCGCGCGCAGAGCAAGTTTAAATTAAAATCCAACAAAAACCCCAATCCCTTTTTGCAAGCGATCAATTGAATGTTTCCGGCTCTTTACGTTATTGATTTTTCGTGTCCTTTGATCTATTCTAATTTCTCAGAGAGCAAGGGTGCTCACACACCACGTTGTATTTATTATCAAAACATTAATTCCATCACAGTCACGTGACTTCTGAAAATCCGGAGTTTCATTCCTTGATTTATTTCTGGCGTTTTGATGTTTCAATACAGAAAGATAGCATTGTGAACAAGTTTACGTTCATTCGGTAGCTTGTTTATTCATGTGTAAAAAATCAACTCAAGGGTTTATTCCAGCTGTTTCAATCTTTGAGTATACATTTTTTCTGTCTATTTGGTTAAAATGTATCCAAATTATTACTAGGTAAGGTGGTATAATATGAGGCTTATTAATGTGTTGTCACACAATTTAAATACACTTACGGCCCGTTTCAAACTGGTTAATGCTATCTGCCATATAATTCATAAAAAATATCTATATTATTCGTTGTTCAGTGCTTAAGCGTTGATAATAAAACAGCCCTTAGCGTGGTAAAATGTGATTAAGGATAAAATTGATCAGTAAAAGCTAAAAAGTGTCTACAGGTAATACGGATTAACTTAACGTGCCGTAGGCTCTATGCTCACGCACACGTAAATTGCCTCGCCAGAGCTTACCTTCCGATGAGACAGAGTAACAGATGAGAGAACAAATCCCCTGTTAATTACGCATTCGTGTGTAATCTTTTAATTAACAAAGTGTAAACTTATTTGCGCCACTGGCTGATATAACTAAGCCTGTCTTTACACTACGGTTCGTTCGATACAATCAACAATAGTGTTTATTCTTGAAGTAAAACTTAGGCAAAATTAGTTTTGGAAGACAAGTAATAAATAATTATCTCGTCGAAAGTTTTCAGTATTGAGGATGAACAACAATATTAAAATAAATTGTCAAAAGGTGTTCCACGAGAATCATAGTATGAGTTGTGTTGGTATTTGTTATTATATCAAAGAGATGGATTTAAAAGGTACTTAACCTTACCATGCCATAGTGTAAAAGCTATTTAGACAGTATATTGTTGTTCAAGGCATGTTATAACCATTCTTTTTCTTTTTTGACGTCAAAATAATAATAATTATTATCCCCAGGTAAGCCTTCCAAAAGGACCGGCTTCGGCCGTGGGATATCACGGGACACGCAGGAGAGATACAACAATAATAATAAATATTCTTTATTGCACAAAAAAGGACACAACAAAACATTAAAACAAACGATCAGAAGTACAATATTGGCGGTCTTATTGCTGGAAGCGATCTCTTCCAGACAACCTTTGGGTAGAGGAAACAACGTTAAATAGGTAGAGAGCGGTGTGCGGAAGATGGATAAAAACTATAATATAATTAATAGATAAAACTTTAAAGATAGTAAAAATGTTTAAATAGTATTAAATTATAAATATAAAATAAATAAACAAATAAATATAAATAGATATATTTAATAAACGTACTTACATATATTAATAATTAATCCAAGAAAGGAAATTCCTTCAGTTTATGAAAGAAAGGAAATGCGCTGTCATAGCCCTCCGAGATAGAAATGTGTTGACAATTGGCGTTACAATCCGTGATATTACCCAGCTTTGTCCTGTTTGTGTGCGTATCAAGAATTGGTCCGGGCATAGATTGGCTGTCTAGAATAATGGTCTGTCTGCGGGCTGAGGGACACAAAGAGACGGCATGTCGTGGCAGGTGCACCCAACAGGGCACGATAGGCCGGCTCATTGTGCACTAGTAAGTGCACATAATTGATGTTGGATTACCACTGCCGCAGTAAAGCGACTGTGGATTTGAGCTAGTTAATTATTCTGTTGTTATAGAGGTACCTAGTTCGAAATTACATGTTATATTGTCGCAAGTTTTTTTTTCATATTGCTTTAACTTAGTACCAAACCATACAGGGTGACATTTTACGGGTACCTCTATAACAACAGAATAATTTACTAGCTCAAATCCATGTGCAATGGCATGCAAGGTGTTGCCAAATTTTAGGAGGCGAATGAGGACATCAATACCATTTTGTTACAAGGGAGAGATGGTCATGCTTATTGGCAGCTTGAATAAAATTTCTGATGGCCCATACCAATCAGTCAGCTACGATGACGATAATTTATAGAGACAAAAAAAATAAGAAAAAAAAAGAGAAAAAAAATACATTCAAATGATGGCCCCAATGTAAAAGTAGTAGGTAATATAAATAAATAAATAAATAAATAAATCGTTTGTTTGCTCAAAACATGGTATAAAATTGATATTACATACAAAAAAAGGTGCTCATGATAATGATGATCATTCACCTCCTAAAACTTGGCATTACCTTGCTTTGTCACCCTGTATAATCAAGATGCAAAAAAACTGTTAGGCGGCCTCGCCTTTCGTACCTTTTTATTGAAGGATCAAATAAACTTATTTTTTTAACTCATCAAATTTTAGTTGGTTTTAGTACTACTTACATGTTGTATTCGAAACGGAGTGACAATTCAAACACAATTAATGTTGCATTCACGACGTTGAGCGTTTCGAATGTGCGAGAATTCACATTTGCCAGTCAGACGACAGACAGATGGACAAAAAGACAGATAGCAGAAGCCTCCTAATAGGGTCCCGTTGGTCACCCTCCAGATGCGGAACCCTAAATAGCAAGGTAATAAAACTTAGCGAACATCCGGCGAGCGATTTCCTCCAGCCAATCGAGTTCGAACACGTTTATGCATTTTACAAAGTTTTTTATTCAGCCAAGAAAACGGAGATTCTTTAGTTTTTCTAATTGAATTGAAATTCATTTCAATAACCCTTTCTCGCACCACTTACCTGCGGGAAAAAAGTTGACAATGGCGGAGAGGTTTGCCTAACTTTTGCTTTCGCAATAAGTTTTTCTTTTGGTGTGCAAGTTGGCCGTTACTAACCCACATACTTATCTTTGGTAGACTTTGTGTCTAGTGAGGTAAACCCTGCAATAATTTGTTAGTTATGATATTCAGCAATTAATTACTTCAATACCTACTTGTGCTGTTTCGCACTCAATTAAGATATCGTCTAGACAGCCACGTAATCCCTGACAACCTCCAGGTGCCAAGGCCGTTGGAAAATTGAGAAACCAATATTGACATGATTGACAACGATATTAAGACACAATATTTTTTTCTTATTGGACTAATTATGTTGTGATTTGTCATACGTTGAAAGCCTTATATACATTCTTCATGTATACAGGTATATGAAACATGTTTTGAAATATGTTCCATCATAAGCCACTCGTGAATGACGTTAGGCTCGCGAGATAGTGGCCAAATGTCTGACTGTTCATAGTTTTTTCTGTTAAATTTTTAATTATGCGATCAGCCTACTTGGCCATAAGCTGATATGTTGAGAAAGTTTGATCAGGTAGAGAACCGCCACATTAGGTGCATTGCTCGATTAATAAGAAAGTTTATGTACTTTCTAGGTATAAGATTTTTAGCTGTTTATAGTGTTTATTATGTCTAAAAATAAAATAATGTGGCCGGTGTCAAACGACCGTCTGGTCAGCCAGACAGAAGGCCCGTCTCTCCCTCCGCCTAACGCCGGTAACAACGAGCCCACACACAGCTTAACGTGAGATTATCATAATTATTATCGCTCCCTTAGGACCGTCATAATCCATAGTAACCATTAAAAACGTATTAACAAATTCTCGGTGTAAGTCCACGCTTTGAAAAAGTTTGTGTAATCTGATGGTTTTTGTATTCAGTACACAAATATTACTGAATATTATTGAAAATGGAAATATAAGGAAACATTAGTCACAACAAAAGATGCACCTATATGAAAAGTACTTACGCGCGAGAATGCACAAACTTTGTGTTGGAGGCTAGAGCGTTAAAAGCTGTTTTGAACTTACAATCCTAAGCGCCTCCTTTGGCGCGAGCAAAAAAGCACACTTTTAAAAACAGGAAGCCAACACTTCAGAAAAGTTAAGTGGCAAGTTAGTGGTCTCAGTTTTACTTTTATTTATGAACAGTTTAGTGTTGTAAATAACGTTCACTTAAACACTTTCAGTCAGCTACAAATTATGGTGGACTTCACTTTTTCCGGCGCAAAAATTGAATATAATAGATTTTATAGGCTCTTTTAAGTTCGTGAAAGTGGCCGTTAAAAGTAGGGAGAACACGTTTTATCGGTAACGCAAAAGCGATGATAATGGAGGCTCATAAAGATGTGGTGCGGTCGTCGATAGATGCCACAAGTTGGTAACTTTGGGGCAGCACCGTCATTAGAGGCCAGTAATGCGGTGTCCCCGCGATTGCTGTGGACATTATCGACGCGGCCACGTTCCAAAACCGATCTAATGTTTAGTTTGCCCTTTAATGGAAACATAAAGTAATGAAATCAGAAAGACAATAGTGTTATATAATGCCGCTTCTTATATACGGGTATGATATATTATTTGGATAGTTTTAAGCGTTCGTTGTTTACCAGCAATCTTTTGTTTACGCAGCCGGATTTGGATGACAGGTAGATATAGTAAGTATTAATTATTTATTAAGTTTCTATTAAAAGATGTAAGAGGATAGACGAGACGAAATTTCAATGGTAAAACTAAAACATACATTCTGATAAGTATTGTATGTTTAGACTTACACAAAGTACAATGTAACAGATAACAGACTATTGTTGTATTAAAGATAAAATCACCTATGTTGCGATATATAGGGTTATACATTTACCAGACCATGATACACAATTCGATTGAATTCGAATTTCCGTATTCTACGAGGCAAAGAAGAACATCCGTTCGCTTTGATTCCACGAACGTATTAGCATTGGATTTGAATAGAACAAACAAAGGGATTGCTCAAGACAGTGTGCTTTCGTAGGCGATTGTAAATTCACAGTATCGTAAAAATCCCAGCGAGTCACTACTACATTTTCGGATTTTATTTAAGACCTGATGCGATGATTTACTTTGTGCGAACTGCTGACTATGAATAGGAACGAAGGTTATTTTTCGAAAATGATTTGTAGTTAATCTATGAAATACATAGGATAAGAAAAGCTCTTACTATTAAGGTTCCTTTGCATGACCTAATATTTTTTTCATCTCATTTGCCAATAATTTTCCATTCATAATTGTGTAGAAATTGGTCTTCAAACCTTCCTAATCGTTATGCTTACTCTCAATACGCTACTGCACAAATGAAATTCAAAAAATAATGCAATCGGTATTTTTTTTTATTTGGTTGCACTATATTATTTGCAAATGATTTAAATCATAGACGTCAAAGAACCCAAAAATAACGAGTGGTACTAGTTAAATTTAAGTTAGATGGTGCAATGGAGTCAATAGATAGCCTTCTCAGCATTATTGCTGTTTTCGAAAGAGATAAAACCCGCAAACGGCCGTCGTACCAAAGGCGAATCTTCCTACATATTGATAAATCCTCACAATCGTTCTGGCTTTGCGAATTGCACTTTGCAGATGCAACGTGCACCACGTAATAAATTCCCTTTTATGGAATTATCAAAACGTGTGCGTCGTTAAATTTCATGTGGTATTAGATCAACTATTCCGATTGGGTATTTGGTAATTGGAAATATTTCAGATGGCGAATTTTCAATTTATTCATAATATTTTCGTGAAATCATCAAGAAAATATTATTTTATAAAAAATAAGTAGGTACTCAATACAATTATCATAAATATACGAGTACTTATGTAAATACTATATCAACAGCATAAAAATAAATCTTTGATGATGAAGTTAATAGTCACGTATTTAAAATACAGGGTGTAAAAAAAGTATGAGCAAAATTCAAGGGGGTGGTTGTGTTGGGGGTTGGGTCCAGAATGCAGGGAAAGTAAAAAAATAATTTTATAAAGTTATAATAAAAAAGTATACTACGAATGAATGCGCAGAAGTTGATGTCGTAGCTCGTAGCGTCTGTTGCTACGGAAAATAGTATCGTAGCATACCTACCTAGAGGCACTACGAGCAAGCGCGACGCCCCACTCGCCGTCACTATTAGCTCAACAATTTTCATTTACAAGAATACTTATTTTACAAGAATACTAGCTTTAAACTGATAACTTTTTAAAATACATTCACTACAAATTGGGGACAATAAATCTTGAAGTCAAATCACTTGTATCTACTTTAATTACCTGGCAAAATATACCATTTGTATTTGTATTATGTCGTGATGCTATTTAACTCGTTGCCTATATTTTCCCACAGCACCAAATCATTATAATTAACAAAGAAACTTAATCACATCTACAACGACAGTGTGGTGTAGCCTCTCAGGGCCTCAATTCTGCTAATTGCGTCGTCACCGAGTTGTGCTTCAATTGTACAACGACCGTGCTATTAATACACCTCGCTATTCTGACAGCGGCTGCTGTAGTGACTTAGTTGTGCTACTATAGTCGGTGGTTTTTTGACAACTAATTTGACAGCTCCTTGACATTGACAATCAATTTTTATAATTTCGATCCTATAGTACAGTAATAGCTTTTAAAATTGTTTGTCAAAAAAAATTACTAAATATTGTATCAAAATTTTCAAAAATTACAAAATATAGTTTTTGTCGAGGTGTATAGATGAGTGTAGGAACTTCAATAAGTTAAAGAATTATTCACATGCACGTAATTGGATGATAGGTACCTATCCTCATTCAAATTCTGCCAAGTGGTAATCATCACCCATCCATCATCATGAAAGTAAAATAAGATAAAGTTCATCACATAAAGATCAAATACAAAAGTTTAATGTGAAATCATAGTAATATATACGTTAATGAAAATAAATAAACCAAATGCAAAATCATTTTATAATTTTATGCCCGTGAACACAGGCAACGAGAGTCACAAAAAAAACATATTGGTTTTATTTTTGTCAAAGTTTGACACTTTTTGGCCTGTCATTCCTATTTTGCACGAATTTACCCCTATTTGAAATCCACAAAATTTTAATAAAATCTCCACATTTTATGAAATACAAACGACTTGCAGGGAACGCACACAGTAATCGACCGTAAAGTGCAGCCGAGGTGCTTCACTGTGACTAAGTTTTTAAAGAGAAATACCTACATACCTACTTTGTATGCAGCACTCTAACTTATATCTAAGCCTAGGGTTCGGAGACCAAGAAGATAACTTCAATGTCGATACTTAAAGTGCTAGTACAGTAGCTATATGTAGCTGAATGAACCCTTTGTAAATGATGTGTACAGTAAACCGCGACGTGACGTGACCTACTCGTATCGACCCATTTTTATTTATAAAATAAATGTATGCTGATAAAAAGGTGCCAAGATTTATTTATTTAATCAACCATCTCCTAAAGTTAAGTGATCACAATACATGATATTGAAATCTAATTACTAAATTTTATTTCGGTTTACAGTGAATTATTTTGTTCCATTTAAAATGTACAGAATAATAGACATCGATTTATTTTATTATTCTTTCTTCTTTTACTATTCTTTTAAATGCTATAATGTTATGCTATGAAGTATGACGAATATTTTTTACGCACAATAGGAACATGTTTTATAAGCTAGAACTTGAAATTTTTCAGCACTGTGTTTAGTGTTTCTTGTCAGCATAACAATCTAGCATCATCAATCTAGCGAGATTTCTTTCTTGACTTGCTTTACGCCTGAAAATTAATTGAATTATTATAAAGAGTTTGACATAATTGTGTCTTATATTCTCCGAATATAACGCATTCGTCTTCTACTTGGGAGAAACAAATCCTTTTGGAGTCGGAGCATACTGTCGAGCTTACGTAAGTACACCAGCAGTCGTAAATCATGCACCGACTCCAAAAGAATCGGTTTCTGCAAAATAAAAAACAAATTCGTTATTTTAGCTTTGAAGTCAGATTTTTTAAGGGAGTTGAATTAATAATTACTTCATGATTTTCAGTTATTACCCATATCTCAAAAACTACTGAACCGATTTTAATTAAACTTACAAGTACCCTATATTAAAATATACCTGACTGAACTAAAAAAGATGCTTGCTTGCTATGATTTCTCTTTAATAGATATCCTGAGACAAACATATAAACATACATTCACTTACGAAATTTTGCACACGTCTTCGGAAGTCAACAACAAGAAGATCAATATACTCATTTTTTAACAAATTCTAACGATATCATATAGATACAGCTCAAAATGGATTACCTCCTTTTTTGAAGTCGGTAAAAATCTAAGAATGTACAACGCGATACCAAAACGGTTGGTTACCTCGTCCTAGTCTGATTTTTGGCAGTACTAAATTAAAACGAATGGCCTAGAAGGTCAGATACCCAGAGCTGTTAAAATATGTTTTAAAAAAGTTCAAATCAAAATGACGAAAAAAAAATATCGAAAATGGTTTAAAAAAATATATTTCTGCGTTGTTGACCCACGACTGCTGCACGTCGCTTTCTATCTCTCTTCCTCTTGCTTATGGCAGCATCTTCTCACTCACTTACTCAGATGAATTGTTGCTTCGTTGTGGCTCCATAGCACACAGATTGTGCTACTTCCATTGCCATCTCCCTTTCTCTTGCTTGTGGACCTATCTTCTTACTCGTTTACTGTTTTGAGTTTGACAATGTCATGTCTGTCATTATGTCTGGCAATGTAACTACTGTCACTGAGCATTTATATGTATAATACACAATTTTGTTAAACAATAACTTTTTCTGCAAAGTACACGATTATGTGGCAATAAATATAATTTAATTTGTGAAAAATCATCACATGAGTACCTACGTTCAATGCATCGGAAAGCGCATCAACGCTGTGATCAAGAAGATAATATGTTTTGCTTCATTGTCAAAGCTTACCTGAAACGATTTGATAATAGAGAAACCTATTTATGTAATAAATAACAATTTTACACAATGTAACTAGCCTCCAAATTATTTGACATATTGAAAACTATCAAGATTTAGATTTATTTCCAATGAAAACAGTATGAATGCTGAGGTACTTTTCAACGCTTCCTATCAACGTCAAGGATTTATAAACGTTCTTCATCATCAACTCCTCTTCGTCAGGAAATCTAGTATTCTGCAACAAATTTATCAATGAGAAACATACATATAAGAGGAAAATCTCACATCACAATTTGTTCAAAACTTTTCAAAGGTACAGGAATCACTGATCAATCTTTTATTTTAGGGCGCGGGTGAAATCCGCGTGTGGTCCCGCGGTTTAGTTGGAATAAGCTTGAAAACATTGAGATAGAAAATTATATCGATTCTTGAAAAACATTTTGAAAATAAATAAATAATTGTGTCATCCAACATCAATCAAAGTCATTATTTTGTCATTAAGACAGTAGTAGTAGTTTGGTTTATCCCTTTCGGGAAAGGCAACGGAACAAAGCCATACAGCCTGATCTTGATTTTAATTTCTTTGAACTGCAGGATAATAGAAGACTAAATGACAATAGTAGTAGTTGAGTTTATTCCTTTCAAGGGAAAGGCAATGGAACAGAGCCATACAGCCTGATCTTGGTTTCCATTTTAGGGTCCCGTAGCCGAATGGCAAAAACGGAACCCTTATAGTTTTGTCAAGTCTGTCTGTCTGTCTGTCTGTCCGTCCGTATGTCACAGCCACTTTATTCTGAAACTATTAGCATCACACAACTGAAACTTAGTGGGTAGGTGTATCTTGTCCACCGCTTTCCGATTAAGGTACAAAAAGTAAGAAAAAAATTATATTCAAGGGGGCTCCCATACGAAACTAAAAGCAAAATTTTTTTTTTTCTCTAACCTATGAGTGTGGGTTGTCTATAGATAGGTCTTTTAAAATGATGTTGAGGTTTTTAAAACCATTTTTTTCGAAAAGTCTAAGGTTTGAGATATAGCTTAAAATGCCCCCCCGGGGGCAGTCCGCAGAGTTAGTGCGCGAGTCCGACTTGCACTTGGCCGGTTTTATTTTCAACTGCAGGATGACATTTGGGAATGTCGGTAAAACTAATGAGTTATAAATACCGTTGAAATAACGTTATTTATTTAAGCATGAAAAATATTTACTCAATAATAGAGAGGTACTCCTTTGGTAGTCTTTATTTCGCTTATTCGAATATGAATTATCAAATTTATAGATCAATGCAAGTTTTGTAAATGAAACCTTTTTTGCTGTTTAATATAGGTATGGAATCGATTATTATCAATAGTGTAACATGGTACCTTTACTTGGCAACACTGATCCCGACTGACGTGCCCGTGTCACTCAGTGTCACTTTTCAATGATGTGTTACAATAGCACTACTGTAGTCCAACGAATGTCCAACAGTAGATGCCGAAATACGGGAATTGACCCCCAGGTACACGGGCGGGACGTCTTGCCGCTTTGTGCAGGCGTCTCACGTCCCACAGAAACGGCTTGGTCGCGCGGTCTAGCGCTTCGTCCCGGGACGAGCCGACCACTCGGCCAACTACCTATCCCACCTCTAGTGTTTGCTGCAGCGAGTTTGCAAATGCAAGTACAGCTTAAGTGTTAAATGTAAATATATAACTTATCGTAACTGCCTCGGTAGCGCAGTGGTTAGAGGGTCGCATTTTAAAGCGACGGCTGCGCCAGAGGTCCCGGGTTCGATTCCCGGGTCAGGCCAGAAATATGTACCTGAGTTTTTCTGTTCAGAAATTCTCAGGGAAGCCCGAAGTTTGGAAGTTGGCGGTGTTTTACCCCCGTGCCTCGGAAAGCACGTAAAGCCGTTGGTCCTGCGCCTGATCTCTCTCCGGTCGTGTCAGATTGCTGTCCCATCGGGCTATGAGAGTGAAAGGAACACACACACAATTTAAGCGCACACACTTGTGCACTATAGTAAGTCCCGCGCAGTCGGTTAGTCGTTGTGACTGGCCACCGTAGTCGAAATCGGCTAGGGGGACTATAACTTATTGTGTAATGAATGAGAGATAAGTAAGTGGTGCTCATTGATACAATACAATTGATATGATTAAACAACGTAAGTTAGCTACAGTAAATACATGTATGAAAAGTATCTTGTCGATCTAAATTCTAGATAGATTAGTTAATTTTACAATCAGACTTTGCCCTCAACAACATTTTATTTTTTATTTCATTTCACAAAAACTACTTTAAAATATAGAGAACATACAACTGCAAAATAGAGAACATCATAAGGTACATGGTAGCAATCACGTATCTAACTATTCTAAGGTCTTTAGCTATTTAGCCTAGCCCACGTTATTTTAAGTTCTGCTTTTCGTATGATTTCGTTTCTTCACTGTTCTCTGCATAATAGATGACTTTTATTACAGAGACGCCGAGATGGCACACCTTCTTCACACCTTCACACTTTCATTGTTCTAAGGTGCCGCGGCGCGACTGTCCGAGCGACGTTTAACCGCCCGTGTTCGTTGGAGTGAACTTCAAACACTGCTGCTCCTCAGGGGTTAAAACCGAGTGTAAACTGAAAAGGTTTAAGACTAGTCTGTTGTTCGATTGGTGTAGAGTTTTCAATTGTTTTCCGCCACGCTAGTAGAACAATTTAGAACACAGTATCATCGGGCCAATTTCACAATCAACAAATATGGACAATAAACAACGAATAATTCAAATATGAAACGTTATTTCGTATGAAGTATATAGGGCAGGTAATGTTAATTAGATCTTATTAGGACATTGTGAAACAGGCCGTTAGTATAAATATATGTTTACTAGTTTTCTTTTCTTATAATCTATGCAGTTTTAGTGTTTTAAATTAGCTCAAAATTTTTCAGCAAAAGCAGCATTAATAAAATATGGTGTGAAGTGATATTTATGTTGGCCATAAAGTTAATAATGCAAGCCTTTCTTGTACCATCGAGTACCATCGGTAAACTGAGCCGTATACGTTGCATTACTATTATGAATATACGTGTCTTAGTGTATTACTATTATCGCTTTCGAATAGCCATCAGATAATCCGGAGATCAACAAATCACCAGACGCGATGTACGCAAGTGAGCCATAGCGGTCACGTACCCCATTCTGTGAGGACATAAAGCTTCCTAATGCGAGGAAAACTGTCCAACTCTGGCCATTCCCACACAAACTGGGCGAATGTACCTATTCCTAAACCGGTTCCATTAAAATGAAAATAAATTGCTCGTACAAAGACAGTAAATTCATTAAGTGCGAGAGAGTTTTCTTTCGCAGACGCTATTTGCGGTGCTTATGGTCTGGCTGGTCAGTGATTCTAGCTAAATATTTACACCTTTGTGGCAAATAAGAGAGTTGTGGTAACTCAACTATTTCTTTCTGTTTTTATAGTTACAAGGAGTTTACAATGCAAGCTTATCAAAACAGTTCAAGCGTTTTGATATTATTTAACTGAAGATGTCATTAAGCTATACAGGATGTAAAAAAGTACGTACCAAATTCAAGGGGGTAGTTGTCGATCGAGAATAGAATACAGGAATAGTATTAAAAGAAACAATTTTTGGGAAGAATTTGTAAAAAAATAAATTCAATCTGTTTTCTAGACGTGACTCTTAACCACCCCCGTGAATTTGGCTCGTACTTTTTTTACAACCTGTATATTGCTTTAGATGGCCGAGTGGCAATGGTAACTAAGAAGTTCTATGTTCTGTAAGATTATTGATATTTTATAGGCTAGTGCAGTACTTAATACGATTTACAGTCGTAGAAAGTAGTTTTTATTTACTAAACTGTAAGTTATAATTCATTTAGGCCCCATTGCGTGATCGACAGTACTAGTAAAATTTTGCTACCAGCGGTTGAATATTTACGGCAGTGTGTGTTTTGAAGAAAAAATACCTTTACCATAAACTCAAAATTCATTAACCATACCATTACTCCGCATTTCACAATGGCGTCGAAGCCCTCCACATAGCTGGAATGCTGGGTTGGCTCTCGGCCGCGTCAGCGCGCATACTTGCGGCCACCTCCGACCACTCGACGCAGATATGCAGACATCTGGCACCGAGGATTCTGTTACCTAACGGTTATGAAGAGAGATACGTACATAATTCAGGCTTTATACATCAACCTAGAGTAGATGCTCATCATTCTAGGACTAGTATTCGTATCTTGTCCCGTCATAATCGTTGTTTGTCGAATCCAGACAATTGGTGCGCTGTCTGGCACATATTTATGTTTACACTATCTAGGTTTCAGGTAAATTAATTGATTAGTATGAAGTCACTTAATTCCATCATAGAATCAAATAGCTTGTGCAAATTTTGCTCTCGCGCTAGTTGTGGCCAGCGCTATAGTTTATTAAATAGTAAGCTATAGATTTGTCATTGTAACAACTCATCATTATGGCATTCTTCCTTATATAAGGTTAAATGACATATAAACCTTGGGCTTGGTGATTTACAAGCAAGACGTTTACACCAATGCATGTTCCCCGCTCTAGTCGCCGTCATAAGCATCATGATATATTTACACGAACGTGCAAACACGCCAGAATCGCAGCGAAACGCGATGTTAATGGAGATGATAATTTACATAAACACATTTGCTTAGATTTTGACACCCTTCCACACTTGACATCTGACATGAATGTAACGCGACAGGGAATTACCATCTCATCTGATACGTAACGACTGGTTTGTTCTCAAGCTAAAAGATTAACGTAGTGCAGTCGCTTCACATATCTCAATGTTGGGGTTAACTAAACAGAACAAATCTCGTGTTTGGGTTACATACTTGTACTTGTTTATCATTGTTTTAAAAGACTTTTGATGTTTATTGAGTGTTAGCAAGTTACTGTGCACGAGCGCCGAACAATAATGCACCTTCTATAGATTATGGTTACCATTAGGACCTTTCTGTAGCTACCTACTACAGACCACTACTGGTTACCTACTAATTGCTGACGTATTATAAATAAATAAATATGCGCCAGACAACACACCAATTGGCTTGGTTTCGAACTAAGAAATTTTCTTCCTTGTGCTACGAATACCAGACAACGATAATGACGGGGGCGTCTCCCATAAATACTTAAATACATATAACATCCATGACAAAGGTACAAATGTTCGTGCTCATCACATAAACATTTTCCCATTGCGATATTCGACCCGTGACCGCCGGCATAGTAGTCAGGAGCGCTAACCACTACACCAAACGCGTCGTCATCGTCATTATAACAGTGATGACGTTGATTGGAAACGTATTTTCATCTCTCTTTCACATTTGCACTAGGGGTGCACTAGCCAACCGGCCATTTAGAGGTAGGTACAAAAAGGCATTACAAGAAACGTCTCCGCTTAGCAGCCGCAGCGCCGGCGGCGGCCGTGACAGATGGCCGCTGGACCCACAGATAATTAACACGTTTCTTTCTCGGACGCGGCTCCCTAACAAAACTTTATTAATACCAGTGGGGCTTAAGCTTTGAGAGTAACAAACTTTTCTAATGAAGTCGCCCCGCGGAATAACTATGGTGTACTTTTAATTTGTTTATTTTGCGAAGGAATTAAAAGTTCGCGGATTTTGGTGCAATGTTTACCTTTGGTTACACGTAATTACTTTATTGTCTAGTTTTTTTTCGCCGTGTCCTGTTTAAAACTTAGTTTACATAGATTTATGTAAATTTATAAACAAATGCATTACAGTATCTAATTTACTGACCTAACTAACTATCAAAATACACCATTTTAAAAGGGTAACAATGGAGGTAGTGCTTAAAATTGTATTCGTATTTGCTTTCTTATACAGCCTGGCTGAAGTACTTTTCAATTATGTTTTGGCGACGTTTCAAGTACAGCGGAAGGGTGGGCGCGAAAAGGATTATTTTTTACATACTTAATGCTGCTTGAGACAAGACAAGAGATATGTAGCTCATTATCATTATTAAAATAAGTATTGTTTTAAAATATTTTATGTCTAGACGAAGACATGCAAATAAAACAGACAAACAATAACTGAAAGTCTGACTCATGTTTCATATATGTATACATGGTGCTTTTGCAGGGGGTGCCAAATTTTAGGAGGTGAATGAGACCATTTATATGAACAATATTTACTATGGGGTCACAGTCAAAATATAAAAAAAAAACATCAGGACCATACAAAACAGTCTACTACATTGACGATAATGTATGGAGAGATGGAAAAAAAAGTTTGAACGATGTCCCCATAGTTAAAGTTGTTCATATTGATGGTCTCATTAACCTCCAAAAATTTGGCACCCCCTTGCAAAAACATCCTGTCCTGTATTATTAAACATATTTTTAAGCTATCATACCCCTAGTTATGTATAAAAAACTTACAAATAAATGGAAAAGTAAACATTAACTTGAAGAAAATATAAAAAGTATTCTGTAATTATTTGTAGGTCCACTGTCCAGGCGCAATCAGTCACGAAACCAAGCCGCAGGCCATTGCGGGGTTCACGTTTCTTGCAATGTCCTTTCTTACCCCTTACCATGAATGGAAAATGGGACTTTGAGTTTTGACAAATCATATACTCGGTACCTCGGTACAGAAACGTAGTAAAGACATTGTCGTGATTTGTAGTAATCGCGGTTGCATAAAGGTTCATATGAATTTTGTTGAAGAAAACATTAAGAATTTAGGCACCAAAAAATAATAACCGAAAGTCTAGCTATATGTGATGGTCCTATGTTTGAAAAACAAACCCCCTGAATAGTTTTTGGGTGCGTTCACTCACGTTTACTTTTGTATATCAAAAAGGAAATACGAGATTATAAGATAAATAAAAAAAAAAATGGTAGATTTCAGTAATTTAACTGTGACAGAATGTTTTATTACACAAGTAAAAGGCAGTAATCTAAACAACAACCCCCCATACGCAGGTGATAAATTCCGGTGTTAATGCTCCCGAGCCAAAAATGAAGCAATTTGTTCCGTCGACGAGAGGAGATGAAAACCATTATTTAACAGAAAGTTTATTAACTTAATAAGCTGCGACAAATACACAATGTAAGACAATTTCACATTCATTTCGACCTTTTGTTTGTTGGTCGCAATCAGATACATTTTATTAATGGAGCTGTAGTTAAGTAGGTAAGGCTTTTCTATGTACCACGTCAAGCAATTATTTCAGACTCAATTAATTTAACATGCAACTGTTTCAATATTTTTAATTTTTTGAGTTCTATTTTATAAATATCAACCTTGTCCTTTATATTTTTCTGGTAGCTTGCTATTCGCTTCGCTCGCCAATATGGCACAAGGGCGGGCGACAGGTGGAAATTAGATAATCGTTGATTTTATTACATCAGCCGTCAAACGAATTACGGCAATTGATTTAGCTTGCCGACATCGCGGCCCATTTGTTAATCTCTAGAGAAATCTGTAAGCCATACTTACCAAACGATTTTATTCAGAAAATCATGGTAAACTTACTTCCCTTTACAATAATACTTAACATTAATATGAGATTAAATGATTTTAATTACGCAATCGCATCATCATAATGACTGAATCATGGCTTTGTAATTATGTCTTTGAAAATTATTTTAAGTAAGTTGTGTTAGTGTACATGCTCAGTATAATAAGTATTCTGCATAGTTATTTTTAGTCGTTAATTTCATTAATGTTGCCAATGTACAAGTAAGTACATAACAGTTTTACATATAAAATGCTTACAAGTAAAGATACTTACTAAGAATTTACGTGTCTAGATCATCATGCCTTATACATAAGAAACAGGTACCGCAAAATTTTGCTTAAAATGATCGCATAATCTCGAAATACCTTGAACAAACGCCAGGCACAGATCCTCAAATGTTCATTGCGCGATTTACGTGCATGACTAAGTAGCCGTATTACTTTTATTACGCTCACGGCTCACGGCGGGCAAGAACGGCGCAATTTAGTCGTGGCCCAAGTCACCTGAGCACTGAGCAGCCACACTTCCAAGCACCCGGTGCACTGATGGCGGTAATCAAAGAAAACACGCTAATTAAGTTTCTGCCTCCGAAATATTTCTTGCGACGGGCGGAACTTAGCCGCGCTAGAGGTAAAAAAAATCTGGTCAAAGAGACGGCGATAAAAACTGGTGTTATTATGATTTACTTAATAAATTATTTAAAATTTGCTTTTCAATACAATAGATACATAATTATGAATCTGTTAGTACTATCAGCCAGATATTCATACAAATTACGTTTAACTTCGAATTATTCGTAAGTGAGCGCTTTATTTTTATGGTGAAACACCTTACAATGACATAAAATTAAAGCGTCTTTAGTCACACAAAATTATGTTTATTTAATATTTATAAAAAGCAAAACTTAACTATTTTAAAACCTTAGCGTTCTGTTAAAACCAAGTATTCAGGAACTGCACCTAGGGAGATTTCCCCATGTATTGAGATGCGGGACGCCTCCCTCCGGTAGGTGTTTGCTCTCAAATCAGTCGTTTAAATAAAACTGTTTCGTTTTTTTCCTTCTGTCTCTGAAAATTCAATTTTCGCCGCTCCTCGAAATACGTTTAGTGACGTTTGCTTTACTCATTGTACGGGTTTTTCCAGCAGGTAATGGTTTCTAAGCGCGGAAAAACACTGATTTTATTTAATCCCGATTTTATTTGTCCCTTTGGTTTGAAAGGACCAAGGGATGACAGGCTAGCTTTATTGGTAGCTTCACGTACATTGATAAAAATATAAGGTGTTAAATTTTGCTAAAGGTTATAGGGTATACATACAATACAAAGTTACATAAAAGACGATTAAAAACCATTTCCCTCGTGTTTCGTGAAAATAAATGTGTTTATCCCCTGTAATCCAAGAAGGATGGTGTGAGATTATTATGCTTCATTTGCAAACTCTCGGATACAGGATTAACTTGTATCCCGGCGCATAATGCCTGCTGATCACGATGTCGCCAAGTTTTATTTTATTTCACCAAGAAAGTAAAAAAACCTTCTTGATATTCCATTGCATGTTAGCCTTAGGCATCAAAATCATCTGTTGTACGACCGTGGTTCCAAAAAATAACACGCTCAAAGGTGTTTCGCCGCGTGCATCTGATTGTATGCTGACACCAAAAGAGCTTGATACTCGTATCAAAGCGTTGCAAACAATTTTAAAACTCTTACAGCGAACCCCTTTTTACATGTCCACGAGAAAGGCAGCCATTCTAA
Organism: Pyrausta aurata; assembly: GCA_963584085.1. NCBI lineage: Eukaryota > Metazoa > Arthropoda > Insecta > Lepidoptera > Crambidae > Pyrausta > Pyrausta aurata. The sequence continues at coordinate 6,814,405 of OY757255.1, read as the reverse complement.
AGCTGAATTTAAACCTGTACGTTTCTTTGTATTCAACATTTTGCGACATTACAGATAAAAGATAAAATACTCAAAGTATTTTTGTTGGAACCGGTGAACTAATCTATTTTAAAATATCTACCTAAATTCAAAGATTATTTATTTTACTCGAGACTGGTATTTAAAATATGAATTTCTGAAATATTCATGCCTTCAATGCTAAGCCTTTAAAATACCGATAAAACCGTTGTATCAATCACGAAACTAATTTCGTCTTGATAATCGTGATAGAGCAACAAAATAGCAATTTGCCCGACCATAAAAATAATTGAGTTCAAACTGCGTTGGAGCAATAAAAAGCGTGAAAGCAGGCCCAATAACCTTTAGGGGTTGAAACGTGGGAACAGGCACCTGCGAATGGTGAGGAATAGTGGAATAGTGGAGCGATTAGGTGGCGCCACGTGAGCTGTAACGACCCATACCGTTTTGGATGCTCCATTAGCAACATTTTTTAAAGAGCAACTATTGCCAGACTCCCGTTTCCCGGTGAAAAGGATCCAGTTTAATTCCGTCATTATGCTGCATTTGAAAAGCGAGTGGTGAAAAATGCAATACACAGATGAATGACGAAATCCAATGGGGAGTTATGGCCGATTACCGTTTGTGTAAGTCTAAAAATATGAATTTTAAAATTCAATTTAATAGCTTAAAACACTAAACTGATTTAAAAAAAAAAAACATTGTAATTTCCACAAAAATATATACGTGTATAAAATAAAAGCAATACAAATTAATAACGAGTACCTACAACAAAAATCAAAACAAAAGAACCTCGAGTTATAAACTCTATGATTACTTGAAGTACTTCACGTTTATTTCTATTGTGAAAATCTAAGCCGAGCGTTTCACTACAAAATGAAGACTAGTGCTAAGGGCATCTCTACAGCACGCCTGGGAGCGGCTAACCGTGAGTTATGAAGGCATTTTCTCCTCCCTTATGAGGAAATACGACAGTTTCAGTGCAGAGGGTCGACACTATGATTGCCAAAAGTTAAGCCTGCAACCATGACCTGTAAAACTTTCATTATAACAAATGTTATGTCCACTAGAGCTTTTGAGGTAAGTAATGAGGTATTAAGAGATTACTTTAGCAAGTATTTAGTTAATTACATTTATAAACTAACTTTCACACCAGCCTTATTTGATTATACTCGGGTATACCTTTTAATTATAAATTTTCAGTTGGTTACAAAAATACATAATCCAATCTTGAAATAACAAGACCAGCTCAATTTTCCTAAGCTGATACACACGTGTGAAAGTTCAATAGATATGGACAGTCAGCTCTGTTTATACAATTTTGAGAAGTAAATCGAAGCGGCACCCGGTGTGTTTGTACGAGGAACAGGAGACAAATAAAATAGCTGTTAATTTTACCTTACTGTCGCGTCGCAGCGAGTCCGATGCTGCTGATTCAGCGTTTCTGCACCGACGCTAATTTAATTTTGTTTGGTTGACAAAGATAGAAAACAATTGGTGACTCGTAATTAGCACCAGGCTGCACAAAATGGTTGATATTTTTATCAATAGAGATTTTGCAATCAATTTTTAGTCGTCTGTGTATCATGTTTTCAATTTTCATAAACTTCTTTGAAGCCTGTACTTTGTTTTAACGTAGTTTATTGATTGTAATTCAGTTTGTGTGTTTCTGAAATAAATAAAAAAAGAAATTTATAATAAAAATAACCTTCTTAAAAAAGAGAAAGTTATCAATTCAACATGTATGTTTATGGTATCGTTGGAATTTGATAATATTTATGTATATTGATTTATTATGGCTTCCCAACACAAAATGTGCAAAATTGTTTGTATAAGTATAGTTATAGTAGTATAAGTTATAGCGAGATGCTTCTTTTTGTTCATTCCAACAGTACAGTGTAAGTCTCATCAACTAAGCGTCATCTTAATCGGTCCAGTAGTTTTTTTGACATAGATTTAGCTGTACATCATGACATAAAAAAATAAATTTAAAAATTAACCACCTTTCAAAAAAGTTACTGGAAAGCTATAAGTAACGTATATGTCTTCAATTTAGGAAAAAAAACATTTGAAGTCGATGTACGTGTAAAGCTTGACATCATGCTCGGGCTAGGTTCCCCTGTCAGGGGTTATTTACAAATTCGATAACCTAGACGTTGTCATTAATAAAGTAACTTAAATATTTTGATAATCTATCACTGTTAAATACTTATTTGGGTTTAAATAAAACTGAAAATATCTAAATATTATTTGACGGTCGTGTGTGGAGGACCTAAGGCACTCATTATGCGTGGTGCATCGTCTCTGCTTAACAACACTACGGGAGATACTTTTAGCGTATGAAATTAAAACGCGGGGAAAATAAAGATTTCCACAAGTTTTGCGCGCGTTATATCTTAACTTTGTGGTCCGTGTTTTGGAACAAACATGACTAGACTATCAACAATGTTGATGCAGTGAAATATAGCTGGAGAATTTTGAAGAGTGTCTTGATGACTAAGTTATACGATTAGGTGTTAGTTAATTAAATTGCAGCTATATAAGGTTACCTCGTTTTAAGTGATCATAATTAAAGGGCTGATTCAGCACAATAAATTAATCATTTTTTGAGACTAAGGTAATATTTTTTTCACATTTTATTTTTTTATTAATTAATGTTAAGCTTCGAGATATAATTAAAAATAAGAATTACAATTCAGGAAATGTCTTTTGTGTTTTCATGGCGTGTCAAAAAATCTCCAAAAATATATATAAATAAATAAGTCAACAGCTCTGTTATGCGTCCCATCATTTAAAAGTGATCTATCAGAATAACTAAACAGTAATAGTAGATTGTTATACAAGGGGAGAAAGCGACCCATTTCACTCGAGATGTTTCTGGCGCTCGAACGAAGTGAGAGCGCCAATAATTCGAGAGTGAAATGGTGCTTTCACCCGAGTTAAACATACTATTTTTCATTTCGAATGTGAGGAAAAACATTAAATTTACAATAGTGGTTGTAGATGTCATGGTCAGGTATAATGTAGTAAAGCGAGAAAGGAAAACTCAAGTTTTTGCACAAAAAGATAGTTAATTTACAGTTCTCCAAACATCTCACATGGTTAAAAAGAATAACGACACGAATACATGAAAACAGTACGAAAAAGCAGACGATACGAAATAATTAAAATCCTTGTAAAAAATATCGATCGAATTTTCCCCACAGATAATAATTGTCAAAATTTAAAAAAGTAGGCATAGAGTTCAAAAAGAAAAAATGACACTGACAATGAAAAAAAAAAGTGTCATCTTGGTATTATGACGGGAAGCCGAATATTTTAATCACAGATTAGTAAATGTATTTTTTAATTCAAGATTGAATCAATTGAATATTTTTTATATCAACGATCATAATAAACATGTTTTTCAATGTATACCTAAACAAAAATGTTTTTTTTTTTATAATATGATGTGACTCAATTATCTTTGATCCAAGCTTTGACTGCATGCCTTGACTCTATACCATGCCAATTAAAACTAAATTACTTTCCACCCTAGGGATGGATAAGCTATTTTCCACCCGGCTATCTACATAGGAAAGTGCTATTTTCCGAACAGGAGAGATGAAAAAACAATTTTCTTTCTCTTCAGTAAGCGCGACTAGCGGGTGTTTATGTTTGTAGATCAAGTCAGGCACTTCTGTTAGCTTTGATTCGACTTTTTATTCGCTTCTCGCTTCACCACCTTCTTTTCGTAGTACTACAATATGTAACAACAACAAAACACTAACGATCCTGAGGCGATGTCCGATGGAAGCAATTAGGCAACGCATCGGTTGCAATATCGGGCTTGTAGGCCGGACCGTGATCTAATATTCATCGGCAGACGCGCGTCTACAGCGAGCGTAATACGTAATTAGATGCGCATGCTCCGAGGGTACGTGCTTGCCCCATGCATTATGTACGACTCTAAATTGAATGTGTACTTGTACGTGCAATTTAGTGATGACAAAACCTAAGGTTAAGCTCTATAATAGATAAGGAACCGTGTACACATATTTTTAAGTGCGCCTTTACATAAGAGCGACAGCGCTGCTGATAATGCAGTTGTAAAGCTGAAATGCATTAAGAATGCCTTTACATTATCATTTTATGTATGAAATCGGCTCTGCTAAATTCGCCAAGTCGCCTGATAAGTGTGAAAGCGCTCTAAAGGTCTTACTTCGACCCTCTTGAAAGAACTAAATTTAATTCAAGTAAGCGAAAGTTATTAAGGATCGCCCCGTTGGGCTTGCACTAAACTTCAATAAACTACTATAGTCATCTGCGCAAAAAGACTGCCACTGTCTTGTTGCAAATCCGTGGGCAAGATTCTGTGGATGATAGAGGACAGAATGGACTCTGCCGTCCGTTCATCGAGTTGTAATATGTAACTAAATTCCCTAACAAACATAGTTTTTAAGTAAATTGTTACTAACAAGTGGACGTAATAAATACATTCTTTAAAGCTTTTTTAATTTTTATATTATAATGGTAGCAGTTTAACATAAATACAGTAGAACGCCGATAGGACACCCCTGATTAATATAACGCTGGAGGTTTTACTGTAATAAAAAATGCATAATATTTAGCACAGTCATTTATTGACAACTCTCAGCAATCCACTTTTAATTCTTATCGTCACAAACTAGTATTACTTGCTTATAGTTCACGAGGCAACTAAGTGATAGCGAGCACTATTACGTAGTTGCCATTTGTGATGCCCGATCTGGCCAATCAGGCAATGGGTGCAATATCAGTTTCGTGTCGGCCGGCCCGGACCGTCATCTAATATTCATCACAGACGGCCGTCTGCGGCAATCCTAAATCCGTAATTAGATGCACGATGTAAACTATACCTCATTTGTGTGAAGGTCCGGCTTTGTATGTGCTAAAATCAGTTTTGGAACGTAGTAGAAAATATTGGTAACGATGATTGTTATGATTTCTTGCTCATTTGTCGTTATTGTAGCCATAGGTGGCTAGTTTGTTAAATAAAATTCTAGATACGTTATTAATCCAAAAGAAATAGTATTTTACAAATATGTTATGAATTTATGTGTTATTTAAGGGTAAGGCATGGCCTACACGTGATCTTGAAGAGAGTTAAAAAATCAGCGCGCGCGCGGTCACGATATTTTTCGTTTTCCTTTTTTTCTAAACGGCCAATACGTACCTACCTCATATAATGATGATAATCATGCAATACAAGATGATATCACATATTGCAGACTCCAATGTTACTTTTTTAAAATTTTAAGGGCGGTGAATTACCTAGGAGGATATTCTGATTTTTTATTAGTTGAGAATCTAAGCAATTAAAAAATAACTTTGCCTCATAATCTAACTCATTTCCATTTTCGGAGACCCTGTGTTGACATCATTGCTCTCATCCGGCTTCGTCACTACTTAAACATAAGGCGACCTATATTAAGAACGTTTTAACAAGGGTATAAAAATTCAATAAAATGTAAATTTCCTTTCCCTGTGTCTGAACGGAAACTTTTTTAAAGGAAGACCGAGCAATTGATGGCGCAGAGATACTATACAAAGCCGGTCATATTACGAAATTTGTTTGGTAACTTGGTCGCTTTTGTGTATAAAGTATCTACCAAACGACAAACAATTTGCTTCAGTGAAAAAGAATTGACTGATGCGTCGGTATCCACTCTCGTTAATGAAATGATTTTTACTTTTAAATTTATAAATTCTTTTATTAATATACGTATATCTTAGTAAAGTATAAATAGAAATGTCAACATCATCATAATCATCAAATTTAAGAGCTAGGCTCTTGTCAGTGGAGGAGATATTTCATTCTTTACGCTCTTCCGCCATTATCTTGACCTCTTGATACGACGCGACATAATTTTTTTGTCTTATTTGATGCATATAGCGTACCATGCCTTATTTTTGGTCTTCCTTTCTCTATTCTTCCCTTTATTATGGTTAAAAATGCTGTCGTTTCGTATCAAGTGTCTCAACATTTGCTCTCTTTCAATTGTTTCTATTAGTTTTCTCTTTTTTATAATGTAGGTATACTTCCTCACGTCAGTTTTGGCTGACAGGTAGTAATCTAGCTAGGCTCTCTAAGTTCAGTGTTCGTCAGTTGGAATTCCACATTATCTTCGCTGGTTGGCTGTTTTGTAGTGAAGCATTCTGACTTGTGACTAGTAGCAAGTAGCATGAACTCCGTTACCTCTGTCTGCAATTGATAGATACGTACGCCACACTTTGTAATTAACTCCAGTTAATTAGCGGTATTGAAAGGTACCATGTTTCGGTTAATTTAGTATGAGTAAAACTTACAAATCTTTCAAAACATACACACTGGTAACGACTTCTAATCATTCGTTTTGTTATCAATTGATCACGTACCTAACCAGCCCTTATCTATCAGAGATATTGATATTTTTTAAATATTAAAGAATGTTTCAAATGGGCTTTAGTCAATAGATGAATCGGCCTATTCAGATTTTTCTTGATGTCGGAATATTCCCCTAGCTTTTTAATATCGTCACCGAGAGTAAATTGATTCATGTTTATTTACATTTTGCAAATTTCTTTCTTAGCACCATAATATTAAACTTCTGAGTCTGATTGACATTATCTTCATAAGATGTCAGGTTCACGATATGGTTCTCAAATGGTAAAAAATAAACAGCTGAAAAATAAGTATAAAAATAAAAAGTTTCAGTGTGAACTACCAAAATAGTAGTATAGAGTATTATGGTTGCATCGGACGTGACGACTCAATTGAATTGTAGTTTCTTTTTCCCATCATTTAAAGGGCCTTATCACACTGGCTCTACTAGTACATTGTATGCGTTTGAAGCTGATAAACAGTTTTTCAAGTAAACAAACAAAATACACATACCGAATTTTACTACTGCCATGTTTTGAGATCCTCACTTTTCGTTAGGCATCGCGTATTGTCATTATTTAGCAGCCAGCCTTCCTCAGCATATACCTCAGTGTTAACCATTCAGGCCTCGCATAAAGCTGGTTGTTAGCTCAGCACCCGCGCTGCAGCAGTATATCCTCATCGCACCAACAAGATTGAGCCGGGGTAAGGCGGCGATAACTCACGGTTACGCCGCGTAATCTCGCCTGGACGTAATCCGACGTCCGTTATCTGCGCGCCTTGTAATTTTTATCACTTCTTCTTTACCTGTACTAGAAGTTATGTCTACTTACTTTTAATAAAGAGGAGATTCTCACATAAAGTTTGGTTGTGTTTGGCAGACTGTACTCACATGGTGGTGACCTTAAGGTACCAACTTTAATATGTTGATCCTTTATTCAGAGAATCGTGGTCAGACTTCGCATATCAATAAATTAACTGAGTTAGTTCACACAATTGCTGTGATGTGAGATGTGTATTCCCAAAGCCAACACAATTGCATAAATGTTGATGAATTTCTGTCAAACACATTTTTCAATTATGATAAAAATACGGAGGGAGGTACAGCGCATCAATACATTCAGGGCGCCGGCTGCAATAATAATGAAAGTAAAGCAACATGCAGTGAATTTATTTTCCAATTCAAAGTTCATTCAGAATTAAGTTCTCTGCAAGAGAGCCGCCCTGCAGCCAAATGGAATTGCCTTAACTCTGCACCTTGCAGACTGGGGAAGTTCATCTTGCGAATATCCGATTGCCTACTTACCTAAGATCCTTTTTAGATTATTATTTAAAGTTACGTTTAGACATAAAATAATTAGTTGTATATTCGCAGATACATACAAAGGAACATTCACATGTCTACTAATTGGAATAAACGTTTTTTGTACATACAAACTTTAGAAAAACTTTTGTATGCATCACAAAAGACGTGCAGGCTTTCTGCAATAGGAATCTCAGATATTGATAAACAAGTATCTAAATCGTCAGTAAAAGCGATGCCACGTTGTTGTCTATGGTGCGTTGTGTCGGCGCTGCGACGTCGTAGCAGTGCATCTCCTTTGTTCTTTTTATAAATCTAAACGACATGTCACGTGACGCATCGCCAACGCTCGTGTAGCATGTCGTTTAGATAAACGGTGTGCCGTTCATATCACTCATGTGCATACATCTCACCGCTCCGTGTTTACATCATTTAATTACGCTTGAAAACGTGCAAAAGCAATATTTAGCAGAGTCTCACGTCGCCGCCCCGCGGACTAGAAAACAAATAATGAGAATGACATTTGATTTCCCAGCACACCTCGTTAGTGCAGTTTAATGCGGCGCCTGCAACGATGCTCGTTTTATTATGCCGAGGGCGGGCGTTGTAATATTTTGAGTACGTCACCGGTGGTGACACGATGCATATTTAAACAAAGGCGTCGCGACTCGCGAGGTTCGAGCGAAATTGTTGCGCCATTAGGGATGGAGTGGTGCACTCGCCACGCACCCGGCAAGACAGTTTGCTCCTCTTAGGTTTTTAATTCGCGACAACGACGACGGAAACGAACTTTAATCTCTGCAACGAAACTTTAGAAATTATGAATATCCAAGGCTATGATCATTATCTTAAATAAAAACAACTCGTTCCTATTATAAATTGCACTTGTAAAAAGCAACCGTGACTCTGTGACAGACGAGGAATCGAACCCCGTGTCTTACGCTATCCGGGCGTATGCCTGTACAGGCACGGTTGCTTTTTACAAGTGCAATTTATATTATTAAGTTTGTGTAGTGACAAAACACTATAAAAACAAACATCAACTAGGTATAACTCATTCTTATTTTATAAGAGAAGGCGTAAATACTTACTCAAAGTTGCGGACAAACGACAGTAAGAATCTTTTTGTAAATAAACTTTCACCCCTCATCTTTCCGAAAGTGAAGTCATCATTGGAAAAAATCGCAAGATCTTTCCGATGGCGAGTGTCTTTGACAGTCGGGACACATCGCGACCTGAACGATTTACATATTACGTGACAGTTTTGCGAAGCTCACCATTGACTCCGAACTGATAGACTGAAGACGATATTGTTTTTCGAATGTAACGCACCATTTCGTGAGCCCTCCGATGTGAACTGTTTTTATTTCGCCCTCTGAAAATTCCATGAGCGCGCGAATTCCGTGCCCCGTCACGAATAACATTTCCATCTATGGATTCGCGTATGCTACGGTAAAAACCAAAAATTCAGCGCAATGTAGACTTACTGAATATTTTCTGGTGGTTGCCTTTTTTGCAAGAATACATGACTTTTATATTTTATTTGACCTACTGACCATAATGAAACTTGGTAATCTAGCAACACCATAGGCCACAATTTTGTTAGACAGACCGGTATACGCATAAATTATGTAATTTTTAATTTTAAAATAAGGAATAGCGAAAAACTTGGAATAAATAATACTCTTTGCGTCAAGGTATCCTACGTGGTCTAATTTTTGCGTCGTCACACTTGAGGGATATTTTCCTACTCCTAAGATTTTGAGAGATGAAAACACATTACTTATTTATTTAATTATGTAAAGGCATGTCTTGCTAGCAGGGCACAAGGTGGCATGATTAAATTACTTAACGTAAAACGCCGACAACACTCCTACGCTTTGCTACCCAAAATTTAGGTACAGTCAGATTCAATAAATTATATACTAATTTCATTACGACAAAATTACAGTATATATAGTTTTGATCAAATGACACTGCTCAATTTCCCAAGTCAGGGTTTCTATTTTGACACTGATCACTGCATACATTGTTTTCAAAGTTTTCAATACCTATAAGATTCACGAAAGCTATTTTTATACACAGCTTTCGTGAATCTTATAGGCAAAATTTTGTTCCTAACTATACTTGCGCTTACCTTCATACCTGACAGGCTTATAATTACAAATGATATTCTGATATCGTTATACGCTATGTCTTTGATGTTGAAGAAGCATTTCCCACCAAATACATGAAATGCCTACCGATATTATCAAATAATTTAGAAATGAGGAAGCGACTAGCACCTGTTGTAAATATAGAATTATTAATTCATTAAATAAATATATTCCAAAGGATGTGTCACCTTTCTAATTGTACTTATAAAAGATATAATAACATGATTTTATAAGATGTACACAAAACGTAAGGACGACAGCACGTCAAGGTAAACACTGCGGTATCTTATACAGCTGTAATAAGGGCTAGTCTGCAACAAAAGTGGGTAACCTGATGTGCTGGCGACTGTACGAAAGTACGTTAGTACTAGTATTTCATTCCTTTGATCATAATAATATCGTACGGAACTATTTAACTTTCATAGCTGAAAACTCCATCGAGACAGAATCAAGTTCCGAGTAGCGAAGAAATCTAAACTCTATGCATTACTAGCAACTTTCGAATGCATTTCGAAGGCATTTGCTTGAACCAGTAAATATTAAGCGAAAACTCTAGGCAATTAGGCCGTCGTAGTATTGCGAGGAAAAGTTTTCAGGCTTATTCCACGAATAGAATCAAGAGCTTATTGGCTTTTTGATTTATAAAAGCAAAGCTTCCATTGCACAAACTAAACGATACTACAATTTCGAAAACACAATGCCTTAACTTATTAGCAATTGAGAACGTGGAAAAAATATACCGCTATTGAAAATGAAGCAGTTAGCATTTCGAATAGAATAAGCAACTAAAGATCCAACCACGGTCTCAGTAAAAATACTAAAATATAAATAATGCTTCCCCTAATGATTGGTGTTGTGCTGCATGATGCCGTAAAAGGAGTGAAGACAAGCATGGACGGTAGGTTTTTTAATTGCTTTTGACGTTGAGTCCATATAATTCAGAATTTACATCTGACTTGGTTCTGTTTGTTGAATACACACAATCGATAAATTTTAAAACTTTCAAAATTTTAAAGTGGTCAAACACCGTGCAATGGAAACATTGAAAGCCGCTTTCATACAACGGTGGAATCATGATCGTTTCGGGGTATTTTGTGCGCGATCCAAAAAGGATTGCAAGGTACGCAGCCAATTTAGAACGTGACGTTGTCGGGGTGCCCATTTGTCGCGTACTGTTCCGGACACATCGGTACATAGATGCACTACATCCGTGGATCTAGCCTCACGGAAATGATTCCAAATCAGAGGAACAGGGTTTCTGGGCGAGCTTGTTGAATTTTTCTATATTTGATCTATATTTTATCTAATTTCTATACGTAGCTACTTGAAGACTAAAGAAAATCGTACAAATCCGAATCGGATACAGATTATGACTGCAAAAGCGCTCTCGTTGACCACATGCAATATCCACAAGTGTACTTCATCGAAACATCGGTCCGTTTAATTGAGCTATTTGTGTTGGTCGCCGTGACGCCGCAGCGTAACTTTATATCACGTTGTTTGTTTGACAAACGCGATCGCTGCGGACACCAAAAGAACACATTTGTAGCACAAGCACAACACGATAGCAGTTAGAGCGCCAACACGTTTAATTTCTTAAATCTTAGTTTTTGATTCTTATTGCCAAATAGTTTTGGAATTAATAGAAGTTCCACATACTTTTGCGGTTCGTCTTTTGGCTGCATTTTTGCTCATTGGTATATTGCAACTCTCAATAATTATAACAAACTCTCTAACATAAAACAAGTAAGTATTAAGTGATTTGTTTGCATGTACCTCGTGCTGACATAGTTTTTTTATCATTACTAGTGCATGTTTCGTTTCAATTTATTTTAAACACATTCGTAACCTAAATAGACGTGTGCACCGACCACTCACAAAAAAGGCAACGTTTCTTGCAGTCAGAAGCTACAAACACTATACAGGGTGTAATTGCAAGGGGGTGCCAAATTTTTGGAGGTGAATGAGACCGTCATTATGAACAACTTTTACTATGGGGTCATGGTCAAAATCTTAAATAAAATTTCAGGTTCCCCATACAAAATCAGTCACCTACATTGACAATAATGTATGGAGAGGCAGAAAATAAAATTAATAATTGAACGGTGGTCCCATAGTAAAAGTTGTTCATATTGATGGTCCCTTTCACCTCCAAAAATTTGGTACCCCCTTGCAATAACAACCTGTATATAATGTATATTCAGTACATAACAATTTGATGAAAATAGTCACTCCATTAAGATGTTACGAAGTGTTATTGACTCTTATTTATTTTTATAAATATATCTGTATTATAATATAACTTAGCATTGTAAATATTTATGTCTAGATGTTTTAATATTTTCCTTCTTGATTGTTTTGCACGTTTTTTTTATAACGCATTTTAATTTATGACACTGGTAGTAATTAATTGCCTACGACACAGGGTTTACTTAGTGTATGTGGTCATTAATTCATTTGTACTTTTCTGTTATGTTTGTACTAAATAAAATATTTTATTTGATCAGTATTTATTAATTACGTCTATATAAAAGGTATAATCGACATGTGAATGAACTTATAAAAAACGAATTACTCAGAACTTAAGGCAATTCAGTCAGATTTGAATTTACACGCCTGATATTGCTAGTTAATTTAAACCTATATATAACACAACTTTTCTTTATGCAAATACCATTTTCGTTAGGAGAATTACTGCATGGGTTGTTTTAAGAGCGCCGAGCGAGTAGATTCCATCAGGCTTCAGGTACACAAACTACGTTTCCAGAGCCAAAAAAAGTGAAACTTGTTTTGTGTTTCCCGCCGTAGAGCTCCCAAGGGCGCCACATAATTCGAGAGCTTAACAAACGGCCGGGATAACACATGGGTTGCCGGAGAATATCTTCACCTTACATGCTAACAACAAAATAGTTACCACCACAAGAGATTGCTGAATAGAAATGAGTAGGTACAAGCTCGTAAGCTCAAAGAATGGCTCAACCTTTTTTATCGCCAAAATAACCAGATCAGCACTGGTTATTTTTGCGCACACAGATTTGTAGAGTCAAAGTGGAGCTATAGACAAAACGATTTCAATCCCTTGTCATGGTTACTTTTAGAAGAGGACTGTACTGAAACATAATTGATAGTTTTTTTTAACCTTTTGTATAGGTAAATCTTTGTCACCCAAGACAACCACTAACATTCTGCGAATGTTTTAATGCAATCTAACATAACTTGTATATGTAGTAAAGAAATCAATAGAGTCCCAGTCGGGAACAGATTAACTCATTGAACTGTGCAGCGAAGGAAGTCGTCTTCAGACGATTTTCGGAGTCTCTGTCAAAACTTGCAGTTCAAACTGTCGGTAGTTTTCCGCCTGATTTCGTATTGTTGCGAGTTTAGCGCGCAGTCAAAGCTTGCTGTTCAGATGGCGAAGGCACTAAATTAGTTTCAACTTTAGAAATGTCCGTTTGGTGAGGATTTATTTGTCATATATCTTGGTAATTTATTGACTCCCCATCTTGCAATTGTTGGGTGGTTCTGTACAGAACGCACGGCGTCTGTTTAATGGTACGTGAGCTTGTTGCAGCATCGCATCTGTGAGGGAACAAAGAATCGCTACGCAATCTTAATTTTTTGAAAGAGAAAGCACCTACCGAATTTTATATATTGTTGTCACAATTACGAATTACCTTTTTTTATTGCGATAAGTTAAGTGTAAATTTTTACGTACCAGGTGAGTACTTTACTACTTAAAGAAAATTGTAAGCCAAATCAACCAATTCGTAGGTTTATGCCGGCATTACTAGCTCACGTTTCTTCGAAGTAGATGCTTTGTTGAAATTGCTTCTAGCAGTAAGTTTTTTTTTTATGTAAAAAGATCTGTATGATGTGCAATAGTCATCTCATTTTCAATGCCTAGTATATTATTTCATTGTAACATTATCTAGTAAAGTGACTAATGTATTAAATATTTCATTGTTTCATTATCTACTAGAGGGAATGGAATTTTAAATATCCACCTATTTAATGCCAGCCGGAAGCATTTACGTCACCTAGGTGTTACTATGACAAGTTAGTTAGTTGTGGCATTTCAGTATGAAATGCGAAGAGGCTATTACGGTGTCAAGGGTGGCCGACAGCGGGTTTAGAGCGGGTTTCGCTCTGTTACATGGGGAGACTCGGCTAAATTTAATGACTGATAAAAATATTTCACTGTTACAATTCATTTTTTAAAACTAGCCAGTTGTACCTATAGAATACTTCTACTAGGATTTTGTAAGCTTGGGTGTTGTGCCCAAACTATCGCTTCTTGGTAAGAAACATTTCAGGGCATTGGTTAAGTTCAGTCAAATATTTTGCAAGTACGTTTAAAGTGATTTTCCAGATTGGATCCTACTAATGTTTTGAAGGAAACTTCTAGTTTGCATCCCGTAAACAAGGCTTCATCATTTATGATTTGTGTTTACTTACTTTTGTCTCAGCGTCGCTTCGGCACAATGCCTTATTATCAAAGACGGTAGTTAAATAAATAATAGCCTGTTAAACATCGAAATGCTCTTACAAACCCTTACGCAGGGACAGTTATCCCAGGATGTTCACAATGAAAAGCTATTTGCCAGCACAGCCGCGTTGCTGTAAGGTATTCTCAATTCGCCGCCAGTCTCTGTATGTGTCTGATTTGCTAAATACTAGACCTATAACATAAGTATGCTTGTTTCACCAACCTATTCTCGTTTCTAGTGTTTGCAGCAGATCTCGTTTTCGCTACGCAAAGATAAGAGCAAAGCCAACAAAGCTGCACCGCTCAAACATGGCAGCATCAACGCAACGCATTGGCAACGCTTGTGTGGCTTTGCTCTAAGCCCCGTGTTCCCACAATATAATTTATACCTAAAAATTTATCCCATTTTAAGAATGAAAGTCCCTGATTAGAAAATTACTAAAACTGAAACCATAACTTTATTAAGATTTACCTATCCCGCTATATCCCCTATACAGAGACGGGTATCCCGGCGTGGCCACAATAAATAGTTGTTTGCCAATCATATCCGATTAGGTAAATATATCAAAAATAGAGATAAAACCGTTTTGGTAGCTATTTAGCTCACTGGAAATTTGCTATTTAAAACCTCAATGCCTCAACCATGCTCACTATCCCCTACGCAGGGACAGGTGTCCCAGCGTGGCCACAATAAATAGCTATTTGCCAGTGCGGCCGCGTCGCCGGAAGGTGTTCTCAATTTGTCGCCGAATGAGATTGTCGCCGGTCTCTGTATTAGATAAGTGGCTCTACCTTTCTGTTTATTTGGGTAAATTATTTAAAGCCATTCTTGTAGAACAATTTATAACATTAAATGTATTTCTTTGGAGATTGAGATACTCATCATCATCAAATTTAAGAGGTATACTCTTGTCGGTGGAGTTTTTCCAAAACTCATAATCAGGAAAGTCATTCTGGTAATTTCCCCCTTGCCCACAGTACTTACCGCTCTTTCCGTAATTTAGAGCGTTTTTCCATTCTCATTTAGGCGACTTAAGCAGCGCGGCAGCAGCGCGACTTACGCGCGACAGTCGCGCTGCCGATAATTTCATACTATACACGGCAGCGCGGCAGCAGCGCCGCAGTGGCGCGTAAGTCGCGCAGGTCCGTCCCACTATACTCATTATCCATTGCAGTGGTAATACTATCCCCGTATTAGCACTGCAATGGCTAATGGGTGTAGTGGAAACGACCCAGTCGCGCGACCATCACGCTGCTAATGTAAAGGCGTCCGCTGCTGCCGCGCTGCTGACGCCCTAGTGTGAAGGCGCACTTAAGCTCTACTCGCCTCAACTTAAATATCTAGGCAGTAGGTTCCAGTAACTCATTAATTCATTACGTCTATGATAATATTGAAAATGAGGATTACTTCATTCAACCATAGAACCTTACAGATTTATTCACAGTATTCATCTTGACTAGCTAGTGCAAGTGACTCTATTTCGCAGCGACACGAACTCAAGGAATGCCCATAGCAACACTACCGTAAAATAAACAACTACCAATTTAGTTCCAACACAATGAACTAATATTGACATTGTAATTATAATAAACAACCTTGGGATATAATTAGATCTCCAAAAAACGGAAAACTTCTAAAACCACTATGCAAAACAATAATAATTGTGCAAACACAAGACTAATTAGGCGTTACTAAGACCAAATACCAGTTCTTCAATTGTTCACAAAACATCTTTAGTGGTCATGGATAACTGTTATTCGGCATAGTGCGCTAAAAAGATCATGTTTAAAAGTGTTAATGAACCCAAACCTGCTGGTTTAGTCTTGAGCAAAATCATTTTCCATGGCCAGTTGTGTGAGGACTGCAAAATAACACAGTTGACTCGTAATATGGAACTTAAAGTTGTTTTCGTGGAATGTTTTCTGTTTACTTTGTGTGTGTTGTATTCAGTTGATAGTGGACGGGTGGAACCGGACATTAGAGGTATGTTTCTAAATGTGTAATTCTCTCATGGAGTGATAAAAAATATGTTGGTACTTGGTTCTTTTGGAAACGGGTTTATTTCTATTTATAGGTCTTAGCCGGCAAAATTGCAAAAAGTCACTGTTTATTAAGTATTTTTATTATTGAATGATATAGACAATGCACATCATAATTATTACATACTAGCTTTTGCCCGCGACTTCGTCCGCTTGGAATAGTGACTTCTTTCTCCCGTTTTTTACACATTTACCACTATATCTTTGCTCCTATTAGTCGTAGCGTGATGTTATATAGCCTATAGCCTTTCTCGATAACTGGACTATCCAACACAAAAAGAATTATTGAATTCGAACCAGTAGTTTTGGAGATTAGCGCGTTCAAACAAACAAACAAACAAACAAA
This sequence comes from Pyrausta aurata, assembly GCA_963584085.1. Classification (NCBI taxonomy): domain Eukaryota; kingdom Metazoa; phylum Arthropoda; class Insecta; order Lepidoptera; family Crambidae; genus Pyrausta; species Pyrausta aurata. The sequence goes on along the minus strand of OY757255.1, from coordinate 6,797,674 downwards.
CTCTTCAGCTTTATAATATTATATAGTATAGATTACAAAACTTTTTTTTTGTTGCAGTTAAACGCTACGCGCAAAATTATCATGCTTATAAAAAACATGGGTCTCAAAATCCGTTGGAAGAAGATGCCTTTCAAGAACGATTCAGTGGACCTCCAGGACTAAATAAATTTAGGGGAAATCCGCATTTTGGTGAACCTAAAGCGCAAAAAGGAAATGGAAATGGTAGGGGGCCAGATGGCAAAGGACCCCCAGGGCACAACAAAGGTCCCCCGGCCAACAAGGGACCTCCGCCTAACAGAGGACCACCCGATCATAGGGGACCTCCCAATAAAGGACCTCCTAACGAAACTAGAGAACCCAATCCTAACATTGACATACCACATATTACGCAAAATCCATTTATAGGTCAAAATGTGACTCCTCTTCCTCCGAATAATGTAAACACAATGAAACCTCAAACTAACAATAATGAATGCAATCCTACCTGTAATGGTAATATAGCCATATACCAGTATGAGGGTAAGCCAGTATTTCAAGTAATACCAGTTACACCAGAAAGTTGAAATCAATTATCCTTTTGCCAGATTTGCAATCTGCAGTATATGTAAATCAAAAAGAACTGAACTTATGTATTTATGTAATAAAGAGATTTTTTGATTTGCTTTGAAGTACTTTTTTCCTTATTTTTTTATATGGAGCATTATGTTAGCTAATGGAAAGTGGTGTTGAGCTATATTATTAAAATTAAATCTCCTAAAGCGGGTAATAGTTTTGATAAAAAGGTAAAGGGTAAAGATATAGGACAATCATATTTATATCAAAGAGTAGCTAAAGACAACAGAATTTCCTGAAGTCAATACCAAGGTCAAGCATAAAAAGAAGATCAAATAGTATGTGAGTAAATAAATCAAATCAAAAATAGTTTTAAAAAATCAATTTTATACACAATCAATTTTAGCAAATATTACGTATAGTATTCATTTCACCTAGTCCTGTTTAAATTGTATGTTGTTTTAAAATGTAGGCATACATCTCCCATCCGCCGTGCGTTGGAACCCTGTCAGACAGCCTCCACTGAAATTTTCTTTGCCATCTTTGTCAGTCCCGTTACTGCTTTTAGTGGTAGTAGAGACCACTACTGGCGCCTCAGTTGGAAACACTACTATACCATCAGTTGGTGCTGGCGGGTTTGTACTTGTAATGGTTTTGGTTTCACTTTCAGTGGGTGGTTTCAAACTCGTAGTACTTGTAGTAACCGCAATAATCTTATCCTTATCAACCACTGTATCGTCAGGGAACGTTACTTTACTTTCGTCTTTAATCCTGCGGTCTTTTAGCGGTTTAAACAGCTTTTGGACATCATCTCTTACTTTTTCAGCAGTGTCGTGTATTTTCTCAAGCAGATCTATCACAATTTTACCATCAGCCGACTGGTATTCACTTAACAAAAATACACAAAACAGTATTACGGGGAGGAGCTTCATGTTAGTTTTATTATTTCACTTGACACTTTCAGATCTTCCTCAAAACTGAATGTATGACTGTGTTTTCTTGAAATATCGAACATACTGATAACACCTTGCCTTTTGAACTTAGACTGTAGTGTCAGTTAAATCATCAGTCGTTACAAGATAAGGGATTTTTCTACTCATTGTATATCTTTATTTGTTCGGTACGATTACATGGCAAATAGAGTTATTGGAACTTCCCAATTATATTTCCACATACATGATTATATTTGTAAGCCTACGTTTGCCACCATCTGTAAATAATAATAAAAACTATGTTATTATTGTCAGCAGAAGACCTCAGACTCGGTTTCACCATCTCATTTATAACAAAAGTCAAATAACAGCTAAGCTCTATACGTAATTGTGAGTTACGGCTATAGACATGGTAAGTTAAGACGGTGCAACCGGGCCTTATCGTTAGTAAAAGTGACGCTATAAGACTATGTAGTTATTGAATTATAAGTCCTAATACCACGAATACATAATTTGTACAATGAACAAAATGTTCGTCAATAGTATAGTAGGTACGGATGACAGCACGTCAAGGTAAACACTGCGGGTATCTTATGCAGTTGTAATGAGGGCTAGTTTGCAACAAAAGTGGGTAACCTGATGTGCTGGCGACTGTACATGGAAATGGAACTGTTATTAATTAGGTATTTATCAGTACTAATTTTGTGATCGATCTGTAAGTACGTAATATGTAGGTATATGTAACAAAATGATTCACGCTTTGTAACATGATATTGCAAACATTTGCATTCCGTTATTTGGTGCCGTGCATTCAATTAGTAGTGAACAGCTGTTTAAAGAGGTCAAATCAATTATATCAATTTAATAAATGGATTAGATTTGTGTCAAAAAAAACCACGACAGCAATTTTATTATGAAATTATGAAAATTATTTGAAAAGAAAGTGAATTAATCAAGTAAAAAAAAGTTTTAAAGATGCACAGTTTCGCCTACCTACCAAGTTTCAACTGTGTAATGCAAAAATAGTTTCAAAATAAAGTGTTGTGACATACGGCCGGACAGACAGACAGGCAGACTTGACGAAACTATAAGGGCATTTAGCCATTCGGCTACGGAACCCTAAAACGATGAGGTCAACCTACCTAGTGAAGAAAGACAAACAGTTTTTTCCTTTGAAGTGCGTATGTGCTTGTGCTGTGCGTATGTCTAGTTATTTATATTGGGTGAGTATATCGTTTGTAATAAACATTATATTTCTCAAGTGCTTCCTACAAATTTACTACTTGTAGTACTTAAATACACTTCAAAGTCAAAACACTTTACCTCTAAAATCTTAGTCGGCAGTAGCCTGTCCAATCTCGTCTTTGACCTTTGGGACATTCAAGATCCGGCACCTTAATCACTTGACTACCAAGTGTTTTTTCTTCTGGTGGAGGCGTTGATGTTGCTAATCGCAACTTTTCACGAAAGTTAAATATCGTCATTTCACCACCAGCCAGCGTACACGCACACAGAATTAAAATAGTAAAAAAAAACACAGATTTCGCGTCCATTTTAGTGCAACACACAGAGCAGACTACGCCTTGAACTCACAAAATATTTATTCAAATGGCACACCTAATGCCATACTTGTCTGCACATGCCGTATACATCCATTTCCGTGTGATTCCTCTTACAAATGTCTTCGCTTTCAATGTTGAGAGGCACACTGATCATTGTTTTTTCAGTATTAACATCGCTAGAGTTTTTGCTTCCAATGATTTCCGTGCTTTTAGTGGTTGTCGATAGCGAGTAGAGAAAGTCTTTGACCGGGTTATCAAATATGTCAAAACTTCTTCGATCACCAAATGGCGTGGAATCAGCGTAAAGCAACAAATAACTCACAATGCTGAACACAACTATTCGTATGGACAGATGCGTCATTTTCCAAGTAGTGCTACTCCGCGATAATATTATTTTGTTAGCTTATCAATGAACCAATGACATCCAATAGGAAGTCAGTTATTCTGTTATCATCACGTACGTCGAGTGAGACACTGCTACACAACAAAGTATGTTTTCTTATTAATTTCTAAATATTAATTAAACTACAAATACTAGAATCGAAGACTAGTCCATTCAAAGAGAGGTTAAGTTTGTATTCAGCATTGATTAAAAGTTTCTCAGCTAAAAATATGTCTGCGCCTCGAGACGAAACAGATAGTCAAGATTGAATAAATAAAAGGCATGTACTGCATGTGACAGGCAACTAGGTACAATACATATTCAAGATTAAAAATTAAATTAAATATAGAAACTTACCTTTCGTAACTCTTCGTTCAGTTTTATTTTATCACAATCTGGATGCATACCACAATACAAATTCAGCCACAGAACCATATATTTCATTTCATCGAGTCGTTGAATTAGGGCGTATGGACCAATATCAATGGCTTTAGGCTTCGGTTCCACTAGATAGTTATCGTTGTTACTGCCCGCTTTATTTAATGCATTATCTTTATTTTCTGGTAACGATACTTCGTACACATAGGCATCTGACATGTCATTAATTTCACTGACATCATAATAATGAACTGCTGGTTTCAGAATCAATTTATTCATGTGTGTATTCGTATTGTAATCGTTTTTATCATTTGAAATTATCCTCGTTAATAAGTGTCCTTGAATTTCTCGAAATAGTATAAGAAATAAAATTGTTGTTCTAATCATTTTCCTGATCAAGTGCAAAAAGTTGACTCTACGATAGTAGTTCTAAGAATAAGACTGAATGGTGCGGTAGCCAACATAAATGCTGCTCGTCAAATTGACAATAGTTGAACTTATTGTATCAATTGACTTCTATTATCATTGTTAGACTCGTTAAAATAGCTCCTTTATTGTAGTGCTGTGTATACTATGCTAATCGTCAATACGAAGAAAAGAACCTGATTCAATTTAATTGCTTATTCATTAAATTAAGGCTTATTATTAAAAGCCAGAAGTATGAAGCTCGGTACATTTTAAGTTAGTAGAAAAACATTCCCGTTGTTATTAAATGATAAAGGGCCCTTGAAGTTCATCGTTGTGAATTTCTCGTTAGTTGGCTTCGCAATACAACACCGCTTCAGTGATTTCATTCGGTTAGGAAAAGGATGCCTAATTTACACAAAATAACTACATTGATTGAACCACAGCCAAAGTAAGACTATAATACACATGATTAGTTAAACGTGCAAGGCTTGGGGCTTGTTTCACCACCGACAGATAATCATTACTAACCAACGAATAATTCAAATATGAAATGTCATTTTATTTAGTAGTGGAAACTTATTCTGACATTGTGAAACAGGTACTCAATATTATTTGTGCCTTTTTAAAAGTTTTTTTAAGTATATTCCGTTTAAAGGCTCTGCTGGGGCCCTATTTTGGAATAACTCGCCTCAATGGCATGTGATTTTTGTTGTTTAATGTTTGATTTTCGCATAAACCTGGATAAAATCCACAGAGCAGGGATTTTAAAAAGATAGCTTATTATGTTACTACTCGCGTCTATATTGAACATGATTTTCGTTGACTTTTAATTGATTTTGTAATCACTCTGAAAACTCGGAATATTGTCACAAGTGATTTGAAAATAGGCCCTATATAATGTTCATCCTTTCTAAACCTAATGCAAAGATGTTGTGATTTAAAAACAAATGTAAACACACTGGCGAATTTAAATTTAATTAATTTAAGGCCCTTAGTATGCAATTACGTAAGATATAGGTACACCTACTAAAGACTATTTTTAAATATTAAAGATTTAAGTCCTTATTTATCTGATAAGTTTAAGCAACAAGAGGTGATATAGATGTTCAGACCTAGAGATGTTGCCACAAGCTGTGTTAATTAAAATATGGTTTTGCCCGAGGTATTTTAATCACGAAATACCTGCCTGGCACACTCGCTGTTTGGACATTTTTCGTGCGCGATACACTGTGATCAAAGCGAACGTTACTATAACCGACAGCTAAGTTAGACCTAGTATGCATATAACATGGCGATTCGAAGCCAAGCAATGATGGTTGATTGAAGCTGGTACGGTCACCAATAATGTAATTGATAAATTCACATAAAAACATGAAACACATTCAAATCATCGAAAATGACGCTATAGCTTATGTTTATTTTGTGTTATTATTACAAAATCCCTATCCATACCTGATGAGGGAAACCATTATTATTAAGACACAATAAACAACATTGTAAACATGATTTTTATACCACCTATTACTTGGTCTATTTAGTTTATAGTCAGCCTAAGTACTTTTAATTTCTCAATTCAAACTCTTATCATGGACATAGAAATATCAGATTTATTCAGCCGTTGGAAAAAAAGATGTGTACAAAGATATTTCATGATTCACCTGAGAGAGATCCACGCGATTAATATTCATACCACTAATTGCATCGTCTGCTGTGTCGAGACTTCTTGTACTGAAATGTTGAAAAGAATATAAATGGTTGGCTAGAAATATTCCAATATAACTTTTATCTGGTCTGATACCTCTTTGGTCAAATTAAACAACGTTACAAGCTTGAAAAATCAATAATGCTTTCTTAAATCAATTATTTGCAAACTTTTCAGCAACAGCACGAGATTTCTAGATACTACCTACTTTTGCATCAGGCATTTGCCTGGTATTTAAAATTGGATTATTCCCGACTCAGGTGGTAAATTCTTAGTTTCAAATAGATATTAAAGTAACATTGAATAATTAATTAAAACAAAAACAGATTTTCAAAATGGTGGACACATTCTGGTAGCTAAGATATTTATGGCTGTGGGCACAGATATTAGAAATGTAAAGAAATCAATACTTACGTTACATCCATCACCGTTCTCTTCTGATGACGAGGATGAGGATGAGGACGACGATGATGATGACGACGAGGAAGATGATGATGAATTATCGTCTTTCCCCTGAAAATAGTAGATGGTATAGTAACTCAATCAATCATGCTATTGTTTCTTTTATTTTTCTTAATTTGAGCCCCTGTTTGGATTATGAAATATAGACCAGCAGGCTTAGTCAAGTGGTAAAGTGTAAGAGCGAAGCCACATTGGCGTTGCGTTGCGTCGACGCTGCGATGTTTAAGCAGTGCAGCGTTTTATAAGCCACACGGTGCGTTATGATGTGTTGGGTTGACAGAACGCGCGTGCAACGGATACGAGTGATAATGGACCAACGCAGAAGCACTGCAACGCTAATATGGTTAGATTTTAATAAGTGATCGACAATTTGATTCAATTTAAAAGTTGCAGCTGCAGGAAAGAAAGCTTATAGCTTTTAAAGCGTAACCTGAATTCATAGTAGGTATACTATATGTAAATATCAGCAAAAATATGATGGGGCGGTAAAGTTAAGGGAACAGTTTCATCATTATTGCTCATTAGGCCCGCAATCGAGACTCGCTTGACAGCGCTCGGAGTCGAAGTGAAGTGTTTTGCTGCGTTCCACGTTCCTCCGCCTTTGCCAAGGTATTTGGTTTGAATAAATATAGTGTTTAATCAGGATCTAAATATTGTATATCGACTACTTTATACAGGGTGTAAAAAAGGATAATCCAAATTTATGGGTGTGGTTGCCAATCCAGTTTGGAGTCCAGGAAAAATATATTATTTTTAAAGAAATTTACAATAAAAACAATTTCTTTTCCTGTAATCTAGACTCGACTCTTAACTTACCCCTTGAATTTGGCTCGTGTCTATTTTTGCCTTTTTTACACTCTGTAGGTAGGTCTGTAGGTAGATTATCTACCTAATCGACACAACTATGTATCATGCATGAGCCTAGACCGTGTATACTTATATGTATAAACATCGATGCAATTTTAAGTCTACGTTCAATATGTTTCACATTTTGGTCAAAAACCTAATTCTTTCTCTTATAATTACTATTTCAAAGCTATTAAGTTTTAGGAGTCAAAGCCAACAAATACATAAAATTTTTGTTAACACGTTCCGGGACACTGTTCCAGACACAATAGATGTTTTATTGTTTTCACGCCTGTAGGCGGTCACTGTCCCGGAACGTGTTAAACTACAATTCTGACTCACATTTCCACATTTCCCACAGTCATCCTCTTCCGACGATGACGACGATGATGATGACGACGATGATGACGACGACGACGATGAAGAATCACACTGAAAAAAGAACTCGTTATCAAAGATTCAAATGAAGGTAACGGAATTGTGTCTATTTGAATAGTTCATACCTCACCGCTACCGCTGACATTGTTACCGCTGCAACAATTTTTCCTGTAAAAATAGAAATATTTTGTTAAATACACAAAAACTTCCATGATGAGGTGATAAGATTCGTTCTTGTCAAATCTTACCTTGGTGCGCATGGTCCAGCATCAACCATAGCCAACAAGACCGCGGCGAACAGGAATATTGTGAGTTTATTCATTTTTCTCTATGTTTGACTGTTACAGAAAAAGTAATCATTATATTTACATACACTGAAACGTTTCTCTATCCCCCTTATTCACAACTAGCTGTGCCCGCGACTTCGTCCGCGTGGAATAGTGACTTTGGATAGAATTTTTAATTTATAGGCTTATGATTTTACAAATAAGATACTTAAGTATAAGTACTTATAAGTACGCAAGATATAAAGTATTTATATAGTACATTTTAGTACTCACTTATCATTAAAATTGGCCATATTACAACAATAAGAAGCAAGTAGTAGGTACATCAAAGGTGATCAATTATTATGACCATACCGATTATTTGGACGTTCACAATTTGTATTTCGATTAGGAATTCCTTTGTTTGATAGGATAATATGGTTACTTTACTTTTAACTACTACTTTGCCACAAAAAAAACTACTACTTTACTAACATTTTACTTTGTTGTGTGGAAAAAATGGATCTAAATAAATATAATTTTTTTCATGGCACTGTTTTGTTATACTTTGGCAAGTACCATAAAGTACCAAATATTCATTTAATTTATACAAACCAATATGGAGGAAACACTACACATTGAATTAAAACACTTTACAGATTCATTTCCACCCACATTTATTTTAAATGTTTCGCCTCGGCCCCGTCCCGCCTTAGCCCCGGCCCCATCGAACGGGATAAAAAGTATCCTATGTCCTTCTCCTGGTACTAAGCTACCTCCCCACCGTTTCGTCCCGGTCCCGTGCTACCCCAGCCCCGGCCCCGTCTAGCGGGACAAAAAGTATCCTATATGCAGTATCTTATGTCCTTCTCCTGGTACTAAGCTACCTCCCCACCGTTTCGTCCCGGTCCCGTGCTACCCCAGCCCCGGCCCCGTCTAGCGGGACAAAAAGTATCCTATATGCTTTTCCTGATTCTAAGCTACCACCCCACCAACTTTCAGCCAAATCGGTTCAGCCGTTCTCAAGTTATAAGTGTTGTAACAAACACGACTTTCTTTTATATATATATATTTTCTGCCTACCCCCTAAGTCTATTGGCGTGATTATTTCTATCCTAGTTTACTCTCCAAGTGATGCTGAGTCAAATAAAAAAAGCCCCATCAAAATCGGTCCAGTAGATTTTGAGATTAGCCCGGACAAACAGACAGACAGACAGACAGACAAAAATTTTAAAAATTGTTGTTTTGGCTTCTATTACGGTAATTAAGACCCCCTGTAACAATTTTTCATAAAAATCTTCAATGTACAGAAATCGATCTTTTACAGTCTTATTATATGTATATATGTATAGATAACTCAAACGGTCTTTTAAGCCTGTTTTAACTATTACACTGTATTGTCTCATTCTTTCTTGGCGCTGTCGTCATTTGACAGAAAGTGACAAAATAGTGTTATAGCTAAAATAGGTTTAAAAGACCGTATGAGTTATTATGATTAAGGGGTAAGTCTATAGGGTTCTTCTTAATCATTTTGAAACCAGATTATTTTGTCATAGTAGCTAGTGTAACTTTTTATTGATGAAGTTGATTAGTCACCTATAGACCAGAAACAAATTCTTTAATAGGTTTAGGAACAAATCATTTACATTAAAATGAAATTGTTTTTAACATTTTTCTTTGGTTAATTTTGACGCTTATCACACTAAGCTCTTGTTAAGGCCGTCTTATTCCGTCAAATTATCTCATAAGCCCCGCCCCCTTGTTAAAAGTGCAGGGCGCTTCCCCCACCAGCACCCCCGCACAAAACTTTTTCTGTCAACTTTGTCTTACAAATCTCGTGTATAATTAAGCCATCTAGTGTTTATTTAAGGAACAAAATTTTCTTGAATAAGATACTTCATGCGCTTTTGTAAGTAACATACCCACGCCATCTAGCAGAACCCCTAAGAACTTTTACAAAATGGTTTCTTTAGTACACCATACATGCTTTTTAGTCTAAACGTTTATCGAAAGAACAAGGAACGCAAAGAGTGGCATTTCATTCTCACACGACTGGTCAGCACTTTATGCCAGCAACCTGTAACCATTATAAAAACAAGAAAGAATATCCGATAACATTTATTATATTCTTTATTGCACTTATAAGATGTACAGAAAATAGGTACAAGAAGTCACAATGTGAACAAAGGTGGGCTTATCCCTAAAAGATACCTCTTCCAGCCAACCCATAGGTGTAGGAAATGTAATGTAATAACATTTAGGTGGTTTATATTAAGATCCTTTTTGTCGACACAGTTATAGTCTCACTACTATCTTCCATCAGTCTTCCAATTGATGATGACTGAAGACCATTACAGATATGGCACTTCAAATTTAGGGTTCCGTACAAACCAGTAGGTATATAAGTCAAAGTTCACCCATCACGAGAATTTTGTCATGGTTTTTTTTACACACTGAAATTCATAACATTTCAAATCATCATCATCATTCTCTTGCCCTGTTCCCAGTTTATCTAGGGTCTGCGCAGTATGTTTCACGCTTCCGTTTAACATTACAAATATGGAAAGCTAAATTAAAGACAAAGGTTTCTTTATCGTTTCAGTAATCCTTTAATAATATCAAAGTTTTTTATTTACTAGTCGTCTCCCGCGACGTCGCCCGCGTATATTTTGGATGTCCCGTGAAATGGTTCAAGTAAATTAATCACCCACACCACGCTTAAAATACTCGCTTAATATCAGCCTGAACTATAAAAATGACTTGACTATCATGTGTTAGAAAGTAAGAAAATAGTAAGGCAAAAGTAGTTAGTAGTAATCTCTCATTTAGATGCAATACTTTTTTCGGCGAAGTTCACTATCAAATATACTGAGCATTGAACTTGGCTATCATTTTTCACATTGATGTTTTTGTTGGGATATCATAACTTTTTATAGAAATATTTATTTGCTTATTCATAAATCATTAATACATATTTTGTGCAAGCTTCCATCCACTTAATTATAACGGTTTCAGACCCTACAATCAAAAAACTTTCTTTTGTTTTCAGATTTTTTCCTTCGCTTACACATTATTACCTAGCTAGATGCCATATTTCAACTGTCTAGGTTTGTTAATTAGAGCACCGCACCCACACAATTACTTTGATAAACCATATATGGTTTTGCCATGTTTGACTTTTTGTAGTCTAGCTTATAGACCTTTTTTACTATAAAACTGTAATTTGGCATGGGTTTCTTTATATCCTAATCACACCGCCTAAAATATGTATTTTAAAATATATTTGAGACACCTCCCTACAAGGAATGAATTATGATGAGCATGAGTTCCTACACCGAAAGGGCAACACCAGGGTTTATCTCATGAATCGTGATAGTAAGACAGTTGAAATTTTCAGGAAGGATGTATTCATGTTGCCGTTGAAAAAACAAAAACTTAAAAAACAGTTTTTTTTTCAGGTTGCTCTCATACAACTTATCTACTCTGATAATGATAATAATGAGGGGCTGCCCCATTATTAGGACTTCATATCTTTTGTATGGGACTCCCTGACAACAGATATGATGTTTATGCCATTTTCATAGATAATGGTACGGAACCCTTCGTGACCCCGAAGCGCCATTTGGCGCTAACTACAAGATTAATAGAATTATTATGTGTCACAAACACCAAAGTTGTTTTGGATATTCAGTAACAGCAATTTGAGGAACGGTTATAAAAATAAAATTAAGACAGTCTCCACACATTTTCGACAGAACAAAATTGAAAAAATTATTCAGATTTGACATTTCTGAATGCAAATATAATTGGATTATACTGAGTAATCTCCATGTTCGTCGCTCAAGTCCATGTCACCAAATAAGAGATAGATAGTCAATGCATTATTACTACACGATTCAGAAAATGTGTACGTACGTACGTAAATAACATGGAAACCTGAGTTCCATACACGAAGAGAGCTAGACCGACCTTAACTTAACCTCCAATGTTTGTATTTTGTCACAGGAGTCTAGATGTAAATAAATAAATAAAATTAATATAGACCTATCACCTAATAATTTTCTCCCTCCCTCAAATTCATATAATATTTTCTCGTCTCCAATATACTAGAGTCACCAGGGCACAGCTTTAGCATTTGAGATTACTGCTAAACCTACAGTTATGGTTTAGCTCTGATTTTTCCAAATAGAGAAAATGTTCAAAACTACAATAATTTGACATGAGTGTTTTATGCTTTTTGTTTATATTGTTACTATAGAAACGGATTCATCTCTACGATTGGTACAAAAATATAGTTCATTTATTCACAACAATTATATATGTCGCTACAGCCTTTCTCTTTTTATTTTGCTTAACACGTAGAGGTTGGGGGTTCCATCCTCATGGCATTGAGGAGATTTATCCGCATGGTGATGATGTTTTTGATACTAATTTTCTTTTTGAAATTTATTTTCATTGTTATGTAGTTTTTTTAATAGGATTTGCTACTTTAAAAAAAAACCTAAAAATTTAATTAGTTTTTATTTTTAATTTTTTTTATTTTAAATGTTAAAATGTCCAAAAATTAAAATAAATACTTATTTCGTTTTCTAAAAAAATATTGTGACTATGTAGAAAAATATTCATGATACCCCCGATTTGAACTCGCGACCTTTGATTAGTATAAGACTGGTGCTGATCCAACTGAGCGTGACGCGGCGCGGCGAAATTAGCTATTATTAGTTCTTAGGTGTTTTACGTAATTAAGTACGCAAATAAAATTGCAAAAATTGACATAGGTCCAGCGTTCGCAGTGGCGTCAAGGGGAATGAGGAAATGGTATCTCGTGCTTGTCATTTGAATAAAAAGATAGCGCTATTTCTGCTTGCATGTATAGAACAGAGATGACACGACGATCAACTGTTGCGTCAAAGTCGTTGCGCGAATCACCATCGTCACAAGTGTGAGAATCACTAAATCAGTGTTTTATGAATGAAAATGTTAATAAAACTGGAAAAAAACGATTGGACGCCCTAAACATCTTTGGTGTCTAAAGTAATCTTAAAAAGACAATTGGAAGAATTTGCTGCTTGTAAGAAAGAATACAGACTAATGAAAAAAATGGACCTTTCTTTGCCTGAACATAACACCGATAAAAACTAAAAAAAAATCATTTGATTCATAGCTGAGATCTCACTTATGTGGTCAAAATGTATATTCTTATAATCCTCTGTTCCTCACATCTGTGTAGCTTGAGCAAATCAAGATCAAAAAAGTCGAAATAGGTCAAATAAAGTGTTTTTAAATATTTCGTTATTCTGATCTAAATAACAAACATTTTGAAATCATTTTAACATGTATATGTGTAGAATGGAATTACCTACTAAAATATGTGATTTTCATAAATATAAGTCCAATAATTTGAAAACTACATAGAAAATACGAAAAAAAAGGGGCCCACTTCTGAGGCAATTATTATCGAGCAAAGTAATTACAATCGTGTTTCCAACCACAATCCAGCTTTCTAGTAATCTTCTTCTATAACATATATAGATTCGAGATTTAAATAATTAGTGTTTCCATGTTTAAACTCAATCGAAACATCGTAAAAATGGAATATCTGGCCCTTAAGTCTATAATTGAAACTTTCAACTGATAGTATTTTCCTCCGAAAGTTGTTTAAGTATATCTACTTACCAGTAACAAAATATTCACAATAAACTAATATCTGGCAGCGATTGAACTGATTCGAATATATGTGCAGACTGAGAGATATTGTAAGCGCCCGGTGATAACGAAATTGGGCTAATGTTCTTAACTTATGCGCCTTGCCCTTAGATCAAGGTTGATCTAGCCAATTTGCTAAATAAGCCTAGTTTTGGCTCATTAATTTACACAAATTAATTTTAATGCATTCCATTTGAATAATATTGAGCTAAGCAGTATTACGATCTTAATATTACATCAGATTAGTGGGCTTTAAGCAAGCATTATAGGCTCACTATGGAGTTTAATACTCAAATTCTAACAGCTTGTTTTATTTTATTACATATCAACTAAGATAGATAATTATGTTCTCGATAAGAAAAATGTATACCTCAAAAGTTCAACAACAACAGCCAAAAAACAGTTTTTTTATAATTGTTATTGTAGTATGGATGCCAAAAAGTTTACTAAACAACCTAACCGGTAAAAAAGAAAAAAGGTGCTGTTTATAAAAACTTGGTAAAATTATTACATCAATTCGTGTTTTTCGTATTGTAACGCGAATTGAACCTGTGTACAAGCTCAATTCACTCTGCTTTATCTGGATTATTCGATAAACGCCGTCAGCGAGAAAACAAGCTTCTTACACAAATAGAAGGGATTTTAATATCCCTAAGTAGTGATGATACTGGCCTCTCCTTCGTATAAAAGACTTGCAAAGTAATCCACAGAAGGCGTACAGATATCTTCAGCGAATCTGCTTGAGTCATCGCAACCTTTTTAAATAAATAGGGTCCGAAGAGATCGTTTATTTTTTTATAATACAAAGAAATTCAGATAGCAAGATAAGATACTCTTTAACGGTGACGATACTTATCCGTTTTTTAGCTTCAAACGCAGAAACATTTCATTAAAGTAGGATTGTTCAAGTTATTTTTTTGGTACTGATAAACATTTTTTAGACATTGATCTGAGGATTCGTTTAAAGAGAAAACTTTGTATTATTGAATTTGGCTTCAATGAATGCGGAGTAGGTACGCCTTGAGTTAAATTACGAACCGGTTTAAAACTTCTCGATGAAGTGGAGTTCGAAAATGGCATTATAAATTCAGCAGTTTACAATCACAGCGCTACTTGGCGAAGGAAAAAAACCTCCGAGGGAAACTCGTTCTAACTTTTCCTATTTTTCTGCGTTAATTTCACCTGAACCCATTACACTTTGCAACAATTCTTAGTGAGAACGTTTCTATTAGGGCGTTCAAATTGCATTTTAGATGTTGTGATGTTACTTCGGGAGGAGATACTGTTAACGCAGTTTGCGGGGCATAACGCAGTGATTGTTTCAAGAGTTTATCAATGAACTTTGTAAACATTTTGTCTCTGAAAACTTTTCTAATAATAAGTACCTACAAAAATAGATCTATAAAAAGTATTGAAAGTTGATTTAAACAACGATTGTCTGTAAACATTATTTATTTATATTATTTTGCTGTCATTTTTATCAATTGTTTGTTGAAGTTAAATTGCGGTCAACGTTTTCAAATTTTTATTCGTCTTCTTTGTAACTGGTATTTCTTAAATATTTAAAGGGTCAAAAGTATAAAAAAGATCTCTGGGTAGGTACCAAAAGTGTGCAAGTGGTAACCAAGTTGAGCAATGAAACGTTAAGGATGAATAAGTTAATTGGCCCCTGGCGTATCGGCGCCCTCCTACGGCACAGAGGAATGCATTTAAATTGGATTTTAAGAGTAGAAATCACCGGCGCTCTCCTCGCAGCCTTGTTAGAGCCAATCTCGAAGTTTACGTAAACGAATAAACCTTCCCGAAACGAATTTATCGGTATCAATTCAAACTATACATCAGTTGCGAGTCGGACTGGATTTCAGCCTGTTATAAGTTTGGCAGTGAATTAAAAGTTTATGTTATGCCTAGTGAACTAACTGTTAACTTGACAAAATCATAATTTTATAATAATATCTTGAAAAGTATGTGATTTCTCGTTTAATGTACACAAAAATACGAAAAAAAGCTAAGATCAAGTTTCACAATGCAATTCCTATACAAAAAAAGATCACCTATCGAATTTTCTTTTTCAAAGAAAATACAGTTATCTATTGCTTTATTCTGGTCACGATTTCTATGCGTTTTGATTTCTTTCGTGCAGTAGTTATTTTACGTGGATATATTACTTGTTTTTTTTTTGGGTAAAACAGTGACGTACTCGTAATCGAATTACCACAGGAACTACGTTAGATGATGCGAGAATCGGCGTTTGATATATGTGCTCATTTGTCGATGGTGAAAAGGCCCTATTTTTGTTTACGTCGTATACTTTTGGTTAGGAAAAGCTTGCTGTACTGTAGCTCAAAACACGACTGAATAAAATGATTGAAATAAAATAAAAACTTTTCGGTTTTAGTCCTAAGTACTAGTTACCTGAAACACTACAAACATGAGCCGACGATTATGAGTGCGCTCCGAGTTAATATTCCCTACTTTTACTAACCTATTTTAGCATTCAGTACAGTTAAGTAGGTACTGGAATATAAATTAACTGAAACATACGTTTGACTTGTATTTATGAGGTTGAAATAACAAATTGCGTTTCATGTAGTGCAGTGATTTACACTCTGTCTTCGTTACGTATCTTCATTGTACTTTTATGCAAGCTAAGGTGTTAAGTTTATGTTATAAGGTTTTATAGTTCCTAGAATAAAGCGTGAGGGCTAAGTGAAATTAGTTTAACATTGAGCTTGAAGAATTTGGTAAGTACAGCTGACCACTATAATATATCTAAGTTGAAGAAGTAAGTGGGACTTGCGAACGATGTTTGTCTGATCCAACTTGTCTCACTGATTTTTATTTCCTCTTCTCCATGTGGACCAGCAGTATAATTATTATGTATATGTACTATGTTTATGTTAATAATTCCTTATTATGTATTAATGTATGCGGTATTTATGTAATAAGTAGTATGTATGTTAATTGTGTTTTAAAATCCTTTTGTAATTTTTATCGTCAAGCTTTTTCTTTTACCCCTCTATCACTTGCTTCGCGCCGCCTGTATTTTCTCTGTATAGACCAATGGTTGACTGGTAGAGAATGCTTTTAGCATTAAGTCCGCCATATGTACCTTTTGTTTGTGCATGAAGTGTTATGAATAAATAAAATTATTTAACCCAGGATTATGGTAACCCAGGACTAAATCATCATTATGTCTCTGTCAACGTCAAAAAAAACTGACAGAGACAGAATGATGATTTAATCTTGGGTTAAAAAAAAACATTGTGCGCAAGTGGGCCTAAGAAGATTAGGGCCCTGTTTTACCATCAACAAAGCACTAACCTATGAATAATTCTAATATGGAACGTCATTTCATATGAAAAAGTGGGCTGATAAAGCTAATGGGATTACAGACATTGAATAACAGCCCGTAAGTGAGGTTGATTTTAAAGAGAAATCGGTTGCAATTAAACTACTAAATACCATAAAGGTTACCTACGTGCGTGTTTACCAATTCATATTGCATTAAATTGATAATACTATAACAACATAAATATTAAGAGCCATATGACAGTCTGGAGATTCTCAGATTTTACCGAATTTATCAATGTGTGTGTGCGATTTTAAATGTCCGGGACACAAAAAAATGTTTACTGTAATCAAACAATTTTGATACTTTATCTCTAGGTAGTAGGCTATGCGTATGATGAACATAGAAAATGATGGTCATGTAAAAGTCGATATGATAAATTAATGTTATACCAGTTTTTTTTGTATTTAAAATACCTACGCGAATACAGTTCGGAATCAGGGCTCGCGTCAATTCCGTTCGCGAACATTTTCCTTTTGGTAATTCAATAACTAAATTCACCGATTTAAACACAAACGTACAGCTATAATAACGTAAAAAATTATAGCATGGAAAGAAACAAAATGCATCCAAAGGGTGAAGACATATACAGGCGGGTAACACGTACCGACCTGCACCGACTAACCAGTGATGTGCCGTGTTGGCTATTTCATGGAATTGAAATGCTTTATAGAGATTCTTCCGACTCAAGTCCTGATTTGAATCGTGTTTTAAAAAACATTCTAGTGTCAGTCGGTCCATATTTGGATTTTGGTAACGAATTTCTAAAATATTTCGAGATCAAAAAAAGATGACTTGGCACATCACTAGTCAGTCGGTATCGGTTATCTGCCTCTTTATGTCTTCACCCAAATCGTGACTCTGAGAATAGGTATTTTTTTACTAATGTGAACTACATGAGAAACGGGGACTAAGGTTTATTGGTGGATGCTGCCGTTGGATCTGCGCTTGATCTACCACGTGTCATACCAACTGGGTGCTATGAGGATTTATTAACACATAAATACTTTTTAGTGTGACGCTGTTCTTTGATATGATTTGTATTTTGATATATGAAATATGTGACAAGTTACTATAGCTGTCATTCAGAAAATGTAGTTAAGAAGGTTTAGATCAAGATTTCAAGTATTTAATGTATAACAGATGATAAACAACATCATTTTTATTTAATTATTTGGTTTACACCGGTATCATATCATTTTATCCATAGAAATTTTTCAATAATGAAATATTTTATGAATGTGGATTTGAATAGAACCATAGAACTTCATGACATTTGCGTACAATTTGAATACAGGTTCATATTAACTACATACACATCCCATGAAACGCATATACTAAAACAAGCGTATAACTATACAAGTTTATAGTAAGGTGATGATTGTGAAAGTCACTGGTGCAATCAGTACCCAGAAAGAAAAGTCATGTTAACTAAGCAAAATATTGCCCTATTTATTTAGGTTTAAACCATTGAAATACTGTTACTAGCGTATGGAATTAATGCCATGAACAAGTCCCACACAGTATGGAATTGACGCCAATGGCCAATGGTACGTACGTACAAGTACGTATCAAAGATTGTAGAACTAAATAACGCCTCTAAACGGTCCATATAAAGAAAGACTGTCCTTTTACTTTTTGGCATCCGCTTATTCTTATTCATAATCCAAAGCACGAATGATGTTAGAAAATTTATAAACACAACATGTTTACTACTCAAAGTCAAATACTAAAAACAAAAGCCCTTATTTGTCTTTAATTTTGATGGGTTAATGGTCACTTCACCGCCATACTATTTCAACAAAACCGACTTCAAAAACAAAAGACACCAAAAATTCTTAAATAAACTCTTGAAAGGACTCCATTTTAGGCAAACCTTGTCCTTGGAATGGCGACCTTTCAAGAGGTTATTAAGGACTTTTTAGTGTATTTTGTTTTTGAAGTCGGTTTTTACTTTATTATAAAAGTTATTTTATTTGCAAATTGTTAGTGATTAAAATCAAGAGGAGGGGGTTTCACCTTTTGACTCTGCTCTTTAATAAGCTACAAAGTACCTTTTTACATAAGTTCCGGCGTCATAATCACTAAACTCCTAACCATTAAGGAGTTCCACTATCAGCTCAGTTCTACAAATAGTGACTATCAGACGTAAAGACACGTCAACATTGAAATACTAGTACATAAACACTATACGCGCCTTTTAGATTTAAGAATTTCCCTCGATTACACCAAGACCCCATCATCAGTTCCGGATTTGGCCACAATCAGACCAATTAAAAGTTAAACTCTATAAGAAAATGAAAAAAAAAATCTAATCTGTTAACAAATGACTGAGATATGAGGATGATATACATACAAAAAAAAAACATACAATCTAATTGATAACTTCCTCCTTTTGAAATCGGTTAAAAAATAACTATTCGCCAGCAGACACACAATATCATAAAATGTACATTCATTATTACTCAGTTATCGCGTACGGAACGTGAGTCCGGTTTACCCGTTGCCAGTTTTTATGGATGTAAGTACTAGTGGCCCCAGTAAACTTTGTTTCGTATCCAGCCACAGCGCGCCCCAGCTCCGTTTCATAATAACTTAAGGGGTAAGAGGTAAATATCATAAAAATCGGTCTACCGTTGTTGAACTATAAAGTAGTGTTACTGATACTACTTTATTTTATATAAATAAGGTTATTATTTGCAACCCCATACATAATATGCAATAGAATTGGCACTATTGCTTATTCTTGGCCTAATTAATTTAGTATTTGTCTAAAATTGTCATTTAACTGTTTGGTGTTAGAAACAGTTTGCTCATCATGTACCACAATTTTATTTTATGGACAATTTATTATTATAAGTATATTTGTCGATAATTTTGATCCTAGTATCTGCACATTTTGTTTGATCAAGTTTTGAAAATACACATTGTATATGGTAAAAGATCTTCGTTATAACTCATGAACCTCTTGAAATAGTCGCCATACATACAAATCTTTCTTGTTTATAGTATTAATAAGGATTCCTTTCTATGCAAGTTTACTTATCATTGATTAATCATTTAAATACAACTACAAATCGAAACAAAAGAACGAATACTTTTTTGTTATAATTAGAGACCATCGACGATGTGGAATGCACTATGGCTTTATGCCTGTTGCATAAATCCTCAAAGCGAATTGGTCGCCGTATAAAAATTATGCAAAGCGTGATATTTTCAAATTTGGAATTAGTATCATACACGAAATAAAAGAGTAGCAGCGAAGACAACGAGCGACACACCCTTCCCCTCCGAGCGCTCGGCGCTGTCTGTCAAATTTCGATCGAAGAGATGAATGTTCGTGTCAGCTCCAAATCTCAAATTTATAGGTTACTTTAGTAAGATATTTTGAATATATTGCACAAGATAAAATCAAGAATTTAGATGCTAAGTCAAAGGTAGGAACCTCTATAACATTGTTTTATCAGATAACACAGAATAAGTGCAATGTATCTCAGAGATAATCGCCTGTCTTTAGGTGCGTATTTTATGCCAAAACATGGTTTCAATATTGTCTTCATTTGGAATAACCAGAGCGATAAATAAAAAAAACAGAGTCGACACCTTGTATACGAACGTAATTCCCTTCAAGTTTATGTTATTTCGATAGCTGATGTCAACAACTGATCTAGAAAAGATCACCAGAAAAACCGTCAATTTGGCTTCTATGATTGCAAATTACAGACATTTTAAAGATTGAATCAAAAATTCAGAGTCGACATCTTATGGAGATAGTTTATTTCTACACAATTCATTCAAAAAAAGTAGTCAGTTTAGTCATTTTTGGGGAGAAATTTGCATTTGAACTTTGTTAGAAGGTAGGTGACAGCAGCCTTAATGTTCATACCATTGTAGTATTATTACAATATTATTTAATATATTGATAACTTTCGTTTACACTGAGTGGGAATTGAACTGCATGGATTAAGTTAGATCACAATACGCCCCCAGGGGTGCAATTCACTAACGGCAACATCACCACTGTGTTCGACGTTGAGCTTGAATATCAGAATAGCATGACGCGGTTGAAGTAAAAGAAAATCGACAAACTATCTTATCGTTCTCGATGACAGTTGTCATTTGCTTAGTCAATCGACATGCAGGTACAAGTAATATGGGGTCATTTACAGGCTCATCATCTCGCTAATCACGTGATTCTTTTATTTTACCGCTGCAATCTTTCAGGCGCGCACCAACATTATTGTAATGGCTGATACAGGTAGCTCTTATTTTTCTCCGCAAGCTACGATCAACTACAATTAGGCGCTTGTGGCGGGTATATGGCTCTAATAATGACAGCTATTTATAAGTTGTCAAGGTGTTTTTATCTTGATATGTTTCGAAGTAAAACAACCCGACACCTGAGCCCCGATTCTCACGTCAATCTTTTTTTGATAATTTGATCTTGACGATTGTACGTAATAAATACATTTAAATGCATAGAAATCGTGACCATGAGAAAAGGAAACTGTTATAATTTTTATTTTTGTTTTTATAGTGTTTTGTCACTATGCAAACATTATAACTTCGAAATTTTGAGACAGCGATCTCGAATATTGATGAGGTGACGCATAAAAAAGAAGGCACATGCACAATTCAAAAGGCTTACCAATATGTCTGTGGCCGAGTGGTATAGGCATTCGCCAGCATAGTGTTCAAATTGTTGTTTAACACAGTTGCTTTTTATATGTGCAATATTTAATATAAAAACTGTTATTTCGTCGATAATCAAAATTCGATACGTGAAGTTATTTCGAATGCGAAGCGCATGAGAATTGGGGCCCAGGTTTTTTTTTTAGAGAAGCACTTGAGTATGGATGCGCAATTCACACCCGGCTGTGACTCATCAGTTTCAAGGACGACATCCATCCATCAAAAAAGGCATCACGTTTTGTGTTTAATTTAGTAAACAACACAACTTAGAACCAATATCATGTCGAAGTGAATTGATTACCTACCTACGTCAATGCCGTTTATGCATTATGCATCTTTTCAGAGAATTCGTATGTTTAAAAATAAATAATTACATTAAGAAACAAAACAGTCTTTTGCCTTATTTTTCCTCATCCTGTCCTTTAGATTGTATCTAACTAATTGCTCTATAATCCAGCTCAATAAATCTTTAACGCATCAAAGAGACATTAACATCAGATCGTCGAGACGTGACGGCCATTATCAATGATGCGGGGTTATCGTGATTCAATATCCCTCGGGTTAGCCCCTGAATTTTTGTTACTCATCCACTAACCTACCGGCTGTCCACTTAACTTGAATAATGATGTGCGAGGAAGAGATGTAGCTAACGTAAAAGAGACAGAACACTTTCTTTCAGGAATATATCTCTATTTATATTGTTTTACCGCAGAGTTTGTTTTTTGCTTGGGTATTGGGCTGGATTGGGTAGGACAGGGACAACAAAGTTTTGTTCTGTACCTGAGGATACAATATTGAACCTCACTTTTGTATTCGTTTCTAATAATAATAGTCCCCCTAGCCGATTTCGACTACGGTGGCCAGTCACAACGACTAACCGACTGCGTGGGACATATTATAGTGCAGAAGTGTGTGCGCAAACACAGGTGCTCTCTCTATTCCTTTCACTCTCATAGCCCGATGGGACAGCAATCTGACACGACCGGAGAGAGATCAGGCGCAGGACCAACGGCTTTACGTGCGGTATTCGTTTCTAATGAAATTATAAATTATTGCGGTAATTTTATAAATTAATTATTTTATCTACTGAAACAAGATCAACATTTCTAAGCACGCAATAAAAATTTAAAATAGCTTTACTAGCTTAAGCTAACCATTGATTTAAGATCACGCACAACAACAAAATTTACACAATATTAAAAGATATAATTAGAAAAGCTGTTTCGGTAAGGCTTTTCTACCTTTTTTTATTTAAAGTAAGTATGTTGGCTGATCTTTTTGAGATGTGCTAGAGGGCAGAGGGTAAGATTGGTGAACCGGCAAAATGCCAGCCTTCTCGGCCCGTAGACGAAAGGAAACAGCGCAATTGTGTTGGTACATCAAAGCTATGCAATGATGGAAATAAGGACATGTCTGTAATTTTTATAAGAAACTAGCGGTCCCAGCAAACTTCGTATCGCCCCCAGCCCCGTCCCGCTCCGGCCCCGTTTTATGGGAATTTTCTTTGCTATACACCTCACGGAACCCGAGACCTTTCCAACGAATGCAAAACCGTGGAAATCGGTTCCTGCGTTCTGGAGTTATAGCGTCAGGAAGGAAAACCCGACTTATTTTTATATAGTAGATATATAGTGATCAAATATTCAGCAATATACTTTTAGACGAGGAGCTAACATATATTTTTAATTTTGTATCAACATAATTAATAATGGACAAACTATGTATGCTCTATCTCTACATACTGTAAGCTAAAATATAGTACCACTGATGAAATGAACTCAAGAGTACAAGTTTGTATGCGTGTTTGTGTCAATGAAACAAACAGCACAGCGTTAAAAAATCACATAGACTCAGGAGGAGCAGCCGCAAAGCCCAACTGTCATTACCCCCGCTTGAAGCCACGGTCTAGACAAAATTATATAAAATATCATCCATCATAAAACGCGAATGGGACTAATAATAAATGTAAGCACGCGGTGTAGTTGCGGTGCGTAACCCGTGGTAAGGAAACGGCTTTCTTTACGAGCTATTCCGCTGAGCCAATATTTCCTCGCGACAGTGCGCGCCATCATAAAATAAAACGAAAAATTCCAGTACTGCTTCCAGCCGCCATGAAATCATAAGGGGCGAGATTTTACGGCCATCTAGCCTATACGACGTTCTGGTGATTAATAAAGCTAACAATAAATACAGAAACAATACAATAAAAGCAATGATCTCAAAAAAAAGCGAATTGAACTGTCATTATTTATCACAAACGCTCATTGTGCCAGATCAATCTGCATGAAATCATTGCTCTCTTTACAAGTATTATTTTAAAGTATTTTGAAATTATGAGACATAACTGGCAATTAAATAGATAGTAGTATAGATAATATAGTATGTATCTTATGTAACTAGATTAGATTAAGTCAGAGACAGCTCTACAATGGCACAAAGCGAAGTCTTAAAAGACGATCCCGCGACCTCATTTGACTGGGCCACAATAAAAAGATCGGGCAAAAACGTAAACGTTTGTTTACGTACACATGCAAAGAGCGCCCTCTTACCCGCTCGTATGGAGTGCACTTATTATACGCTGAAAACCGTGTAGGGATGCCTTACTTCAAATGATATGATAACCAAGACTAGATCCGAGCTGATAATATGATCTTGATTGTTATTAGAAAGGCCATTTTCCCAAATGATGGGCGGATGAGCCTTCAAAAGTGAAAGAAGGTATGTGTTTTTATTTTAATTGAATAAATTGATCTTATTTATGTATATGACATAGGAGGAGCTAATGTAGCTAAATTACCTATACTGCAAGTCAAACATGTGAGATGATAATATTGTTTACCATTTACAAAGTGCAATTAAAAATAGAGGGCGTATGGAGTTGGTTTGTTTGTTATATTTTCAATAATTAATACTGACTTCGATATCACTTTCCTCGCCGCACGTAGCAAAGGAACTGACACAAATTATATGACTAGTTGTTTATGAAGTTATTAGAATATCTAATAATCGATTAAGAATTAAGAATTACCATCTCCAAAGTTTTTTAATCCTCGCTCAAGCTAAGATAAAACGTTGATGCATCAAAACCTTACCGTAAAAGTGTTCTGAATTCCTCAGCAAGGGTATTTATTGTTGATACTGTAAAGGAATCGTATTTATCGGATCACCACATCCCTAGCCGCAGGCTGTACGACAAATGCTTGACAAAATACTCTGCCAATTGTGTCGGAGTACCGCCCTCAATTGTTCGAGATGAAAAATGGCCTATTCGGATTGTTCGCGAACAAATGCGTGCCGTCCGGGTCATTACGCTTTGTTTTAGGAATAAGTACGACAAAAAATACCCAGTG
The DNA here is from genome assembly GCA_963584085.1 of Pyrausta aurata. Classification (NCBI taxonomy): domain Eukaryota; kingdom Metazoa; phylum Arthropoda; class Insecta; order Lepidoptera; family Crambidae; genus Pyrausta; species Pyrausta aurata. The sequence continues at coordinate 6,772,706 of OY757255.1, read as the reverse complement.
AAAAGCTGAAATTCTCTTTTCCGCCCTCTTGAGTTGTTATTAAGCAGTGTTTAAACTAAGGCCAATTGTTTTGCCGTGAAAAATTATTTCTACACGCTTTGTTGCTTGCCCCATTCGCGTACTACTTGGATACGAGCGTGCTTGATTTATTGCGTTGAGATTTGTGTATTCATAAATACGAACATGATTATTATTAATCAAAGATCATTTAGGTTTGAAACGTTAATAGTAATGTTAATCTTGCTCACATTAAAATCATAATTAAATATTATATTGAGTATAAATTATCGTCTACGTAAATGAAAATCAATCGAGATTTATGGTCAGCTTAAGGATTTTTTTGGTTAAATATAAATTTGCGAGTAAATGTATTAAATTAAAAGCATCGCAAAATATTTCGGCGTCCAATGATTCTTATAAGAGTAAAACAAATCAAAGGAGATGAGAATCGTTCGGAAATCATAACCAAGATTTTACTGGGCGGCATCCGATTGGAACGCTCGAACGCCGAACGCCAGAGATTGTTTCAACGCGGATTGGCCGATAATAACAATCTCGTCACTTCCTCAATCTAACTTCTTCAATATTCCCTCACGGACCGATACGCAATAATATTTTATTCGACAGCTTTTTTGCGACGGCATCTTTTTATTGAGGGCTGATGTCTCAACTATGTGTCCTAAAGTTTACAGCCCATCACTCTTTTAGGATTAAGATTCGTTTTGACCTTGAGATTAAAATAATTTAATTTTAAATTTATTTTTATTAATAGCATTTACATACAAATACAATTAAAACTAAAATATACATATATGTATTAATATATACAACATAAAAGATAAATAGTATAAACAACCAAAATATGTACAAAAAATAACAATGTAAAAAAAGGAATAAAAAAACTATAAAAATGGTGTGGTAAGGTGCCCAAAATGCTGGCAGCATTACCTCGCTGAATGGCGATACTATTATACACTTATGATTACTTATATCAATTGAGTTCTTATGATATAGGTAGACAGCGTTGAGAAATAAAAAAAACAATCATGTGGTAATTTTGTAAACAGAATGGAACTTATAAAGACATTCAGATGTACTCGTACGCAACTAAAATTTTGTTGGCAGATGTTCGTAAAAGAGTTTTTCTATAAGCTAAAAACTTTCGGAGACTGTCGAAATGAATGTATTACCTGCACGTAACGCTACTAAGTAACTAACTTTAATACTAGCGAGTTATATTTAACTTTACTGGTGTTCCGTAACAGAAGGTCGTAAAACCCTAGCGATCCTTGTAGAACACGGGTTTTATCATTTGGAGGAAGAAAAGCGTCGTTGGATTAATTTCTTGCGATTCCGTCCCGTCACCGAGCAGACCGTGTTTACAAGTTACTTTACGAGCCGTATAATTACTCTCATCGAGACACAATCACCGCTTTGTTTCGTAACCCCGAGTACTGGGAATTAATTCATTACGTTACATTACAATTTGAATTTTGTTCCGTGAGTTTGAACAAATTGAAGACATTGTGCTGTGTTTCAAAGTAGATGTCTGGGGTCTAGACTGGATGACGTGTGAGTAGCTATTTAGCGTTAAAATTACAGAAATGGTTTTATGTAATCGATATAATGGTCTTAACGTCACTGAAGTATGGCGTCAGTGTTTTTCTCAACACGTACATGCACATTTGAAAATGAGAACAAGTTTCGTTAATTTTAGCAATAAAGAAAAAAAAACACTCGACAGAAAGAACCTACCCCAATTTGAAATAAATATTAGGTGATTGAGAATCGAGATATCACAAATGAACCGAAAGGTAAACTTAAAACTCCATTGAAAGTTATGCGAGGGATGAATGGTCATTAATTAATTAGCTGAACCCTTCGCGATATCCCGCGGGATCCATTACTTAATTACCTCAGGTATGTTTCGCATTCCACCAATTCGCGATTGCGAGGTGCGACAACCTTTGCTGTGTGGACTTGTATTCTGATGAAGTGTATCGGATCGAAGATCTGGCTCAACTTTGGGGGCTTTTACCATGAAACTCAAACGACTATGTATATATATACCTTTTTTTTTTTTTTTTTTTTTTTTTTTTTTTTTTCGCGGAGGAAATGCTTTATGCATACCCTGCTGGGTTATGTGGGACTCCCTTTGTTCGTCCAGGTTTACCCACTAAAACCTCCGCGGTTTCCCTCAATCCGCCTTAAGTGAGACGACGGAGGTTCGCTCAACGCATGCACTCCGTCATGTATATATATATACCTACCATTTAATCGGGATTAGAGATTTTTGAACGCAGATTAGGTACTCATATTGATACGATTGGCCAGAATCACTGTTTTTTATTAAAGCAGACATCAATTATTATTTTTCCTGAGGCTGTTACACAGAATACTTAATCTTCAATATTGTTCAGGGCTGTAAGTAGGACCGTATTCCTTGACAATCATTTATAGGTATAAGCAAAGTATTTTACAAACAAATGATGATCGCTTTTTTCCCTTGCCTCTATCTCTATTTACAACGCTTTCACCTCCGGAATGGTACATAGCATGGCATTATTCAAAGGCAGACTTTACTAATGCATTTTATGGCTGCGGCAAATTTACGAGGCCCAGGTGAACGGAAAAACGAAGGTGAGAACATCATTAGACTTGATTTTGATATTAGTTTTATGAGTGGTGAAGTGAAAAATCCGCTCAACCTAATACCGAGGGTAAACGGCCGGTAATGACGTTATAAACGAAGTTCAACCAGTTTTGGTGCTTCTGTGGACTAGTGGTTGGTCCATTGGACTCTGCTAGAAGTATTACCACAGAATTATTCAATTTCCAAGTGAAACGTAAAATAACTGCTTTAAATCTGCCTACACAGATAGGTACTTGTCTAGCATCAGTTCCACATAATATTTGATGAGATAACAATGTTTCTCATTTAAATTTGCAGACTGCTCATTAAGGCCGTTACGAAACCTTAAAATAATTACCCAGTTTTTAATCTAATCAGCAAATTATATCCTGCAAAAACCATTTTTACGGGATCCCAAAGCCTCTCGAAAGCTTTTTACGGAAGCATGTTCAGGTTTTTATAGCAGTATCCTAATTGCTTGTTATCTTTCTTTTTGGCACCCAAGACTTAAGAAGCCGTTCTATAATCCCTGTATTAAGAGTTATGCGTGGCGAGGGATTTGAGACGTGTTTTCCCCTATTCCAGAGGCTAGCGTCTCGTCCCGCCTCCCCGGGGATTCCATTCCGAAAAACCTCCATAAATATTTCTTACAGTATTTGTATCTTCCTTGGAGTATCGTTAGCACAGTGTTGCCCTTTTTTCTTTGGAAGCGGGTTAGCATCTGCTCCCGCGAACTGTACGTTCAGCTGGATGTTTTATTTTATTTTAATGAATGCTGCAAATATTTGGATAGTATAACTTTTTGTGAGAACGACTTATTTTTTGTTGAGTGGCTGCGAAAGTAATAAATTTGACCTACTTAAAAGCATATAGCCATGATTTCTCCACGAATAATTTACTTACTAATCTTACGTGTTTATCGTTTCAATCAGAGCTGTTTAGAATTGACAAGCGCATAATTTATCAAACAAGTACATCTACTGGAGCTACTTTAGTAGGTATGCATCTGTCATTCAGTGGACAAACAAATAATTAGGACACGATAATTATATGTACTTTATTGTTTACAAACATCTAAATTTAGGCACCCTAATTACTTTGAGTAAAGTCCATTGATTCCGCAATATTTTTAATTTAGTCATTATGATCGTTTGAGAAAAATATTTTGAGACGACATTGTCTTTAAATTAAATTGAAAGTAGTTTAGTAAAGTATGTATTTATACGTAGTATTAGTTTGGCCCACAATTAAATTTATAACAATATTTTATCCCCAAATACCATTTACAATATAATGGGTTCGAAGAAAGGTGACAAACCAAATCAGTTTTAATACATTTGCTCTGATGTCATTACGCTTTATCGCCGCTCTGGCGCGGGCCCGAAATAAATAGCCGCTATCAAAGAACGATTACACAAACTGTTCACAAGCTCATAAAAAGACAAACATCACGAAATCTCTGATGTCAAAGAAAAATAAATCGGCAATAAAGTTTAATACCACGGCGACAATAACGTTACATTGGCTGTAACGGTTGTTGCCCGTTAAATAAACGCTGTTCATTGGCTCGTGGAGAGTGTTAGCATCAAGCTGGACAGTTCAGTTTCAAAATGTATAAAACTCTTCCCATACTGCAAAACGCTCGGTACACTAACGGTTGAATACGCAAAATCAGTTGAATATGCAAGCGTGAACTGGAGCATAATCCATTGAATAAGTTAACATAATAAGTGCAGCAAAGCTGTTTTTTCACTACAGCCACTAACAAATTATGTTTAAATAAAATTAACTTTAAGATTTTTATTTTAGTTTAATTTTAATTTTATTTTAGGTAAATTTGTAATATGACGTGTAGGTAATTACTATGAAATGAGTCAGACTGTGTGGTAGTTCACTGTTTGTGTCTATATCTGCTTTGTAACGGCGCGTTAGGCTGCGTTACGGTGCTGGTAATAACCAAATAAGGGAAAAGTATTGTTATGATATATAATATACAAACAAAAATTAACAGCGAAACGTGTATTTGTATTTTTGATTCACTAGACAGATATGCTTATAATAAATTTAAACAAACCTGGAAGCTGAAAAATGGAATACCAAATCTGATACAAAACTGCCAGACAAAATTTCACCTAAAATACATAACCAAAAAGAATTTCAGTTCGTGCAAAATCTTGCTTACATGGTCAAATGCTCAAAAATCGCTTATTCAAACCAAACAGCCTCAGTCTCCTACGATCGCATCGGTCATGAAATGTTTTCGATTCGCTTTATACACTTTCACGTTATTGTTTCGAACGCGCCGTATAAATTTTACTGCATATATTTTGAAGGTATCGAAAGTCGAGCTTAATTGTCAATTTACGCCGCGCGCTTTATGTGCTCGGCAAAACATCTGGCTCCTTGATTGCTTACGTTTTTATGCGCACTTAGGAACTTGACGCCGCTCCAGAGGAAAATATACCTGGCCACCTAAATAATGCAATCAGAAAGAGCCGCATTTATTGCTTTATCGTATTTTATATTCAAATCCCGAGAGATTTGCTTGATCAAGCTCGGTCGTTCAGAAACGGTTTTTATTATGACGCTGGATTTTTGAGACGTTCAGGAAATATTATAAGACTTTTCAGTTCATGTTTTTACTAAAACTCTTTTGAAAGGATTACGTACGTTCATGGATGATCATTTTAACTGCAGTTACCAAAACTTAATAATATTAAAAGCTCTATTTTTAGTCACTTTCGTCCGTATTTCGTTTGGATTCCGTTCGAAAATCAACAAGTCAACGAAAATCACGCTGATTACCTATAGACGCGATAACAAATTGGAGTTACCTTTTCTTACATCGCTGTCGTGTAGATTGTAATTGGTTTTCATTCCAAAATCTAACATTTATCAATGATAATCACATAACCTCACATAACATATATATTTACGTGACTGATTCAAAAATAGGGCCTCATATTATGTTGCACAAAAATATACTGTCTCTTACATAAAATATTCATCATATACTTAGCTACACTACAGTTATACGACTATACTTTATTTTAGTTTATTATTTTATAAATTGCACTTGTGAAAAGCAACCGTGACTCTGTGACAGACGAGGAATCGAACCCCGTGTCTTACGCTATCCGGGCGTATGCCTATACCACTGAATTATTTGGAGTATTTAATATTTTAGTTCGTTTAGAAGTGCGGCAAAATCAATATAATCAGGCTAGGATAACAGATAAACACCTATGAGTTACGAAACTGGTGGGAGCGGTTGATTGTGATCGCATGCACTAACGGCTCCTGGGCCCTACCATTGGTCTCTATCGGTGGATTCACGAAAAATATTAGAAATTCCATTCCATTGTAGTCACTAAATATTAAATACACGAGTGCAACAAAAGGCCTAAAGAAAAGCAATAATAATAATAATTGTAGTATCTATAGGTACGTAGAATTAAAGGGCGAGACAGATATTGTAACAATTATTATAATTTTCGTCAATCAATCTCTGTACGAATCCCTTTTAATTGTACTTAAGTGAATTTACAACAATATAACACCTAATGATCATGTTTACACTTATCTAACAATGAAATTACTATTAGTTTGAGTCTTTAGCGATACACTTGATACCTTGATATTTTGCTGTTTTACCAAATGTTTTCTATTTTCTAAACCCGACCAGTGGTAGAGGCTATCAGATCCCATTAGCTGATTAGCTTCTTTCCGATCACATTAATGTTCCGATCGCCTCGCGAGCATGCCATAAGCTAAATATTATTACGCCGACTGCCAAGTGTGAGACTGCCTAATGAAATCCTTCTATTGGCTCGTATACCTTCGTCTTTACGACTAGTAGACCTAATTATTATGGTTCGTGGAATCCTAATATATCTTCTAATATTTCATTTGTGCTACTAACGGTCCATCCAAGAATAAGTTTAGTTATTAACTGATCATCTAAGTATTTATTATCTGTGACAAAATAAAGGTTCTTCTAATGCGAGATAACAGCGTGACCAAAGGTCGCGTTTAGTCCAAAACTAAAATTTTCTAATAAACATTCTTTTGAAAGCAAAACCATGTAGCACGATCCTTCGGGGATTTTCTGAAACCACATCCTAAGGGTCAAGTGAAAGGTTTGGCCATAGACAAGCTTTTCAAATTTAACAGTGGTTAGCAGAGCGGGACGCAACATCAGGCTTGTATTAAACTTGAAAACAAAATGACCTAAACAAATTGTATGATAATTGTCGGTTAGGCTAGTAAATGGTTCTAACTTTTGGTGCTAAAATAATCTTTTTTGAATCTACTACGACGGTATTTGATTATGAATTATTTATGACCTCATGGTATAGGGCTTAAGCCCTATACCAGACGATATTGACTACTCTCCGAGTCAATGTTCCGACGGTCGGTTCCCTCGATGTAGTAGACTGTAGATTCCAAATAAAACTCTTCTTCTTGAGGTCGGTGACCGTGAGAGCGCGTACGTATTTGACCTTAATTAAAGGTATGATTGTGACTGAACTTTTAAAAACTTACACTTACTTGTACCTAGTTTCAAAAACCTAACGAAATACATCACACTGCATTATCAAATCATAAAAAGTAACTTTTTCAATTATTAATTCAGAGGCCTGTTGATTGGAATCACTCGCGAGGGCTGTTAATGAAACTGCTGTTGCATCTGTAAAACTTTGTGTCTATGGCTGGCCAAAACAATCGACGGTATTACACGAATTAGGGGCGGCACACGAGGTCGAAATCCCTTTGCATTCAAGTCGGTATGAGTCCGTAACGTCGTTTAGCCGCGTTCGGCGTGATACGCAACAAACCAACAACCAACAACACGGTTTGAATAGCCCTATGTTAGTTATTCAGCGCGTGACCGCCGCCAGAGCCGCCGCTGCCTCGTAAATCAAACTCGCCATTCGCTTATGCATTATACAATTTTATTTGTGCCTGGCTGAATAGGTAATAAACTACAGCAAGTTTCGTTCGCTGAAACGCGCAGGGAATCATTTTGGATATTTTGAAGACCTTTTTGCTTACGTGCAGAAAAAGAAAACTGTAGAGAAATGGTATGAAATTCTTTTGAAATGAACAGATGGGTATCTGAAGATCTAAAAGCACTGAAAGGAACACAGTTTACTTTCTGCCATATTTTTATGTACCGCGAAAGTGCCAAAGCCCCTTACACGTTCATATGGGTATTTTGCCGGACACGGCGGGAACCTTTTAGTGCGCGGTAGTTTTCCAGACTGTCTTCATCTCGCGGCGTGGCGGAGCGGAAAATTCACTCCTACCCTCGTTCCACACGTCGCTTGCCGGCCCGCCCGACGGCTAATCCTTTCAGTAATTTAATTAATATCGCTCGCATATTTTGCTCTTGATGGTGATAATTTTATAACCGTTTAGATTATTAATGGTACTGGTAACGGTAAAAGTGAAAAGAACATGTTTTTATTATTATCATCATTGTTCATAACATTAATTATACATTTAGGTATTTTAGATACTTTTGTAAGGTCAATGTCAACCAGTCTTTAAAGTAACGTACATGTCATGGCAAATAAATCAAAATGCAATGTGTGAAGTCAATATAATGTTTATTTAGCATCAAACCAAGCGGCTGATAGATCGCTATTAAACCTATATATAAAATCAAGGTTTGATGTGTAAACCCTTTAAACAAGACATTACTGAAATGTAAACCTAACATGCAATAAAGGGCAAATTTTATCGCGAGGCATTACAAAGCGGATCGCCGATCAGCATCCATGTTAATGAAATGATAGTAATTATGGGGGGGCGTTTTTACTGCATTGTCGGCGGGGCCGGCGAAATCACCTGACATTACACGCCGAAAATATTTCCGCCGAATGGACCCATTTGTACTGCCACCAGACATAATAACTTGTGCAATTACGATTGTCAGAACGCAACGTAATGTCACCCCTAGCAACCGTAGCTACGATCTGGATACCGCCTCGTAATTGATCAACGAGTTAAATTAAAATCAATGGTAATGAAAATGCAACGCCTGTCAATTTCTTTGTAATTTATTCGAATTGAAATGTTGTGTCTCATTTATTTTGACTATTAATTGAATTTTGTACTTACACATTACCGCAATATTTTTAAAATAAATGTATTTTAATTGTATGTTACCTACATACTTGTCTACATTTTTGCCGATGTAATAAACAATATAGCTTTAAAATTGAACATCAGAATTTCATTAGATACAGATCGTATTCATCAACCAAACCTCACATTTTATTGCCAGTTCAAAAAATCAAACAAACGAGAGATTCTGAAAAGCAATCCACCGAAAAATTCGTATGTTTTCAATTCAAATTGCCTAGCTTTGCGGTTGCCCCGTTCTGAACACAAAACAAAGTCCGTCCTATATTGAGTGAGGTTTATATTGAAAGTTTCTCGCGCCGACGCCCCTTTAGCCCTAAGGACACACATACCACTTTGTTCTTTCTCTGAAGTTAGGAAGTTGGTTAACAGATGTTCGCCGTGACTTTTGTCCCCGGGTAAGTCATGTATCCTTGTTACATTCGTATGTTCTGGCAAGTCGAATTTTCCCCTTTCTCGATATGTATAACAGCATACCTATGTCTGATCTTAACAGGCATGGTTGGTTTACAATATGGATTGTTTGAATTATTATCTTTGGACATAAAAGAATGTCGCGTTATTATTTATATCTCGAGTACAGGTGGACCATTTCTGATATTTTTTTACCATGTTGGATTTGTCTACTCCCCGAATAACAGAGTAACTATTACTAGTAATATTGCCTCGCCGGGTCTGATAATTTCAACAAAATGTTAACAAACTGCACTCATCAAGTTATTTTTACTGTTACTGTTAATTTGATGTTAGAGTCTTTTTCTAATTAGATTAGTGAATTCTCAGTGTATTAATCGTGAAAAATATCACTAATGAACTCTTATGACTTGGTTATTTTTCCTCCAGGCAAGTAAGATCTATGCTAGGCTGCATTTATTGAAGCAAAGTCTCATCGCCGTCGGGCGGCGGGCTGCAGGTTCGCTACATACTGGCCAGACGTGATCCTGCCGATATTGCGTCATGTGGAATACATCCCACACTGCTGCTAGGCCAGTCCAGATCTACATCATCAATTTTTTTGGTAAATTACAGTAATAATTAATACCTAACGACTTTTGATCTCAACCTATCAAAACATAAATGTTTGATGAAACCTTTAATCCGCTCGTTCAGTTAAAAAATAAGTAATTATTTCCGAACATAATTTTGAAATCATAAAAAAACATAGCTCGCAGCTAGCCCATACTTGAGTTTATGTGTTTCTAATTGAATGCCTAATTGAATGTTTTGTAAAAATTTTGAAAAGAGAAAGTCTTTCTAAAACTCTCTCGTGTAATGGAAATCGTGCCGGGCGACCCCGGGGGCATCGCGGATTCTCCGCACAAAAGGCCCAGCAAAAAGGTCCTGCCGTCACATGAACATTGTAAAACTCGCCTCGCACTCACGTCTGCACCACCAAACAAATACCAACTTAGCAGCTCGGTGCTTAAGTTTCATTTTGTGTGTCGCATAATTGTTCAGTAACAGTTTTTTCCAATCCGATAATGCGACCTTAGCGTCGGGATCATGGTTTACTACAAATTGTATTAGAGTAGTAGATTTAACTATTTATGCGGTCCTCGGCCCACGCGACCGCTAGGGGTGCGCTTACGACACAATCGCCGTAATCACCATATTGTTCCGTAAAAGGCTATGGCTTGCAACGTGCATTTTCATGGAGAATTTAATGACCTGCCAGGACAGTTGCAACTTATTTACGTAATATGTGTTTTAGTATATAATATGGATACTTTTCAGAAATAAAACACTAAGTAATTGTACCAACGACTAGAGAGGTATTTCATTTATTTTAAGCCCTAAAAATAACAATCGAAATGAAGCCAAATCCGGCTGCGTGAGATACCGGCGATATTTTATAAAATCTTAGTTGGTAAACTCGGGACTGAGACGAGCGCCTCTTTTATCCCGCTGATTATACGAAGGCACGTAGATCGGATTTCACACTGATAATATGAAACCTAACATTGAATTTTTCTTTTTTGAAGAGATATAATAAACGCTTAAACTTTGAAAATAATTGTTTAATTTAAACCAAGAATTTATTAATATTTTAAAAAATTGCAACGTAAATACATAACATACTTACTGAGCGATATTTAATACTTATTTCATACCAAGATATTACCTATTTACTTAATTTATAACATTTCATGCCATGCTTTTAAGAGGTTTAATAAATCGTAGCAACTTCAAAGTTTTCTAGACAAAATAAGAATCAACATAGGTACTTTTAGCAAGCATCCAATAACACCTAAGTAGGTAATGTATAGATACACACTGCAAAAGCTTCACTCTGATTGAAACCTAAAATTTTCCGCGTTTTATTTCATCGCTCTGTTTTTATTACATTAAAATTCAAAGCTTCATACTTGTATGTTACTTGTACGTGCGGGGGCGGATGCGTGCAATATAAAAATGTCGACGGAAAAAGCTTTTACGGCCGCTTATTCCTACTGGGAACTATAAGCGGGCGTACAATACTATTCTACTGGTTACACTCCGGAATTAATGTTTACTGCTGAATAAAATTACTTGTTAGGTTTGCCTTTACGTTTGCCTTTTGTTTTGAATAGGGTTTAAGTCATGATGGAATATTTTAATGAGAACAATACTGCTTTATAATGTAGGTTAATTATTCCACTAGGTTTAGTCCCGTTGCGTATTCGATTATTAACTCAACTATCGGTTAAATGCCGTTACCACTGGCTGAATATATACGATTGTGCATTATTGAAAGAAAAAAAAATGGTTAACAAAAGTCAGAATGACTGTTTTAATGACCATTGTTTCAGGTATTTTTTTCTTTAAAATAAGCACAATCGTATATATTCGACCGCTGGTAACGACATTTAAGCGTTAGTTGAGTTAACCATCGATCACGCAACCGGGACTTAGAGATGATCGTAGCCATTTTACCTATTGTAAGTGCTTCATTCTAGTAAACACCATTGGCCTATTTGTAAAATGTAATAACCAGCAATGTTAACACAACATAATTTAAAAATAGTTTATACACGAGCTCAATGCTGACCTATGTATCGATGCCTTTACTTACAATACCCTGTACTCATTTGTAATAAATAGGTAATTATTGTATTTTAGTATTTGTAGTACAACGACAACATTTGTCACTGTGAGTGCATTTCATTTGAGAGTGAGACTCTCTTTGTAGTAAGGCCGCACTAGTTATCAAAATATCCAAAACAAAAGAAATCGCCACTACGCAAGCCAGCAATGGTGCTAAGCGCCCCAGTGGATAACGTATCGTGGGGGATCCGCGGGGATTCGCGCAGATCCCCGCTGTCAGACAACTTTTGTGTAATTGGCGCGCGTCGCCACACTCGTAATCCCGCGCATTCATTAGTGGGGTAACTGCAACTTGTAAGCTCCTGTCTGCAGCTGAAACGGTTGATCGCCTGCGTTGTGACCACTATTGTAAAAGTTGGCAAAACATACTTTGGTAATGAGCGACGACTCTTATCACTTTGTCCTGGGAATTTAATCTAAAGCTAAACTGTCATAGAGTAAGTATACAAGAGTTACATTAGTTGCGAATCATTTTTCAAGTGTATGGTGGACTTAATTTATAGAATTTCAAATTAATCATCTAAAAAGCTAAAATTAGTCAAATCAAATCAAAAAAAATTATGTACTTTAAGCAAACATTAAGTTTGCTTAAAGTACATAATTTTTTATCAGCAATTTGAGTTTGAAGCCAGCAACTACCGAAATCTATCGAAAACATTTCTATAGAAAATATCCAAATAAAAAAACAAATATTTTTAAAACATTATCTACTATATAAAAATAAGTCGGGTTTTCCTCCCTGACGCTATAACTCCAGAACGCACGAACCAATTTCCACGGTTTTGCATTCGTTGGAAAGGTCTCGGGCTCCGTGAGGTTTATAGCATAAAACGGGGCCGGGGCGGGACGGGGCTGGGGGCGAAACGAAGTTCGCTGGGACCGCTAGTCAAGATATAAAATATACTGTCCCAACAAAATGGATACTATAGTTGACCTTTCGCATTACCTCTTAGAACGAAGGAGCCTCTACAAAATTAATCCAGTCGCAACGAAGAAAGGTTTGTTTTCCTTAACGAACCCGCCCCGTGATATAATGCATTTATGATTTATTGCATCTGATGCCTGCTGCAGCAATTTTTAATGCCTCTTACTTACCTGGCAACACAGCTTTATCTTTTGGACGTGAAAGGGTTAGGAAAGACGCCTTTTAATCGACGACTTTGCGATAAATATTACTACCGCTTTATTTTTACAGGTTCCGAAGTGTAGTTAAAACATAGTCACTTAATTTTTATCGTATTTTGACACTTGTTTAGGTACTATATCTATTAAATAAAGATCTGTATCTTTATTGTTACAGGTGTTCTAAAGGATATAGTGAAAATTTTAAGTTCCTCGCTTCGGGCTTGCTACGGAGTACACCAAGTTATCAATAGAGACAGGAAATTGCTACGAACGTAGCACGTTGTTATAGCCGCTACATCACAATTCTCACAGTTCTGCTGAAGCATTTGCTTGCTGTGTGTTGATTGCATGACGCCTGACCTTTTAAATCGTTCCATCTTCGACTCCATCTTCGTGGTACCTATTTTGATTGGTCAGGAGTCAAGAGCAAAACTATACTAAATAAAAAGTAATAATAAAACATTTATTATATTCCTAAAAGACTACAAGAATATTGTTGCCAGTTCAGACTTATCAGCACTAAACTGATACGAACATGCACCAAAATTTTATATTGCAGTCTAACTCAGACGCCACTTGATGTCTGTCTCGTTGTTCCTTGATTCGTTGCAATAAACATTTGCAACAAACAAAACGAGATATACATAAGTAAGCTGAGCAAGCGAATATCTCCGAGTGACGGTCCTTATGATTCTGACACACCGAATCCCAAGATTAAATTCATGCCCGGAGGTACAATTCGTTGAGAATAGCGTCGCATCGTCCACACTCCTCGGAGATGAAAAATGGTAGTATTATCTCGATTTCACTTGTCAAGTCGAACACAAAGAATTTTTACTGTATTTGAATTCAGTTGGGGATTTTTTGTCGCTCGATTCAATTCCAGTACCGCTTTCGCTTTTTATTAACTTAAATACCGTGCTTGCTTGTAGTTTAATATTCAAAGCTGTATAATTGATCCGGATTGGAGTGGATGTGATATATGATTTATGAGTATGTAATACAAATCCAGCTGAACATTCCTATATTAAACTTTTTAATGGTTCGTGCGTTCTGGAGTTATAGCGTCAGGGAGGAAAACCCGACTTATTTTTATATAGTAGATATAAAAATAAGTCGGGTTTTCCTCCCTGACGCTATAACTCCAGAACGCACGAACCAATTTCCACGGTTTTGCATTCGTTGGAAAGGTCTCGGGCTCCGTGAGGTTTATAGCATAAAACGGGGCCGGGGCGGGACGGGGCTGGGGGCGAAACGAAGTTCGCTGGGACCGCTAGTCAAGATATAAAATATACTGTCCCAACAAAATGGATACTATAGTTGACCTTTCGCATTACCTCTTAGAACGAAGGAGCCTCTACAAAATTAATCCAGTCGCAACGAAGAAAGGTTTGTTTTCCTTAACGAACCCGCCCCGTGATATAATGCATTTATGATTTATTGCATCTGATGCCTGCTGCAGCAATTTTTAATGCCTCTTACTTACCTGGCAACACAGCTTTATCTTTTGGACGTGAAAGGGTTAGGAAAGACGCCTTTTAATCGACGACTTTGCGATAAATATTACTACCGCTTTATTTTTACAGGTTCCGAAGTGTAGTTAAAACATAGTCACTTAATTTTTATCGTATTTTGACACTTGTTTAGGTACTATATCTATTAAATAAAGATCTGTATCTTTATTGTTACAGGTGTTCTAAAGGATATAGTGAAAATTTTAAGTTCCTCGCTTCGGGCTTGCTACGGAGTACACCAAGTTATCAATAGAGACAGGAAATTGCTACGAACGTAGCACGTTGTTATAGCCGCTACATCACAATTCTCACAGTTCTGCTGAAGCATTTGCTTGCTGTGTGTTGATTGCATGACGCCTGACCTTTTAAATCGTTCCATCTTCGACTCCATCTTCGTGGTACCTATTTTGATTGGTCAGGAGTCAAGAGCAAAACTATACTAAATAAAAAGTAATAATAAAACATTTATTATATTCCTAAAAGACTACAAGAATATTGTTGCCAGTTCAGACTTATCAGCACTAAACTGATACGAACATGCACCAAAATTTTATATTGCAGTCTAACTCAGACGCCACTTGATGTCTGTCTCGTTGTTCCTTGATTCGTTGCAATAAACATTTGCAACAAACAAAACGAGATATACATAAGTAAGCTGAGCAAGCGAATATCTCCGAGTGACGGTCCTTATGATTCTGACACACCGAATCCCAAGATTAAATTCATGCCCGGAGGTACAATTCGTTGAGAATAGCGTCGCATCGTCCACACTCCTCGGAGATGAAAAATGGTAGTATTATCTCGATTTCACTTGTCAAGTCGAACACAAAGAATTTTTACTGTATTTGAATTCAGTTGGGGATTTTTTGTCGCTCGATTCAATTCCAGTACCGCTTTCGCTTTTTATTAACTTAAATACCGTGCTTGCTTGTAGTTTAATATTCAAAGCTGTATAATTGATCCGGATTGGAGTGGATGTGATATATGATTTATGAGTATGTAATACAAATCCAGCTGAACATTCCTATATTAAACTTTTTAAATAATACTAGTAAAAAATTCGTTTTTTTTCTACAAATTATTTCAATTGCGCTAATTGAAGCACACAAATAAAAGCAGAAGATTTTTTACGAGCCGTAAACAGTTCGCAGGAAAGCCAATGCTTCGTAAAAAGTTCTTCAGTGAGACCGTTACACAATGAAATTAACAATAAGCCTGGTGGAAACAAAGAAAGTACCTAAGTTGATAAATAAAAAATATGCCCAGGGACAAATGGAGGCGAAAGCAGAAAACTCCGGATTGTGAAACTTTTGGTCATTTTAATGCGAAATGCTCCTTGCGGTCGAGCTTATTATACTCGATGGTGATTTTAGGGGCAGACGAATTACGAAGAGGTCCTAATAGGGGATGAGGGCGGCGTTTTCGCTAAATCATAAAGTTAAAATATTCATAAACAAGGATATCGCGATAGCCGTTCGCGTCAGCAATTACGCGGTGATATTAAAACTTAATTAAAATTTGTTTATCACGGCTCAAAAGCGATTAAAAGTTTAAACGAAGCTGCGCCAGCGTGCCGCCTTAACGAAACGAGTTTATTTACGTAAATAGTGTTTCAGCGCATGGGTGCCGACTCATTTTAAACGTCGAAACTTGCCTGTTTGATTTGTGCGAGTGTTTATCCAACTCGGATCATGTTTTAAGCTACATTTATAAATGATTACATTTTAAACTACTTGCACTGAAAAGCTAAAGTTTAAATAAGCATTGCGAGCAAATATAAAATCTTTTTGGAGAGTTTATTTTAAAGCGGTATCTTAATAGCGAGCTCCTTGGTGTCAGCTAATTAAAAGCTTTTCCCAGAATTTCATAACAATGAACCAAGAAGTATTAAGTGAAAAATGGATTCCAAAGGTTTCATCGGCTTTATTATTTTTGCGATCGCTTATTTTTTCCCTCAATTTACGGTAACAAAGCTAAGCCTATATCAAAGGCATGGATTAGTTAGTTAGGTATATACTAGAAGGTAGAAGCTAAGTAGTATTTTCTTGAAAAGGTATTTATGAAATGTTTAACTGTTTATAGAAAATTAAAGTGATTAGATGCAAAGGATGGAACCGATCTCTTCTGTGTCTGCGGGTTACCTCCACCCGTCTTTTGTCTTGCCCCTCGTTTTCTTATTTGGGCTTTCTAGAAGACCTTATTCGTGCAAACGACTAGGCAATCCGCTGCCAATTGCTGTGCACAACAAAAAGACGCTTTACCATCGACAATAAGAAGAAGAAATAATTTAATTATACCACTTTAGATTTTTTTAAATCATGAATGCGGTAACTTTTACCAAATAAGTTACCAAACAAATTACGCGATACAGTAGCACTGCGGTAAGTGGTAGGCCACGTAAAAGTAAGTTAATTATTTATAGCAGTTCACAAACGAGTCAGTCGCTGGGGGCACATTGTAAAGGGTGTACTTATTTGGAGTCTCTGTTTGTCCAAGTTATCTGGAATTTATGTTCAGGCCGCACGAAGGGCGCCGCGGGACGAACTAGTGAGAATTAATGAGCGTCGCCCGCCGCAAGTTTACATCGAAAACGGGCATTGCAAGAATTCGGCTGGCCTAATGTTTGACTGGTATCTTTAGTACGGTAAAGTGCGATAGAAAGCATTGATTGGGTGTTTTGAAAGACCGTCAACATCATAAAATTGAAACCGTTGAGCGAAGCAACATTAGGGTGTTGCGTTGCGTCGATGCTGCGACGTTGGAGCTCTGGTGTGCAGTACCGACGTAGTACACCATTGCATTCGCATACGACAGCGATGCGGCTGAATGATACCGATATAGCATTATGCGAATGTCGCATGACGCGTGCGAATGCGTAATTCTGTGCGTACAAGCGTTACATACAAAAATATAAACGACATGCCACACGTACCGTAGCATATTATGTTCCCTCTAGACTTCGAAGTTTGATGACAGATCGCTAACCGATTACCGATTTCATCGCTATCCTTAGTACTTCGAATAAGGATAGCTAGAAGTGCTAGTTGGTGTTTTTCTTTATTTAAACATAATCATAACAATCACGTGCCGATCCTGGCTGTACCCTAGCATAGCACCCCACTCTTCCTCCACCCATCGTGACCTAACCCGACATTTAACCTCAAACTTGTAGTTATTTCAAAACGCTCCGAGCAAAGGTTGTTGCTTACCAGCTCCGTTGTTTGCCTTCAATAAACATTGTGTAGGCTCCATTTGTTAGCTTTACTCCATCGATTTTAAACACACTAACAATAACGCTTGAATTTAATGTTTACGAATAATGAACTTAATTAGGACATTCAGTGCCCATAAAACTTAATGGTTGTGTGATTGTGTCACGTTGATAATTTTAATTAGTACAAGCCAATTTTGAGTTGACAACGCGTATCGATTTCGTGTTATTGTTTTGTTGTACTTATATTTACAATCGGAAAGTTGGTGTTTGATAGCATTTGAACAGAATGCTCTATTACTGTAATTTATTCCGGTATGGTAAAATGTACTAATTGCGATGTTACTTATTAACAAATTGAGCTTTTATCCCTTTATCTAAAATATTTGTTATAAAAGGAAAGGTTAAGCATTGTTAGAAAAAGTAAAGCAGGATTCTATTAGAATGAGTAGCCATGTTCAAATATTGACCTGTCAATTGTAATGATACAGTTATAAAATATTTTTTATTACCGCGGCTAAAACAACCTAAAAGCGTGGACAGTGTGCCGTCCGTTGGGTAATGTCGTAAAAACACTATGAAATGTTTACGACATTACCGGCGTAGCTGACTCGGGCTTCTAAAACTTTTGAATTTTTTATAGAAACAATGCTTTTATTGAATAAAAATATGTATACGAAAAACATGTTGACAATCCTTTTTTTACATTTTTATTTGTGTAAAGTGTTGGGAAAGTAAAGTGAATAAATGTTTTCAATAGGTATAGACAGAAGGAACATCACTAGTCAATCACGGTTTGGTTTACCCAATTGCTGTGATATTTTCGCAATGGTATTTATTTTCTTCTACTTAGGGCTACAAGTGAAGTACATACCTAAATGAACGCACACATAAGTTAACATAGTTAGTTAGTAATCATAAACTATGTAATGTAAAGTCTGTCTGGAAAACTCATCTACCAGCAATCCAGGCAGGCCAGGCCGAAAAACATTAGCGTTGTAATTTGACACTAATTAACCGTGGACGTTATGAAAGTGATACATCAACTGTAGCCGCCGCGCCTACCTCCGCGACCAACCCACCCAGACCTCTCTCCCCCGTCTCATTGGTAAAACCTACAGTTGTTTTAAGGGGAACCTCCTTAGTGGTCAGGGGTCTTCGGAGGCTGGTGATGTGTCGCAGCGCATTCATCAGAGCTGTTAATTTGCGAGCAGATGAGTCACGACACCATCGCTCATCTTGTAAGTAGGTAAGGTGGATCCGTCGGCAACTCTTGTGAGGGAAACAATATTCGTTAAGTATATTAGATGATGTTTAAAATGAAGCCACTGTTGTAGGATATGGCATTATTATAATAATACTCAATATGTAAATGATTGTAATTTTACTGCTGCTTTAAGCGTACTCGTATAATAGGTAGTTATAAAGAAACAGACATCTTCTATCTGTTTTCTTACATAGACGAAGACGACAGCATAGAAAATAACGAATTAAAAAATACATATGATGTGCTAAAAATACAATGAATTAACTTCAAAAGAACCTACGTTTAAACGAGAATAGAATGAACCCACGTTTTTACTGAAAAAGTTAATTCCGAACTTAAGAACTAAAAGCTTTTCAAGAGACAGCAAGCTTGCAGAAGCGTTTACCCAAAAACGGTTGAAACTTATTTGATTCACCCGTAATAGCGTCACGGTGGCCGAAGAGTTCTTTAAACTGCTCCGTCGTAATTCAAGTTGGGATTTAAACCTTAAGAAAGGAAGTTTGGGACAACAAAGAGAGAGTTCCCCTCTGAGTAATTTATACGTGACCGCGAGCGGAGTACCTCCCAGGGGATCGGACCTTGCGTGTCCACTGTCCAGGTCAGACCAGAACAGAACTGGCTTGGACAGTTTTTAAACTAACTACTTTTAATGTCTGTTTGCTGGAGTCATGTCATGCCTGATAAATCGTGCTTGTAACTACAGAACAAACATGTCGGTAAGTACAATGAAAGGCCGAAATGTATCGTTGTACTTGTAATGTAATGCTAATTGCATTTACTATCTATGACAATCGGCAACTGATCAGTGCCATAAATTAAGTACCTTAGTTATCTCCTATCATAACCTGGAACGCAATTTGTGTGTTATATCTATGATACAAAACCATCTTTTACTTTACGTTTTTTTTTTTATTGAGGAAACCATTTATTAATTAATGGTGATAGAAATTAGCCCTTGGTAACGATAATATTATTAGCTCTCCAAGAAACGAGCAAATGAAGTTTCCTCGTAACTGACATCGTATTGCTTACTCATGGAAATCCACTAGGGCAATAAAACCAATAACCAATGCCAATTATTAGTGGGAATAGCGGAAGTAGTTATGGTTTATGGAAAAATACTTTTTTCCTTAAATAGCTTTTATAAGCATCGTTCTTCCTTGTTTCGATTGCCATAGGCTGAAGTAGGTATATAAATACCATGGTTAATATCAAGTCGTGAAATTAGCATACGTATTAAATTTTCTTTTAGCGCATTCCTATGTGCACGGTGACACACACACACACACACACACACACACACACACACACACACATACCTCCACTTGATTCGGGTATTTTTGGCATCTACTGTTGGACTACAGAAGTCATTCAGTAGTGCTTTTGTAACACATCGTGCGCTTAAAGTCAACGGCATCGAAAGGTGTCACGCCGCTGTCGGAATAGCGAGGTATATCAATTGCACTCTCGTAGTACAACTGATGCACAACTCAGTGACGACTCTAATGAAGTTGTTAATTTAAGCACACGATGTGTCACGATAGAACTTCTGAGTGACTTCTGTCGTCCAACATTAGATGCCGAAAATACGCGAAACGAAGGGCTGTTCGCATCGTGCTTTGGCCACAATGAAAGAGACTGAATGATATGGTTATCAAGCTAAAAACTCATATTCATACCTATGCTGTTTTTACAAATAGGTAAATATTTAAGGTTTGTTTCTAGGCCAGCTTTTTAACTTGAATCGCCTTTCTAAGCACCGTTTTAATCTAGCTGCAGCTAGTAGGGAATGAACAAACGAGGCATGAAATTAAGAATCCGCTTACACGCTGCGCCGCGACAGGCGACAGGAGGCAAATAGGAACTATTTGTTCGGAAGGTATCGGCTGCACGCTCCTGTTACAGATTCATCAAAACAACTAACGAACAGTTAAACTATTTAGTAGAATTATTGTTAATGGACAATATTCGGTACGTTTTCCGACAAAATTTATGAGTTACATGAGTTTTCGCGCCTCTGTTCTGAAGAAAGGAGATGCTTGCGATAGACGTCACTCATATGATAGGAATGGTCATCCATCCAAACACAACCGCGCCGTAGGTCTCTTTACTTCAGTATCACTTACAAAGTGCTGCTATTACTGCACTACGAGCATGCATTTTACTCCAAGTAAAAAAGGTAGTTAGAGTTAATTTATAGTAAATAAGTCTTTCGTCAATCTTTTCAATCATTCAATAATTTAGTATGATGACTTAACATTTTATTTCATTCACCTTTGCCTTAGTTAGGGTTTAGACCTTTACTTACTAGCTAATCCAGTAATCCGCCTGGCCCACTAACAAAGTGCATCCCATTCATGTTGGTGTTCAAACGTGTGACATACTGACAAACTCAATTTCCATGTTTCTACAATATACATCAGAATCCGATAACGTGAGTAGCGCTAGTTAATATTGACCTGTACCCCAATCACGAATAGTTACGTTAAAGTATTTAATTCGTGTAGTAACGTAATCATTTGTATAAGAATTAGAAAGCGCCTCTGTCGGACGTAAAACAAACTTAAACATTTGACACTCAAATAACATAATATATTTCAATAATTTTTAATAAATAGATCGTTTAACTTGTTTCTGGACATGTCATATTTACGTTAGTATGATGTCATCGGCAGTAATGACATGAATTATATTGATTATGTATATTATTATACATAGAAATGTATTATACCTAAATAATAGTGTCATGAATTAATGTTACTTGAAATGTTAAAACAGAAAAAATGTGTATAGTGTTACTGAAATTAATTAATTGTTTAACTTCAACTTAAATACTTCAACTTTGCATGCCGCCTGTGGCAAAACATGATGGTCTATTAAGAAATTCTTTTATCAAATTTACCATGTTTTGAGCAAATAAATATATTCTATTCTATCCTATTCTATTCTAATGCTATCGAGCTTACTGCAAGACACGGGACGGGACTACGACTACGTGACGAAAACGTCTAATGTTCGTGATTGTGGTAACGATCCCCGCAGATGCGAACAACAGCGCCGACAGGTTGATGATGTGCCGCTGACAGGCAAAGCCGCTGGAATCCACCGTTTTATACATCCGATACAGTTTGCTAGCGATAAATTGAAGGCTGATTTAAATTGTAATATCAACAAAGAGCATTGGTGCTTGTAACTTTTTTTAATTGAACAATTTTATTCTTACTTTAAAGTTTCATATATTTTTGGTTACTAATTGACTTTGCTTCGTTTATCTAAAATAATAAAAGCTTCTATATTCCAATCAATTCAATCTTTATATTTTTGGGTCAATTATTAACGCGATGACAGGGATGTTTCCGTACTCTATTTATCTCGTAGCTATCGTAGCAGCTTTAGCTACGACTACGAATTACGAAAAATCCTAATGATTTTCAAGAAATCTTGGTTTACCTGAAAAAATAATATAAAGACGTAGTTATAGTATACTTGCTACAGCCTATATTACTACACGCAAAAGCGTAAGTTGGAAAGTAAACACGTCATCAATAAATTTCTCCGCTCAATCGGTTCCTAAGGAGATTAGCAGTGATTACGTTGTATAAGAACATTTCTTCTCATTCCGGTTTCGGCCGGCTCCAACTTGATTTTACCTCGTTCCCGGATCGGGGGTAACTTCTCCCCGAAGCGTCATATAAATAAATTGTTGGCAGTCTTTATTGCCTCCGGTTTACGGTAGAGTTTTTCCCGCCATGTTATCGTCTTTGGGAATACCCGCTCCTATACATCGTATTCTATTGTGATTTTATTCCTACCTGCGATTATCATAATGTGCGTTATTCTGCGAGGATCGTTTGATTGTACGATCCTCTTGATTAACAAAGACCTTTGGGTAAAGTCGGATGATGAAAAGTTCTGTTGATTTTACATTTATTTGGTTCTGAAGTTTACGCGAATGCTTATTACAATAAAACACAATTTTACGGATTGATTTCGCGAACGTTTATTTTTATTTAATGCCTGACGTTTCAAATGCTTTACAGCATCCGTGGTCACAGGCAGACTAAGGTGTTATTTGTCATTACACAGTTATGAAAAATAAATTAAACTACCGTCACTCATTAATATTAATTGATGTTCCTATCCACGCAGAAAGAGCTTACAGTGTCTTGAGATCTTGCAGTATGAGATGTTGGTTGTGTCTTCAAAAGAATAGGATCCCATGCCGGTGGAACTTTCCAACCATCTTCTCTATTAAAATTAGGGTATTTTCTTATTTCCATGGCCTCACGTAGCATGCGAGGAACAAAACGCGACAATTTACATTTACAAACGATTTTACATTTACTAAGACCACAAATTAGTAAGAGGATGCATCGGATATAATGATGTCATTGTAGCTATAAGAAATTATTTAACACATTTCGTGATTGAGTTTACTGGAAATTTAATCTCATTGTAGGCAGGCAGTAGTGATGTTGATTGCTCTTTGTTTTGCCGCGGCGGTTGTGCACACGCACATGAGCGCATGGCACATGGCTAAATGCGGATCGGATTATTAGTTTAGCCATTTTAAGCCGCATTCACGGTATCGGCGCGTCGATAAGTGTGTATCATGTATGTCGATCCTGAAAATCACGTGTTTTAATTTGCTTTGTTTTCTCGCCTATAAATACATAGATTAAGCTATAAAACTCTAGACTCTAATTTAATCTATTATTTCAAAGAGAAAAACAGCAAATATTAGCTTTCTCAGCAGCACTGCTATTTTCTCAATTTAATGAATATGTATTTTAAAACCCTATAATTGAAATTATACGCTTCATTATCTTATTAATAATTAATGCCGTTATTCCAATCATAACAAGCACTCAGAAATTTAAATTATTCGATATTTACGGCCGATAATTCTCGAAAATTCGCGAGATTCATTCCTCAAGGTGTCCTCTAACAAGTCTATTTAATTACGCTTCATTAGAAAAGGCAATTCCCCGATAAATTTTTCTTCCTGAATACCGGCTTTAAGAAATATTTCCAGAGCTTGTGTGAACAGCATTTAGCAGCGCGGATATTTCAAAGTTGTGCTTTCAGTGGCCCGCAGCAGGATGCGATCGTTATTTATTTTCTTTTTCAGAGTTCTCAGATCCCTCCGCTCGTTTTGCTTTCTCGTCCGTGTCCTGAAACATAATGTAAGTATTCAGCACAAACATTCACTAGGTTTTTAAATGGTGATATTCTCTTCTAATTTCAAAGTCAGTGTGCATTTCCAAGTTCGGGTGATTAAAAATTTACAAGGAAAATTTATGCAAACTTGTTAAGAGGGTTTCACATAGAAGAGGATGCAAATTAATTCTATTAAGATGAGCGCTGTATGCGCTCACGTAATTACAAGCGCGGCGCCGGCGCCGTCGCGGGCCGCTGTCAAAGAGCCAGGTGGAGGCTTCGAAAAAAGAATATCATAAATCTGGAAAAGAAAGCATTTCCATTAATTCTCGGCGTACCTTGACGAGGGTCGAAAGTTTAACGGATTATAACAAGTGGCGGCACTAACTGTCACGAGCAGACCTGGCCACGCCACGCCTCACGGCTTAATCGCCAAACTTTCCCCTACGATTGGAGTTTTTGCGGAAATTCTGCGGTGTGTGCCCACGCCGCTAATTTATGCGACACCGAGTGAATTGAGAGAGCTCTCGACTCGTTCTCCGTTCCTATTAGGTATTCAAGACACCGTTTAATCGACCTGCACCACTAGATCCGAGATCAACGATTTAAACAGAATTTGAAAGCACTGGCAATCGTCCCGCAGAATCTGATTGGAAGCGACCCTGAGGGGTCGAGCGCAGTGAATTAGAATTGAAAATAAAAGTCACAATGAGAATACTGGCTCTACAGACACTTGATCAAATACATTTTCCACAGAGTTCAATTTGAGGTAGTATCACATAGTCCTACGTTTATTACTCTTTTGTGTACCTATAGTCACAGATATCCTATAGTTATGGTGTGCTATGCTATCTAATCTACCTATCTATATCATTACGGAAGTTATTAACAATCATTTTGTTTTATTCAAAAGTTTAATTTAATTTAATTTGTATTTAATTTAATGTATATATATTTTTAATGTATGAATGACTTAATTATGTCGAAATGAATAAATGATAAAATAAAATAAATTGCATTTTGCAGAGAAAAGGTCAGACTCATAACGACATCAACATTTTATATTTCTCCACTAACCACAGGTATCTAATTACACTACTATCAAAAAATATTGTTTTACCAAAAATATTTCAGCAATAAAACCACAAAGTTGCAATAACCACAAGGTTATTTTACACAAAATTATAAATAGTTGAGGATTAAGATCACTTCTGCTGGGCAATATCGAAATGGTCACCCATCCAAAAACGACCGCGGTGCAGGTTGCTTAACTTCGGCTATTAAGCGATGCGATTACTACTGCTCTACGAGAAATATTAAAAGCGCCATCTACATAAACATTATTGCACCATTACATTCTCAATTCCGTCTGCGAGTTTAAACGACCAAATAGTTGCGGTATGATTGTATAGATGGCAGCACTCTGCGTCTTTATGTAGCGACATCTTTACTTAAAATATTACACTAATTTGTATTGTGATTTGCTAGACAGAAATTTTGCGTTTGCTTTTAGTAAATAAGTAAAATTAAAAAGTGTCATTTACTAACACTAGATGTCTGGCTATTCTGTGTTGTGTAGTAAAAAAAATTATTTTTTTTAATAAAAATAATGCATTGTAGTTTTGTAGGTATCCCCAAAAAATTTGTAACAGTACCTAAGTTTATTAACATAAATACGAAGTGGAAATTATTGCGTGGGTTGGGCATGTCTTTTTTATTGTTTGTATTGTATGTGCAATATCTATAAAATATAAGTACACTACCTACGTTTAGAGGAGGAAGACTAAAGTCAGACATTTAGAGGAGGAAGACTAAAGTTTACTAACGAAGCCTCTAATTTTGTTCGTTGGTTAACAATATTCTTAAAAGTAGAAATAATTATTAATTTTATTTAAATAATAGGTAATACAATTCTGTTAAAGTTCAATGACCAGCATTTATATTTCCTGTTAAATGAACAGATAAAGTTCCAGGAGGCTGATTCTCACATGATCGAACTTATTTCGTGTGGTAATCCGATTACGAGTATCATCACTGTTTTACCAAAAAAAAAACAAGTAATATATCCACGTAAAAAAAACTACCGCACGAAAGAAATCAAAATGCATAGAAATCGTGGGCCGAATAAAGCAATAACTGTAGATATTTTCTTTGAAAAATAAAATTCGGTCGGTGAAATTTTTTCGCATACGAACTGCACGAGAATTGGCCTCCTGGCTGGAGCTCTATTTTTGAATCACTTGTATGAGGCCGATTCTCGCATCATGATCGAACTTCGGTTCGTGTGGTAATTCGATAACGAGTATCACTATTTTACCGAAAAAATCAAGTAATATATCCACGTAAACTTGAACTTTAAACGGATTACTGACACGAGTGATTCAAAAATAGAACTCCTGGGGCCCTATTTTAGAATTACTTGCGTCAATATTAGGAGAGATTTTCGTTCGATAACCAACTAAAATCACGTTTTCCGTAGAGACGTAAATACATCTAGGTACATTTTTTTATTTAAATGACTACACTACACGACTACGACACTCGAAAATTGAACATTAATTAAAGCACTTTACCCCATATCGACGCTAGTGATTCAGAAATTATTTCTAATAGTTTCAATTAAGAATTCTAAGGGTAAGTACGGTACCTTGAGGCGTTTTAAGAATAGTACTTAATTATAATTTAAAGTTCCAAAGTGAAGAGAAAAATTAGAGAAATGTACGTCGAGCGAGGCTTATTTTCTACTAATTTATTGTTAACCAAATTAACAACTATTACGAGTAACGTGTGATTTGAAAGACGTACTGTCAACTGTATGGATTCTATAAATTTGGCACTTAATACACCTACATAAGTGTCGTAAAAAATAATCCTGCACCTTATCTCGTTCCAAAAGTCATGTCTTCACCTTGTCCAAAGCTGATTAAGACAAAATGCTATTTAAACCAGGTCGTGTGAAGTGAGTTATGAAAGGTAAATCCACTCATATCGTATCAGCTCACGTGTCCCGGCGACATATCAGCAAAACGATGCGCTTAGTAGGCGTCAATCGCCTAAGGACGCGATTTCACATGCAAAATGGAGCGTTCTGACAAATTACCCCATTATTCCTGACTTGACGGCAATGATAGGGATTCCTAGTGTATGTGAGCTCAGGGGAATTTTTGAATCACTCGTGTCAAGATGGCGTGTGCTATTCATTGATTAAATTCCTATTTTGGAATGAACATCAGTTGTAATCCACACAAGAGGGATTTGAAAAAATAAAGCTCAATTTTGTGAGTACTCAAGTCTTTTCAAAGATTTTTCAAATCCTTCCTGTGTAGATTACAACTGGTTTTCATTCCAAAATTTTACTTTAATCAATGAAATTCACACGCCATCTTTACGCGAGTTATTCAAAAATAGAGCTCCTGTGCTTTTTAACTTTTATGCCTTTGATTTGGTTTGAATGTATTAAATTAAAGACTTGGTAGAAGACCTACCTTAGTACTGGTCAAATTGACTATTTGGCCAGTACTAAGGTAGGTCTTATTTTAATAGTTTAGTTGTTACTTCAAATCAGTCTGAATCTGAAATCCTTGCAAGTCCTCAAAATTATGACAAGAATCTATTTAGTTTAATGAGTAGTTAGGTCTAGGTTAACTTATATGTAGAAACCGGGTTAAGAAGTGTTAAGCTAAATTCAACTCTGGCAAGTTATTGATAAGAATCTAAGTGGAATCCAGTAATATGTTAGAACGTGAAAGCCTTTCCCTTGCTGCAATTAATATCGGGCTTTACGAAAACATTTTTTTTCATTCACATCCCTGAGCATTAATCCACCTTTCCATATCCACCTTAAAAATGGTCAACACGGTCTCTGCTAATGTTTGATACGGTCCAATTAAGGGTTAACACATCTGCCTTCAAAAAGGGTTTCCTACGTCACTCAGTATCTATCCGTAACATCGGATCGGACCATGACGCTCAACCCTTGGGTGCAGGCGAACCGTTAAAATGAATAATGGGGGGTTAAGTCAGAGTTCGACAACCTATTGACTTGTTCAACCTAATTTTAATAATTTATGACCGCTCTAAATTTTATTGGCGCAGTCAATATGTAAAACAGTGGCGAGTATTTTTTTTTTGTGGTATCGAACAACGTTGAGTATCAACCATGATTTCTGTCAGTTTGATTTTACGACACAATAGTTGAAAGAAAATTACCACCTTTTCTTGAATGCTGATTTTCAAATTTTCAAAATCTAGAATCTTTTGATTGATAATAAATAAATCACTAGATCAGTCGCTGTTTATTCCCCCAACCAAATACCACACTACTTTTATTACTATTTACCAGATTATTTATTTACCAACCCAAATGGTTCTTAACCCCTGACTCCTCAGTCGAAATGTACTTATTATAGTTCGTACATCATAAAAAGTTGTGATTATCATTTAATTTCATAGTTAGGAAACGCTTATTGATTGTGAGCGAAGCGGCGCGTGCGGCGGGCACCTGCTTCCGTCGCTGATAGGGTTAAGTCAATATTTGGACTAACGTATTCAAATCTTTTGTCTTTTTGCTCTTTGATTAGGGATCACAGAGTGGCTGCATTAATGTAAATCGCTATTGAATTAGAATAATCGGGCGCACGGTGCTTCTAATGCACATATTTAGCTATAAGTGGAGGATCTACTTAGCATAGAGACATCGTTTTTTTAGTGTTGTTAATTAGTAAAAATTAATAAACTCTTTTTCATTCTTTCTTTAAAAAAAAATAGTTAAAGATGTGGCCTTTTCAGATATCACTCCTAAAGACTTCTATGTTTTTAAATGAAGTTGGCCAGTTTGACCGATATAATTTATTCAAACTTAACCTATTTATTATCAATAGTTAAAAAAAAAGCATCAAATAGCAAATTAAAATATGCATTCAATAATAGATTGAATGCATATTTTAATTTGCTATTTGATGCTTTCGCAACTTTCACATATCGTAAAATCTCAATCAAGTAAAAAAGTTTAAATAAATCTTTATCAAATAATGGGTTTTATCAAAGTGAAGAGGCAAGTGTCACATATCCAAGATAGCAGAACTGTAGAAAGGAAACATTTGTATTTGATAGAAAACTCTCACGGATAACAATCAAGTTCAAAGTTAAAAGCAGGGACAATTTAAAATGGGCGACAGCAAAAACTCAATGAAAAAGTTGCCTTTATCTTAGATTGATTGGTTCAGTCTGACCCTTTACTGATGCGAGTTAGTTTTTATGGACTATCCTAAAAAACGAAATGTATCAGTGTTTATTTGTGACAATTTGCTTTGTCGGTTTCTGCTGATTTACATTTGAAAAGGGTTTTTTTCTGGAGCGCAACCTGTAACGACACGGTGAATGACACAGGTAGAACTAAAATATAGGCACAGTATGCGTGGATGGCGCAGTTTTGATACTTTTACTCAAATGAATGAAATTGTCATCTGTGAACGTCATACAGAGTAAATATACCAAGAAGTAAGTCAACGTGTTATGTTGTTTTATTGGAATTGTGTTTGTTTATTAACGTTATACTGTAGAAGAATTAATGACGTAGGTGAAACTGGACAGTGATTAAAAGCAAAACAATATGGATAAGGTTGGCAATCACTATACTTTTGCCACACCCTATTTGAGTGAGTAATAGCTGTATAGCCTACCCAACATAATATTAGGTTGATACTGCGTGATGCTACTATATTGACACAGAGTAAAACACAAACAGGTAATATAATTTGGTATTTAATTACACTTTATTGTTCGGAATCCTGCTACCTCACCGAATTAACGAGAGTAAAGGATCAGATAATGCACTTGTTTGTTGCGCTCATATCTGGGCATTATAATATATCCTGGGTAGGATACCTGCCCTATCCCTGTTGAGACGGGCCCCCATTACTGAAAATCGGTAGGAGAAAATTATTATTTGGAATAGTTGGATGTAAGCTATGTGGCAGCCACCTAAGCTTCATTGAATTCATTTATTTATTTTTAAAGAGATTTTTAGTGTTTGATGATGATGACAGCAACATTTTTGTCATTAATATAATTGCTGTCTTAGGTGTGTTATCTTTTACCTTATTTTTACCTGCTTAGGAAATGTTCCATCAAGTATGAAACGCGTTTGGTCGGCTCACACGGGAGCGAGATCGCGTCTCGCATAGTTCCCGGCCCGGGATAAAGACATAATCATCGATCAATCGGTGCTCGTCATTCAGCCCGCGATCCGACCGCACACCGAACGGGAGGGCATGCAGAAAGGTTAGGAATCCTAAATAGCTGTACCTACCTACTTACTTTACTAGTGAAGGCATGAATTTTGTCTTGCCCTGGAAGTACTATTTTATTTTCTTTGCCCTAGCTTTTATAGTTTATACAGTTTCGACACTATAATTTAGCCACTCAGAGTATCACATTATGACGTTTTCAATTTTTACACAAAATGTATGGAAGAAAATATGTCAAACAGATAATTAAGTTTTAAAGAAGATGTTAAATACTTATTGCCAGCTGAATGTGCGAACGTCACAGATAATATAACGAACGTATAATCGAATTACCACTCGAAACGAAGTTCGATCGTAGGGCAGTGGAACATTAGTTCAAATGTTTTTGTGACGAGCACGAACATTTGTACGTAAGTCATGAATGTTTAACCAGGTTATAATATCTGTGACCAGGGTAAATTTAATTCTGAAAACACAATCAAAAAAAAGAAGGAAAGGTCATAGATCTTCAAACATGAACCTCGGAAACCATGACTATGCAAATTTGTATATTCGTTTGAGATCATTTGTAATTTCATCTACACCTGAGCATTCAAGACCAGTTCGATTCAAAGCTCTACGGAACAATTCTATTACAATTATACATATTGAATAAGCTGTAACGATGGTCGTGCGAATAAATCATCGTTCGCGCTGGGGAGTAAAATACGAGGGCCTCGCGACTCTTGCGCAGCGTCTTATGGGGCTTATAACAAGGAATCATGCAAGCCCACAAACGCTACTGTTCGCTAACTGATTAACGGTGTGACCGATTTAAAACGAAGGGAATTGCAAGAGGATTTATCGCTATAAAGAAAGCCAGGGCCCATAATAACAGCACTACCAGAAAAATAAAACCATTTAGCATTTACTTTTACATATTTAGTTTTTTACGCCAAACGAGATTCATGCTTGATAGAATGTGCCCTTTCTTAATCACACAAAAATTCAGTCATGTATGCTAGATATTTTTATTTTAGACTATCTAGCTAGAGTATATGTACCTTATGATCTTTTTGTGCCTGTCGATTCATTTCTAAGGCTTATCTCCTGAAGGTGAAATGGGTATTACTATAAATACTGCAGGTAAGGTTTAAAGTAATTACAAAGAGTTAGCGACATAAGTACTTACTAGGATTTAATTTTAACTAGCGGTTCCCCGTAGCTTTACCCGCGTAAATGTCTGATCTTAAAATTATCACCATGGATATAGCGTGTTATTATTATTGTAAGATTTCATCAAAATCCATCCAGTAGTTTTTGCGTGCAGGAGGAACAAACACATTCATACATATATGTAGGAAATACATATATGTAGGAAGTAGGATAAGAAGGTAAGTAAACTCTGCAATTGGCATTAGAACAGATCCTGCTTCTATCTTATAAACTTGCTTGCTCTCTAATCCGAATCTTGCTGTAACATTTTATCACAGATAAACATATTATCAGCCGCCATAAATGAATGTAATGAAATGATCAAATAACGTCCATTATGTACCTACTTCTGCACCACAATATCGCCGTAATCTGGCGCACCGGGAGGAAGTTATACGGCAATAAAAGAGTAATAACGCATAACTTCTTTTCAGGGGTTGACAACTTTTTATTTTATGTAAAACTACTTACTAACATCATAATATATAATTTAGAATACATGGTGCATTTGAATCTCTTTTCAGGTGACATACAAAAATGTATAAAAGCTTATAATGATGATGTCAAAGTAAGGCAGATTTTGAGCCAGTCTTGATTAGATGGTCTTCAGATCTTCATGATAGATGCCAATAGAAATTTATGTAGTTCTGATAACCTGATAGATATCTGTTTGTACTCAGACACTGATACCGTCCCAGTAATAATAATTTACTGGGTCGGGACCAGGTTTTTACTTTTCCAAATAT
The DNA here is from genome assembly GCA_963584085.1 of Pyrausta aurata. Lineage (NCBI taxonomy): Eukaryota > Metazoa > Arthropoda > Insecta > Lepidoptera > Crambidae > Pyrausta > Pyrausta aurata. The sequence goes on along the minus strand of OY757255.1, from coordinate 6,740,375 downwards.
TTAATGTTAGTCATCCCTGCCGGACCAGGATGTATGTACGGCGCAGGCGCGAAGTGGCGAGGAGCTCATAAATATGGCCGATAGCGCCTACGCCGCGCATTTCAGAAGCACTGCGAACTTAATAGATATTGCATTTCTTTATTATGAATACTCAGACTGTATAACTCACCCGATACTCTGCAATGTTCGCGTGCAAATAAAACCAAGTAATAACACCACTGGATGTAAAAGCTGATTTAATTACCCATTATGTTTCATTGTTGCTGAGGTTACAATTATTTTTCTTAGTTGGCTAGAAAATTAATTGTTCAAGTCGTTTTAGGGGATTACTGGAATTAGTTTACATAGCGTGTTGGAAAATAGGAATAAATAGCTCTAACCATTTTAATTTCTGCAACGAAATATTGCGGGCCATTAAATCTAAGTGATGTGATGATGAATAAATTACGTTCCTATATTTTATCAGTAAATATTCCAAAGGAAGAATATCTGCAATACCTATAGGTATCACAAAAAACTTAAGCAAATATTTTAGAAGGGATTAATGTTTAGAATTTGTGCCTAAAATAACTTTCTCTCGACCTGTCATCAGTGTACAGAAAGCGTACTGTGCCCTTGACTTTAAAGTACGACGAGATTTAAGTGTAGCGCCACCACAGTCACAAATAAATAACATCCAGAACAAATTATATTCATTATTTATACGAATGGATTGTAAAGGAGTCATCTGGCCTACGGATGTGCGTGACTAACCACCTTCAGTAATCATAGGTGTCCTTTAAATTGACCGAAACAGAAAGTCTTCTCTTCACAAACAGTAAAAGTTCAGTAAAAAGTAAATTTTATGGCCGATTCCACTCAATAATTACAATCCGAATGCCACTATTAGAAATCAGGAACACACCTGTTACAGAACTGAGCGTGGATTTTTTGTGGTCGGACCTTTCACGAATTTACATATCTCCCAACTCTTTGATGAAACTAACGAGGGTTATTATTTCAACCACAAAATGTGGATTTAACCGCTTCTGATTGACAAAGGCAGAACCGAATATAATAAAGGATTATGTAAAACATGTTTCTCAAGTCGTTCTCATAGTATTTTCACCTTGTTAGCGATTGTTAACATCTAATTTATTCGCAATTACCTAATATGCTCAAATTGACTTGAAAAGAATAATTTTAAAAATTAGCACCCGTCTCTTACTCTTGAACGGGGGTATTATGGTCCATTACAGCTTCGTATAGTACTTACCAATACAAAGGCAACAAATTAGCTTATCAAGCTTCTTATATGAAGTATTATGGCTGTCGTTACGTTCCTGGCGAGTACCCAATTAACGACCACGACCTATGAAAGATGGACGCGGAGAATGATGGCTCTCCTATCGAATTCCTTACTCTTCCTTTATTAAGGTAATGAAATGGATTTATAGCGTCCAAAGCGATTTTATGTCAAAGTGCAGTTCATTGCCACCCGACAATGTCGATGAGACAATGTAATTTTATGCTCAAATGAACCTCACCTGAAGTGGAACTCGCTCGGAAAATTTTGAATAGCAATTTTGGTGTTGCCTGTCTCACACCTTTGTCTTTGGCTCGAATTGCAGTTATGCTTTATATAACAACAGGAGCGTAACCACTTTCCACAGTCATCTGCTTATTTGAATGAAAAAAGACACCGTCTGAACACGTTTTGTAATAACTTGCGAATCCTGAACTTTCAAAAGGCTTTACAAATCGTTGGATTCTTTCTTTTGAAACTCTCCCAAAGAATGTCACACGGCGCCTACGACTGTATGAATTGCAAAGTCTGCTGAATAAGTTTCCGTCACCTATCTGGAAAATACCTACTTGATTTGAAATTTTGCCTTTTAAACTACATACCACTTGTGAGAGTTTCAATATAAACGACTATTAAATATAACGAATAACTATTTTAACGGATATCGTAGGCATTTCTTAAAACAAATATCTATTTAGATCTTCACTTATAACACGAGAACAGGCCGTCCGATTTCCATGATTTTTGTTTGTTGCACTTTTCCAGTATCTGTCGCGTATGTCTTGACCCCAAATTAGTAACCATAAAACGGGGCCGGGGCTGGGGCGCAACGAAGTTCGCTGGGACCTCTAGTATATTTAATATTACAAAACAGCTCATTAAATTCCGGTTGCACGTTAACCTCTATCTATACAAACAGTGTATGAAACCTCAAGAAGAATACAATAAAGTGTTTATGTTGTCTATAAAACATTCGGAGCAGAACTCATATTTTATGGGGATCCGCTGAGCCCAATTACACTTGAATGGTTCATCATGATCAAAGATTTTTGGAGCCTATAAAACGTTCCACTTGATTTATACCCCTACTAGGCAACCGACGATATCCTAATACGACTTATTAGCGTTGCAACTTGTTAATAAATTACTTACAAAGTGAGAAATATCTACTCTATAGATAAATAATGGTTTAAATATACGCCTCTGATTTTCAATCTCTTAAGAATATTTAGGTACCTGCCTAAATAATGTAACTGCGCAACCTCTTCTTAAAGAAGATTCTTAAAGAAATAAGTACCTATCTATACCTTTGCTAGATAATGTAAGAATGTAAGTAAAATAGAGACGTCACATCTTCGTCATATTGTAGAAGTCACAAAAATTAAACTGCATCTATATCTACTTTATCTTAATAAAATCTGAAATAGGTTTAAGGTTTGAAATATCTTTCTCCATCAGACAAGAATAACCACTCAAGCAACAGACAAAGCTGCGGGCAGGAATTTAACGCTAATAGCGTCATTAAGTGCAAATACAAAATTTATTTGCAACATTAATTAATTCGTCGAGTAAGAAACGTAGATGCAATTGGGAGTAGATAAGCGGGGCTATTACGGAACCCGGTTGCTTTTCACATTGCTGTAAACAAAGATGATTCGTGGAAATACTTTGTTAGTTACAAAAGCACTTAACTAGTACTTATAATCTGGTTATCGTAAGAATGGACATGGTCCTAATCATTGAGCGGCGAGAAAAGTGTGCAAAAATTGTATTGACACGAAATTGACGAACGCGGGTGGGTGATCATGGAAACGGGAGAGGCGTCGGTTCATTCTAACGATAACCGGGTACTTAGCACTTTACCAGGTGTGTCAAATCATAAATCTGCTTTTGAACCCACTTGATAGTGCGTCTACCATTTTGTGACCGGCAGCCTTGCAGCTGCCGTAGCTTCGAGACTGCACTACTGTCTCGTCGATGCTACAATAGTCTTGTTATGAAAGTTGTTTGCAGAGTGCAAACAACTTGCAACTTATACAATCCTTATATTAAGAAGTGGTTCCAATCAGAATCGAAATCGCATGGCGATCGGTCTCATAGTGTATACATAATAGCCCCGCGGGTTTGGCCGTCGTGCTCGTGAATGCCTGCCACTCGCGAGAATTAAATCGAACTGTTCGCTTGTCAATCAATAAACCCGAACGAGTATGGGCGCTTTGTGATCCGAGATAGATTAATGTGGATATGACCAGATTTGGTAATTAAATTATGTTTGTGTCAGAATTTCCGTAAATATGCTTGCGAAATCGTTAGGCTTATTGTCTGCGAAATGATTGACTAAAATCTTATATCTCATATTTCTAGTCTGCACAGTTATAGTTTTTTTTATAGTGTTTTTGTCACCATACAAACTTAATAATATAAATTGCACTTGTAAAAAGCAACTGTGACTCTGCGACAGACGAGGAATTGAACCCCGTGTCTTACGCTATCCGTTCGTATGCCTATACCACTCGGCCACCGTCACATTAACAAGCCTGTTGAATTCTGCAAGTGAAAGTCTGCACAGTTATGTCCGGAATTTTTGTGCACTGTGGATGTCGATGTCACCTAGTATGTATCAAAATGACTACGATCAAAATTATACTCTCAAGCTTTTGTTTTGGGTGCGTTGTGTTGTTGTATTTTTTCAGTCATTATCACTTAAATACAAGTTTCAGTAAATGGCCAAGCTTATCCATGTTCAAACATTGTCTGTTAAATGTTACCATGGCCCCGTGATAAAAGTGACCAAGTTAATAATTTATTGGGCATACCAAGCAGAAACTTCGTAAAAATAAACATGAATGGCTGCCTTATTGGGGCTTGATTTAATGCGGCCAATAAAACAGTAACTAACCTTATATAAATTACTAAACAAATAAATAACAACGTTGGCCATCAAACTTTATCTCGGAGCTCGACTCGCATCAAAATTTTAACAATATCTTTTAACGATTTAGTACTTGATTTTGATTATAGGTAGGTTGTAACTATACTATAATTACACAATGTATGGCTTAGGACTTATAAAGAATCACTAAAAAGGGCTATTACTTAATGAGCACACTACTATTGCAGCGATTAATTAATGAAACACGTTTTGTAACAAAGCTGCCGTACCTAAATACTGCTGACTGGAATAATAACAATTGCTACAGTCAATCGTCGGCTAAAATGGCAGACCTCATAAATCCACCATATTTAAAGAATTTAAGAGTTTTGATAAATAAAAAAATAGCATAAAAATTTCATCTAAAATGGAGTTACGAGATCTGTCACTTTAGCCGACGCAATGTATGTGTTCAGTAAGTAAAATATATACAACTACTCATTATCATCAAATTTAAAGGCTCTTGTCGGTAGAGGTTTTGCATTCTTTATGCTTTTCAGCCATTCTCTTGACCTCTCGAATAAATCTACAATTATTTAGGTATTTTCTAATCCGTATCTCGGATATGGCGGATAATGTTTGTCATTTAATTATTACCCACTTGGCGTCTTTTACAATCTCAGTAAAATAAAAGAGCATCAAAATCACCGGATTCAATTCGACAACCGTCATCGAATACAAGTCGATGTGGAATTATCGAAACATTATTAACAAGGGCCACCTAAGGCGCACTGCCATCAATCTTCGACCACGACCACAAAGGACTAACAAAGAATTACGGCTTTATGTGTGCTCGCTACTATGTAAGAGTTATTACTTCACTTTAATGACCCTCGTGATTAGACACTGCCTTCCCGTTGTACCTACTCCGCTAAAAGTTTACAACATAAATCTTAAGCGCTGAGCAACATTAACATGGGATATTAATAAATTCAGTATGCTGTTTCGGACTACGCAAGCACCTACTTGCCTAGATGTAGTGGCATCAAACGGTAATCAGGAGCTCTATTTTAAAACTCGCGTTTTATTCCGAATATTTATATTCCGAATGATTTTGTTAGAAAATCTATCAAAAGTTTACGAAACACGTAATCAGTCAGGTATCAAACGACTCCCGGGAGTCGCATAATAATGGAATTTCTATTGTGTCTCGTTCACACATACTTGACGAGTTAATATATGTAGAAGCTAATAATGTAATAAAACTAAGTTACTTTTTCAAAATCACTACCGTGCGGATTTTAACTGTTTATCAATCAAGGCAAATAATTACACGCAATAAAACGCGTATGATTCGAAAATAGGGCCCCTGTACACATATCAAACTGATATGTGAACAGGGGCCCTATTATATCACAGTACAAAAGCACTTACTTTAAAATTAGTAGGTTCTTTTCTAGTTTACACACCCATTAGATCTCTGTTAATGCCACTTTTGCGGACCCATGTAAGCTAACTCTTGGTTAAATTAGTATTTTGTTGCAGACAGAAAGACCATTCATTTGACGTTAACTCTGATTTTAATTATACTATTAGATGTTAACATTAATTACGATACTATCATCTTCTTCAAAATCACGCCGTAAGTAGCACCTTAGATTGCACTACTTCTCCTATCACAACTTTAATGGAGTTGGCAGATTCGAGTCGTGATCCCAGCCCAATAAATAACTCGGTAACCTTTCGTGACGACCGCGCGCCCTCAACACTTACGATTTATCTGCCTTTGTTTCACCTCCTTGCCTAGTCTGTTTCATTTTTTGCAGCTATCTAGAAAATACCTAATAACAGGTTGTTGCAAGACTATTATGATCACGTAGCCAGATTCCGGACGGTAGGTAGAAAACGGTAGCGATCTAGAAGTTATTAGCTGACTGACGACGGTAAAAAATTATGGAGTAAATCACAAACACAGTTCTGCTCAATTTTATTTTATGTTGAATCCAAACTTATTACTGGTGGAATTATTTACCTAAAACTATAATAATATTATGATTATTTATACAGGTAGCTGTTACTTTTTTTTAATGTAGGTAGTTGTTTAAAATAGTATTGACCAAATATCAACTGGCCACGTTACAAAAAGCCATCAAACTAGTATAGTCCAGGCGCACGCATTTAAGTTCTAGCTGCTATTTTACTGGTTAGTGAAAACTCTTGGCATAGTTACAAAAATAGGGCTGAATACGTTTTCAACGATTTAAAACCACCACCCACCTCCAAGCGACAGGCAAAGTAGGTAGGTGCTGCACTATTTACTACGTCTTAACATAAACAAATTGACATCTGACAGGCGGTTATGTGCGTGATGAATACAAAGAGCCATAGATACATTGTTATGCAAGAAGCGATCCTTCGCGCCACGAAACATTTAATTTAGGTACTGGCCGGTATTGTAGCAAGACACCTGCGAAAACAAGGTGGTCGCCATCCTTGTACGGAGAAAATCGCTGCTATTTAGTATTTACATCTCACCTTGCTAATTGTTTCCGACCGACATCGACAGACCGTTTAGCGGACGATCGGGAATGAAATAATACTTACCCGCCCTTAATATTACTGCAAACATATCGAAAATACCATTCACGCTGCCCTCGCGCTTCATGTTTAACCAAATTTCATTTCAACTTACCTTTAGTACATTCGAGGCCTTATAAATTTATTCAACTCGTCTGTAGAAAATACTAGATTTTATTTGCTATAACAGTGTGTATCAAATATCAAATATGATTTGTAGGTAAAATGAAAGATGATCAGCACCCGTTACTTTACGTTGCAAATTGCTATTGGCTTTTAAATTGTCTAACCATTATTTTACTGCTTCTCTTTGTCATCAATTTCGAGCGATTGAAAGCTTTGCTGATCTCGTACATTATAAAGAATAAAAGTACAATTGTACAAATAAAATAAAAGCAACAAAAAAACTCTAAGACGTTTATTGGACGTGAGAAAGAAACGCCGGGTCGTTCATTAGGGACGATAATTTGACATGCTCCGACAGCTAATATTATATTGAAATTGATTTGTGTTCAAATTTGAATTAATTTTGACAGAGTCAATAAGCCACCGCCTGTCTCGGAAGTGATAATAACAGCATATGAGCAATAATTATTAATTCGATTGAAAGAAAATGCTATCAATCTCGTGTAAGAGAGCTCACGATGACAAGTAGAATCATTTGAATATATTCAGTTTTATTGTTCTTTTATGTCTTGCTCCTTTTTAGCTCGTTTATACATCTTACTTATATTGTAATATAGGTACCGTACTACTATTATTTTTTAGTAAAAATAATTTTAATTTCTCGAATCATCAGTGTCTTCATTCATATATTGTATAATTGTTATTTTTTGTCGAGCAAGAATGTAACTTAAATATCAGTTTACATATCAATGTTTATATTCTGAACACTCAAGACAGGATCTATCTACTTCATCGCATTGGTTTTTGAAATTGTGCAATGAGCTATCATCGGGAACTGTCAGCGTCCGTTACAATACATCAATGCGCTCAATTACAATCGTCCGTTTCCATTTCATCAAGCGCAACACTGGGAACGAACAATAATAAGTTCATCAGTCAATACCGGCGGACGAGGCAACAGCAATTATAAACCTGAGAACAAAAACTCACACCACCGATATGTAGTTAGCAGTCGATCGACAATGGCCCCAAGATAACAAGACTGGAACCTATTTAAAATTCCTTTAATCGGATATGGCTTTTACGATTGTGTTTAACACGATTATTATATTTTAAGAGGGCTTTTGTGACTTGCACTTTAACGTCGGAAAGATTTTAAATAGTGATGTGCTGTGTTTTGCTATTTTGAAAATCGGACCAGACTTAAAAATGCAAATAGAGACAATGTTTTGTTTGAACCTTTCATGATCACCTACTTTTAGATTGATTGATACGAGATTGCTTCCATGTATGTACTGTATTTTAAGGTTTCTTATATTTTCAAATAATATTATTATTATACAGTTATTGTCAGAGGTAAAAAATGGTAGTTAATGTTTATTTAAGCAAAGCGTGTATCAAATTGCGATGGATTATTGGTACTAATATTATACCCAGCAAGCCAACTTTTTTGTCGTGTGTATTTTTTGCAATACACGGCAGTTTGTGAAGTAAAACATCATAAATTACTTTCAGAGTTTCATAGCTTTAATCTAAATTTTATTCTGTAACTTCCAAACGTTTCTAAATTCTATAATTATGGCTTAAGTCTGGTTCGATCCAGTTTGAGTATAGTCGTATTTTAATGTTGTGCCCTCTGCTTGTAAGTACTTTAAGAATTAAAATTTGTCTACACCAACTTTAAGCTCAAGCTTACTTGTCGGCAAGTAGCCGCACTATCTCGAGTGAAGCTCAACACTTCGCTACCCTGGAGGTGTCGAGGTGTCGAATAATGGCTTCGCGTCGAGTGATTGATTAATGACAGACCCGGCGAAAACAGACTGGCTATCTAATTAAATACTTACTCCCAGCGGCTTGACGTGACAGGGCAGTATGATGAACAGAGGGCTTGACTAACAATTGCCTATTAAATGCCGGATCGTTGCTTGGGATTTGAAGATGACATCCTTAATCTAATTTGTGATTTTGTAGCAAAACTATACAGTGTGTCCCTGGATAAAGTGCAATCCCGAAAGGAGGTGAAAGTATACATAATATTATACACAAAGGATAAGCAAAAACATTTTTAATTAAATGTATCTATCTAAGCTTCAATTGACGTATAAAAAAGATGAAAGATGAAACGAATATTTGTAAAATATAGCTATTAGGCCTTAACCTTTGCTTTTTTTAAGGTAAATTATTTTTAGGATGTTTTTTTTAATCATAGCTGAATTCCTCAAAATCATACCCATGATACAAGAAAATATTTTATATTATTGTATATTTTTTTTAACTAAAAATCTTAGACAACTCTATAAACAGTCTGGCTACGATCTCTGTTGACCACTAATGGCATCACGTCTAAGGTAGATAATATTTTTGTGTTAAATTACTTTTTGTGAGTTCATTACTACTTGATCTTTGTTGTCACGTATTTGGCTTATCATATGTTTATGTATAATAGAAATCCAATTAAAAGCCAATAATTTCCCAGTAAATAAATCGTCATTCTTGCAGCTTTTACTTAAACAAAAACTAAAATGTTAATTTTCCTTTCGCTTATATTTTGCGTATTTTTATAGGTAGGTTTTGTTTCACCTCCAATTAGCATTTTACATAATTCAGAGGACACTTTGTATATATTATTATTTAAAAAAATGTGCTTGGATTTTTGTACTGGATATCACATGCTTCGTAATTACTGACGGTGGTATCTCGGACTATACGATGTATAATAAAAATTGTATCAATAACTCATACACAATTAACCTCAATCAAGTATGTGTCAGTCCATTGACAGTACCAAAACTGTCAGTAAATTGTCGTGTCATTTTGTGTCATCATGTTTCCATTTCGTTTCTGAATTTCATGAAAATAGTAAACCATTTTTAAAATGGTTTACTACCACACTTCAGGAAATGTTAAGATGCTGCGGAATATCATAATTGATTTCGGTGCTGCCAACGAAGTATCTCCGTATGAGTATATGAAAACGTACATTGCACAATGTCCAGATTCCACCGAAGACTCAAAACTTTCCTGGATTGCCGAGACATTTTTAGGAATTCAGAAACATGGTCAATTTTTAAAAGAAATCGCTGCACACATGTCTGACGAGCTCACAGAAGAGGATCAAGACTATTTCATGATTATTCTTCATGCTCTCACATTTCAAATAACACCAAAGGATATGCAATTACTTTACAAATGCCTTTTTAATATAAGTAAGCCTTTGTTAGATAAATTTACCAAGTTTTTGAGTAACAATGAGGTACTTACGTTTATATCACAAATAGCCCAGGCTTACTATGATACCACATATACTACTGAGCACATTATCAATCCGTTATTTACATGGCAACCTTATATCAGTGAAATGGCCCACAGCTACGCCGAATATGTAAAAAAGATGGAAAGTCGAAAATTTAAGCCCCCTACGGTGCCGGTGCAACCGAATGTGTTAAACAGAAAGTCCAAAGAGCCATCGGGTTCGGCTCTCCCAGTTCCTGTTCCGGTAGCCCCTCCTAACTCAATAAGCATGAAAAAAAGAATGTTAACAAAATCTATCATTGATCAAAGATTAAAACAAAGCCATGAAAAGAACCAACAAAAAGCTACTCATTTATTGAATGACGTAAAGAATAAAAACTTTCATTACGCTCAAGTGAAATCAGAGAAATACATTAAACGGCTATCTTGTATTAAAGATGAAGTGGAATCAGATTTCGCAAAACAAGGTTTAACTAAGCCAAAACCAACATTTGTTGTAAAATCCACTTCAACTGTTCCACCAGTAAAAGAGACAGTAGCCAATATAAAAAGAACGAATAGAAGAATTCAAATGGCACAAGAAGAAGAGGTACAGTGGCTACAGAATTTGATGACATCATGTAGAAATACAGTAAAAATCGAAGAAATTGAAGAATTTGACCGCCAAGAAAGGGAAAGGGAAAGATTACTAGATATAGAGAGAAAACATTTGATGGGTCAAATATCGTACGAAGAAGCTGTTCTTGCAAAAAAGAAATTGCTAGATGAAAATAAAAAGAAGTACGAAGAATTCGCAAAAGAAAGAGAAGTTTGGAATCAAGAAATTGAAAAATGGCGCAAGTTGCAAATGGAAAAAAATAGAAAACAAGTAGAAAAGTTGTCTATGATAGAACTTAATTTACTGCAAGCGAGAAATGCAGTTACCTCTAAGAAAAAAGAACTCGCTGAAAATTTAAAACGAGAATCCGAGATGATGTTGGCGAAAGCTATGAAAGAGAAACAAGAAGATTTAGATCGTAAAGTCAACATAATTAGGGAAATAAAAATATTGGCGCTAATTGCAAAGAAAGCTAGAATTCCCAAAATTATTGATTTAACTGAAACATCTGGAATTGGGTCTTTGTGTGAAATGTCGTTTGCTGAATTACAAGAAAGATTGTCTGCATTGAAAATTGGTTTGAATGAAGAAATAGAGAGGAAGAGACAGACAATTAAAGAAGAAAATATAGCCGCTAAACAAGAAATACAGCAAACAAAGAATTCTATAAAGAATTATATGACAGAACGAGCTGCTATAAGAAAACAAAACAACAAGTCAAAACTGACCCTGGCTCCACCAACAAAAGAAATTAGCGACCTCAAAAAGATTTTGGAGGAAAAAAGAAAACTGAGGCTTCAACTAAATGGATGAAATATACTCGTATCGTATCGTATCGGGTAGTGATAAAATATTTTTTAATGTTGAGTTTTATGATTGTTAACTGCATACAAGTTATAGTGAAGATGTATTATTCTTTGCTTGAATGTGTGATGTTTAGTTAATACGATATTAATTTGAATAAAAAGTTTTACAAAATGCTGTTGACTCAATTTCAAAGAACATTAGTTTTTTTTTGACCTGGGTCCTGCGCACAATAATACACCGTCTAGATAACAATTTACAAAAGTGCAGATAGAGATACCTGAAGCCATCGACTTAATAAAGTTGATTGCGAAGTGCATATTAGCATATAGGCTTTGAAATGGATATGTCTTGCTATAAATTTGCGTGACGCACAGAGTTAGGTAAGCTAGATGTGACACTTAAACTACGCTTGGATTTTCAGAAGAGATTGAAATATTTGTTTTTTCATTGCAGAAACAGCTTAATCATTTAATTATCTTTTCAACGTTTGGGGACGATTTACCAAGATACTTTTCAATTAGGTACGTATTTTTAACGCAAGGAAAAGATTCATCTAGTATTTATATAAATCCTGCTATGATATAAATATTTCCAATATTGGTTTATCTATTTAATCTAACCGCTCAAAGACTGCTATTTTGACTATTTATATTTTGTCAGAAAATGTGTAGGAAAATTTTCAAAGTCAAAAAGTTTGAAATTATTTTCATGCATTTTGTTTCAAAATTGAAAACGTCAACATAGCATTATCTGATCGGCTAAACTATAGTACCTACAGAAAAACCATGCAGGTTGTACTCTTTTTATTAAAAATAATAAATTACAGTATACTTAAGCAAGTAGGTTATTTACGAAACTATGAAGTAGTTCTTTCATGCAAGAGTCAAATTGCAAGCCACTTCCAGGCATGCTAAGTTCTGTGTACCGAAGGAAAGGTATAGTAGCAAGACTAATGGTGTCTTCAGGCGAGATTCGATCGATGCGCATACGCGAATTGGTTGCTACACTTAATTAGTGGTAAGCGAGGAGAAATATTAGTAATTGGAATTTATAGGGCACAATTGACAACTCACTTGATAAATGCGACCAATGGCACCGGCCGTTGCGAAAATGCGAAGCTCGTGCAATTATACGCGTTAATGATCAAATCGGACATTCAACACAAAGTTATATCGTAGAACCACACCACTTTCGTATTTTTATTTAATTGCCATCTACATCTCATAAAAAATACAGTTATAGCTATACTTACCCGTATCGTCGAACTCTGGCTGAGTGTATGTATGTAGAGCAAAGATAATTAGTATCTCAGTGTTTTAATATCCTCTTCACCTGTCGAAATATTTAATTAGATTATAATCCCAATTCGAATTGCCGTCCATCCACCTGTGATCGCAACCATATGACCCGAGGAGATCGTAAGGAAAGCCATATCGAATATTAAAATGACTATTTTTATTAGTGCATAAACTTTCATGTTGTTAAAACATCGTCAACCGATAATCCGGGCTTATAATAATCGAATAGAGCTCATTTTAATGGTACAAATCAGGTGACAATCGTATCGAGAAATGCTAGTCGATATAATTTGGATTAAGGTAATAAATAAGGCGAGATCGCCCGTTCATTTGTAGCGGCGTATAATTTAAATTCTTTAACGCCAATGTTCAAGATTACGCGCGCGATAGAGGCGCGGGCGCCGCGTCTGCGACAACCACCAAATAAATTTATATTTCCGAGTCGGACGGACACCGGACCGACTCTTCTCTTTGTAGATAATTCGACCGGTAACGTTGAACGACTCTATTAACAGCTTCCCTTTTTAGGATAAATGTCGATTTTAGGCTCGTATCGGTTAAAGTATTTACAGTCCGAGCCTTACAATAGTGTCAATATTTTGTACAACCTTAGCTCGTTATTACGTACACACACAATCCTTTATGTGATATCAAATCAATTTTATTTAGGGAATTATTTCCCACACACAATCTAACCATTAAAACTGCAAGCTCGTGAGTCCAACATACCTATATGTATACAAGTTTTAAATTGGTGCACATGGCTTTCCAAATCTATACATATAAAAGGCTTTGTCCTGAATGACTGACGGATCAACGCACAGCCTAAACCGCTGATCGTAGAGACCTGAAACTGGGAGAGTGTGTTCTTTGTATGACGAAGGGATCCGATAAGAAAGGATTTTCCGAAATTCTACCCCTAAGGGGGTCAAAAAGGGGTGCAAAGTTTGTATGGGACAACGTGATCCCTTGGTCCAATCTACTTAAAATTTTGCATAAACATTCTTTAAAAATATTAACGAAAAATGTGTATCAAACTTTATTGAAATTTCTTTTGTAACAGAGGGTTAAAAAGGGGTAGAAAGTTATTTTGGGGATGATTTGTTATGAAGTTAATATAAATACTCTTTAGTGCTTATGCTTAAAATAACTTTTATTTAATTTTTGACAGTCATTTGACATATCTGAGACACAATGTTTTGACACATGTTTGTTATTAATTTTGCCCTCGAGAAGAGATTTTATTCCTTAAAATAGTAAAGAATATTATTTGTGTTGAAACAGGGTAGGTATCAAGCGGTCTGTGTCCAGTGTAGTATGCAGATATTCTACGCTGTTCCTGCGGTCGATGGGTGTCCAATCTGGAATTTTTCTGCAAATTTTTCGTGGGGGCCTATGTTAAGCAGTGGACGGCCTTGGGTGTTGATGATGATGATGATGGGGTAGATCCAATTCAAACAAAGCTCAAGTTCAAACTCTTGGTAGCTGGAGAAGACTTGAGGGAATTTGCTTCTCCCACAGCCTATACAGTTATGTGGCATGATGCTGTGTAAGCGCACAGAGTAGCCTGGTCTTTTTAGCACCCGAAAGAAATATATGATTGACGAAAGGCGTAAAGTATTTCCATTACGTTGTAAAATAAAAAGATAATATCCCCGTGTGAGTTTGACCAGATTAAAGACCGGGCTACGTGTTAAGTCTACACAAAATATAACATTTGTCTTTAAATATTTAAAAAATGATGTTATTGTTTGTTTGGTTGAAGGCGCTAATCACAGGAACTATTAGTCCGGTTATAAAATAAGTATGTTAGATATATTGTTAAATAGTGAATTTATCGGGGAAGGCTATTTAAGTAGTTTAATGCTTAGAGTCTTAAAAATATTTTTGCTACGATCTATGGAAACGGAGTAAAACTAAAACGCGCGTACGAAGTCGCTGGCGGGCCGATAGTCTTAAATAAAGGTACTTATTAGCGTAGCAATGCGTAATGATGAAACAAACTACAATTGTATAAAACAAATTCGATCAGAGTTCTCTTGTGATTGCACCGGACCGTTTAACTAATTTGGTAATTCATTATGTTCAATTGCTTGCACCCCAAGGCATTCCTTCTTAAAATCCAATGCGTTACCTGAACGATGCTGGCCGACTATAAATACGGGACACGGTTCCGAGATTAAGCCGATAACAGTAAAACGTCAATAACCACCTAATTGGGAGAGAACACTTCACCCGCAATCGACTAAGCCTCGAGAGTGAGAAACAAATAAATATTGTTGCCGGGGACGAGATAATTCGGCCGATAACTTAATGTGCTTACATTTCGAATCTGCTCATGATTTTTATGGGAAACCACGATACTGTATCTCACTCCGCGCCTCGTATGACTTAATAACACGCATGTTTGTGCTTCGTTTCCCGTTTCTCTAATCTTAATTGCCTTATCTATTGATTAGGTGTCTCTGCTTTTATAATTAACTTTGAGTTATGAAATTAGCGTCTAAATTAATTTGCTAAAAATTCAAATTTCAATTAATTATCCTTATCTGCTTCGGATCATGGTTTCACATTCCCACAACGCTATTGGAATATGACAGAACTATATATTTACAGTTATAATAATCGACTTTCGTTTAATAATTTAATGCAAGGGTAATATTTGAGGAATAAGGTTGTAAATATGGTCGTAAAAAGGCGCTATAAGAAACGTACCGATATGCTCCTGCAGTGGACTTGGAAGGCTAATTTTGAATGTCAACCGAGAAATTTCGATACAGTCGTTACGAGCGAGAACATTATTTTATTGGCCTCCGTTATAAGCTTGTTCAGAGTGGGCATATAAAAGAATTTATGTTATGATTGCTCAGTCAATTTGCATATGAATAATATGTGAATTTTATGTGCGAATGATGTCATATCCTTTAGTGTTTCGTTAAGAAATGTGTGAAAAGTTATCGAGGGTAACAACGTTGTTGCTTAATTTTGTGTGAAAATGAAAACGGTTTGAGTGCATTCTCCTATAAAGAGGTGGTAACGAACGAGTACTTGTCGTTTTATTCTTGAACTTAATTTTTGATATCATTTTTAACATGTGAATGAGGCCACGATAACAAATCGTGTTATGTCATGTGTAAGTAAGCGATCCTGGTTTCATAAATAAATCTGTTATTGCGACTGTTGTAAATTGAGAAATATACTTTAAACAAAATAAGTTAACAGCCTGCAGTTTCTATCTGGCTTGTAAGGTCGTGGCTATCGCGCTATAGTAGAGGTATAGTTATTAGCGCTTTTTCGAGCTAAAGCACGGCCCGATAGTGCGCAGACGCGCCGGTTCACACAGCACCTCTTAATCTGTATTGCTCCTCTGTGACAGGAGCAGAGCACCTTAGTCGCGTATTTACTAACTATACTTCTTCTTCTACTCATAAAAACTACTTACATATTTCATTTCAACTCTCAGTACTTAGTGACCACTTTCACTTGGCAGTTCTTTCAATATCTTTTAGCAAAACACTTCGTTTTCAGCAGCTTAAAACTTTTTTCTTTGCACTGATACTTATGATCTGATATTTTTATTGCATTTGACCACGTTAGCAGTGGGTAATTTAGGCAAGAATGAATTGAAGACATAAATAGACTTACCAACGTAAACGCTCTGCATGTGGGTGGACTCTCCACGTCTGTCATACATTTGACGACTTAAGCAAACAACCCTAATTGAAAACTGACATACGATGTAGTAACTTCGATGAAAATCTAAATTATAAACGGTTTTCTGCATTGAACACTTGCAGTGGTTGCAACACTTGTAATCCCAAACGATTTCAGAGCAGAAGAGGTTTGAAATATTTGAAACTTAGTTTGATTTGGCTCGCATTCTTTCTTAAGCACCGAAACCCTCCTCGATTTCAGAGCAGAGGTTTGTAAGGCCGCTGCAGTGTCCGAACGGCGCTTCAAACGACGCACAAAATTTATTGTTATTGGGGCGGCGCGCGTACACGCATCCTCACTCCGCGCCTATCACGACTACAACTTTATCGGCAACTATTCTGATGAGCCATACTTCGCCTCACTTCTTTATTTAACTCATGTTACCTGATTTTTACTGTCAACCCGTAAATTATTGGGTGTGATTTGTATAAGTTAAAAGTATTTATGGTCGCACCGGTTGTTATGGAACGACAATCTTGCTGTTTGAACTCTACCGATACGTAGGTAGGTACGCACATTTTTGTATTTATTGTGACTTTATAGCGTTGGTAAAACTGAACTTTGCTCTTATACTCTACTACCTACGTTCAGATACCTACTTAGTATGTTCTTAGAATTTCTTACTTAAGAGTACTGAGATTGTTTACATAATAAAATGAATATATAAAAAAATGATACACACATAAATGGAGAAAAAAACATTTTTTTATAAAAAAAACTTTCCCATACGTAACATCATTAAACTGTCGTTCAATTCAGAATAGCAATAAATCCCCGTCTTGGGTTCGATTCCCGGTTGACCCGACCGGGAGGAATGTAGAAATTATAATTTTCGATATTGTCTTGGGTCTGGGTGTTGTTGTTACACAGTTGTTGCTGATTGCTAAATCACAATTGCAAATGTCTGTAATTGGTGCCCAATATTTAGTTACTTCAAAGTGTTTAGTAGCAGTTAAAACTTAAGAGTCAACTGAGACAATGTTAAGACTTGAGAGTTTGAAATGAACGCAAGAAGAAATAGTATGCGAATTCTTCAGAATAACCCCGTTTTCTGCACACAAGAAGCAATAAACTCGCCACACCATCGGCAATTTGTTAATGATAGGCCTGCATCTGCATAATATGACCATTTGCTAACACCAGCCCGTCGTTATAAAATAACTATTATTTGCACATATTCTTGTGATTTTATTTGGTATCTTGCTCATTCGTAAAATGTTCATATTAGTAAGAACTTACTGGCTTTTTCTAGAATCATATTTAGGCTCGTTTATCTAGCGTAGGTTTGAAGATTGAGCTGTCAGTTGATTTCTTCTGATTGTATTGTTAAACCAGTTCCCCAATCACGAACATTTGACGTATTCGTCACGTAATCATAGCGAGTTTACGTCAGTCGGCAGCACGGAGCACTCCCGTGACATCATACTAACGTAAATAAATATGGCACGTCCAGAAACAAGCTAAACGATCTATTTAATTAAAATTATAGAAATATGTTATGTTATTCGAGTGTCAAATTATTAGTTCGTTTTACGTCAGATAGAAGGGCTTTCAAATTCTCATACAAATGATTACTTTGACGCAGTTATTCGTGATTGGGGTACTGATGTTTAACTTAAAACTTATTTGTATAAATAATGACTGTTATCAAGCTACAGCATTCATTTTGTAACATCAACTATACGACGTACCTACTTATTTACTACCATTTTCAAAATTATTGATTGGCTTCCTGCTACAAGTATTGTTATACTTACTAGGTCGCTGCCCCAGATTCTGTTTTTGTAAAAATCTTGTTATTTATTGGTAAGAGAGACCATACTGAGTGTCAATGCCTCACAACAACACTCATAGGAATCACAAAGATCGTTTAAGGATGTGTTAATAAGGCTCTGTCGAGAACAAAGCCTACGTTTTTGTTCGCCGATCGACTTTCGCCGAATGATTGCCGATATCCGGGAAGGACCGAATCGGGATTTTATTTAATAACAATGAGAAAAAATGATAATTGTCTCGTATGATGCGAGTACAAAAGAATCGAAATTGTGATTATCCATCAGTTTAAATATAGTTTACAGTTTTCACCAATCGTGAAGGGAAAGAGTTAATTGCAGGAATCACGTCCGTCATTTCATAATGGTTTGGATCGAGGCTACAATCGAAAAGATTTAGTATAATACGGTGATTAAAAAGCTACATCTGTTAGGTCATTAATATGGTTAAATTTATACTTAAAGAACTAAGTTAACCAACTAAACTTAACAATGTAGTTCGGCAATAATAAAATTAAAAATTAGGCTGAAAATAACGCATTTGCCTTCTATTTAGGAGAATCAACAAACTTCTATTTAGGAAAAAAATGTGCGTAGAAAGTTAAATACTTTCATAAAAATGTTATTCGTAATTCTAATTATATTTGTTTATTTTTGAGTCCATTACAAAATAAGTGCCTCTATTTATATATTTTATTTTTATTCTTCGTGCCAATAACCCTTTGTAATATATTATTACATAAAATTTTGAATTTTCCCCACTTTTCCTCTTTCTTTAGCTTTGCCTCAGAGCATTTAAAATAATCTCAGAACAGGATAATCCTCATTGCAAAATGAGATAAACACAAATTGTAGTTAAAGTTGTTAACCTCAGTTCATTTTATTTTAAAATTTTCTAGTTTTGCAAGACTAATCACAATAGATTTGTAAATAAGTATCAGTACATTGCCCTGTAATTTAATTGTTTTGCAGCAAATTATTTTAATTTGAGTGGGCAGCTTCCTATCCTACTATTATAAGTGATTATTTCAATTATTTGTCAATGCTAAAGTCCTAGTTGCTTGATCGATAGTAAACTCAACTAATGGTTAAATGATCAATCAAAGGTTTAATGTCGTTAAGCTTGAATATTTTTTTATGTTTGTGCGTGTTTTGCAGAAAAAAATATTTAACTGCTGGGAACGTCATTTAATCATTATCAGAGTTAACTATCAATCACGCAACCAGGCCTTATTAATACTTACTAACAGTACTTAGCTACCTTTTGGTTAATCCGTGGTTGCAACTTGATCATTTTCCTCTGCATTTTGTTACATTTAGTTAGATCCATTCAAGTCTATGTTAATTTAAAAGTCAATAAGTATGCGGATACCCCGCGCTTGTAAATAATGTGTTTTCAATTGATAATTCCATTGAATATTATAAATCTTTAGCGTTTCATCTTGAGTTCTTTGTTATGTTATTTACTTTAGATTTATATGCTTGCCTTTTGCTTTTACCAAATACAAACCTATTACCTAAAGCTCATATACAACAAATAATCAACAAAATATATATAGACACTTGTTGAATGTAGATCTTGGGTTTTTTGACTTTCTATAAGAAACAGTAACAGTTATAAGTTAACAAGTGCAGTACGGAGTAGGGGAATATGCGTAAAAATAAAACCAGTGTGTATTTTGAAGTGTATGTATTTTAACTTGACATTCTTGTAATTGTTTTATTTACATAAATTGTCTACAATATTTTACAATAAAATTATTTATCTAAGCAATAAATAGTATACAGTGCCGAGTTCAACAGATATATACATAACACACCTATAGACTTCTATTTAGATTCTCTAGTGTCCACCTTAATCAAACTTACTTAATGGTGCCAATTATCGTAAACATTACGGAGCGAACATTAAACTTAATTACTCATTCGATTTTATCAACCTCAGACAATATTTCACTTATATCAACTCTCCTTTTGCATGTAATGGTTCTAGTGGATTAGGAACTTTTATTTTCCATAAACCGTGCTATTCGTCATTGAAAATAATACTTTGGTATTCTATTCTAAGCTTCCACGGATTGTAATTACTTACAAAAATAGACGTACATGTTTGACATTCAAGCATTATAGCAAGTCAGTGTTGAATCAGTTTCAAATCATTTGCTTATTTTAAAGCACACGCTACGCTATACAGTTAAAAAACATGACGCTTTACCCATCAGATGTAACAGTAAAAGAAATATTATCGTCTTTAATAAATAAAATAGAGTAGTTTGTGCATGAATTTTATTACTCATTCATCTTCCTTGCATTAATTAACAACTTAACAACCTACATATTTACATTAATTTACAAACAAACTGGAGTATTAGCACTCTAGGATTAAAATTTACATAATTATTCGGAACATCCAATATTCAATAGGAATGGTCGTAATACTTTATGTAAATATACATAAATTCGATGACTCTATCAACGGTCGTGTTTCGTGAGTTGTAAGGGCAAGTCGTTGGCCGGCGCGCGATGCCGGCCGGGGCTCGGCGACCGGGACCTGCTTTTGTTTTTCCGCTTTTCCCCCTCATCATCGCTTTCGTCATGTACATTTATTTCCTCGTCGGAGTCTGAATGCGATTCGTAGCCACGAGCCAGCTGTATCGACTGCGCGGCCAGCAGCGCCGCGGCCGCCGAGTGCGGCACCAGCGCTTTGAACGCGCTATTCTCTAAGGCTGGGTGATGCTTGAACGCGTCGCCTTCGAACGGCTGTTGCGAAAGTGCTTTCAGCGCATTGGCATCGAACTGCGCCTGGTGCGACAGCGCTTTCAGTGCGTTGCTGTCTTGGTGCGCGAGCGACTTAAACGCGCTATTTTCGCCGCCCATTTGGGGAGTGTGGTAAGGGAAGCGAGAGGGGGACGAAGAACGAGAGCGGGAGCGGGAAGGGGAGTGGGGCAGGCGGTGCGGGGGCGAGCCGCCACCTCTTTTCAGGAGGTTCATGCGCTGGTGGCGTCTCCACTTGGCTCGTCTGTTGGAAAACCAAACCTGTCAGTAACGGTAAATAAACGTGATTAGTATGCTGTTCTCGTTGCGTTAACAAATATTCATAAAATGTAAATTGGTGTGAAAACGATAGCTCTGATTTGATTAAGTCGTCACGAGAGACGTAATAATAAAATATTTTAATTGGATGTGTGTTTTCGAATATCATTTTTAAGATTTTATAGCGGTCGTTACCTGGACCCGCGCTTCCGATAGCGAAGTTTTCGATGCGAGCCTTTCTCTAGTAGACACACACGGGTAATGAGACTTTTCGAATTCCTTTTCTAATTCCTCGAGCTGATCGGGGCTGAAGGTGGTTCTGTTCCGTCGGAACTTAGGTTGCTCCCCGTCCAGAGATCCGGAGTCATCACCATCGACATCTGTATAAAAAAACGTACTGTAATTTAACTGACAACAAACAAAGAAAAGATAAAAAGTAACTGTACAAAATTCCATGCTCAATGTTATAAAAAATCTTTATGTCAATAACAAGTTTGCATAGTATCAGAATTCAGAGATTTTACGACTGGTCATTAAAAGTGTGGGTACCACAGGTATTGGATTACGTACCGATCAGGCCGCGTCCGGAGGAAGAGAGGAATCCTTGCTGGGCATCGTGGTGTGGTACACCGGAGGGGGGCACCGGTACCCCTGGGGGTAGAGGCAGGCTGCCCGGAGGCCACACTCCGCCGCCGCCCGCCCAAGGAAACGCTCCGTAGGGCGATGGCGCAGCATAAAGGCCGTACCCAGCTGCTCTTGCAAATTCAGCAGCTGCCCTCTCGGCCGCTCTGTTCCTTAATATCCTGTTGATCGACGAGACGCTTGGTGCTGTTGCATTCGTACACACACCTATAACAAAAAACAATTTCAATAAATTACACAAACGTTACTAAAATAGAATCACGCACGAAACAGAGCCTCAAAATAATGAACCGTTTACGTAGACTCGAAACCAGTAAAAATCTAAAAGCGTAAACAAAACGTGCAGTTGTGCCACGAGATTGTTGTAGAAACGAGTTTTCGCTTGGCATTTACGATAAACACTCGTAAATGTGCAGTTTCATTCAGCAATATTCATATCTCTGTCCGTCAGCTAATTACCAGCAAAGTGCAGTAGTGTCCGATGTGCGCGTTAAAACCAATGCGTCATTGGTCGCGTTTCAAATCGTTGCAATTATAAAGTTAATGCGTGCGGCAGGATCGCGTGCCGAGGCAGCCTTGGAGAAACATCCCATGTAATTTTCAGGAAATACTCCGAGTAAGTGCCATAATTTAATCATAGCCTGTCCGCTGGTAATTGTCGTAGGATTCGTTGTTGAGCTACCGAGCTGCTGGACGCTGTTATTATAACTCGCTTCTGAATTGCTCTGTCTAGTGCCGGAATTAGGTTAACTTTGGATACCATGTAAAACGAATAATAATTCCTTATTTAATAGAACCTCTTTTTTTATTTATTTATTGGTGCGCTGATGCATTTTTGAGATTAAGTATGTTACTATTTTAAATAAGTACCTTTTTGACGCACAATTTCCTAGGCAAACTTTTCGTGAGTTACATATTAATAGAATAGAATAGAATAGAATTAATCTTTATTTCAGACAATAACATCCATCCATCCATCCAACATCAGACTTCTAAGCATTATCGTGTCATTAACGTGATACAAGTATAGATAAGGATTTTATTCCAAAATTACTCATTTAAATGCTATCTTGAGATTTGAATAATATCGGATTATTGTAGCTCACGAATCGTTTTATTTATTGGGCCACTTAGCAAACACGATAATGACACATAAGTATCGCCCACATACAACAACATCGCAATTTTCAAATGCTGTTTAACCGCATTTACATAAAATAGATCTATTTCCAGTAATATTGGAACCTATCATTTGGATTATACCTATACGGGACAATTATATCTAGGAACAATAATTCTACGTAATTGCTTAATGGACGCTCTTTACATTGGCTGGTAGAGACGTTTTCTAAGCTTGTTATTCGAAATTACGCCCACGAACACAAATAAACCGCCCTGTAAATGGTTTGTCAAACAGAAACAATTTGACGAGTCCTAGACATGAACCATGATGGTTATAATGACTAGTATTTAATGCAATCGCGATTATTATGATGGTAGATTTAATGTGGTCACCGTTTGTAATGAAGCCCCATTGTCAGCGCACTGCGCTGGGGCATCAAATAAAACGGACCTGTTATAATTTACTCAAAACACAAAGCCTTATACAGTATAATGGTAATGATCAGTTGCGGGGCTTCGCTCATTGTTAGCATGTCGAAAGCACAAAAAGGTGCCCTCCACACAATTTGTTTGCTTCGTAATCGACGCTTTAAGACGGGGCCCGATAGCCTTCTGTACCAGCCGCAGCTTCGAGCCTCGAGACAGAATACGCCTAATGGTGACCAGTCATCACTTACCGACCGATCTTTAATTATACGACTATCATCCGTTTCAAAAAAAGAAATAAAACCGTTGAAAATCTGTTAACGTTTTGTGGGAGCTCAACGACGCGTCGCGGCTAGTTAATCTACTTCATACTATTCTTTTGATCGGCAAAAAACTCTTATGATCTTTAACAGAACAGTTAAATTGGTTTTTGTTTAGTAACAAGAAGTACCTATCAGCCGTTTGATCGACAATGAGGTGCTTTGATTCTCAATTCAGTGTCGTGTTTTGATTCGCTTTAGGTGAATTGATATATTTTTTTTACACTTATTATTCTTCTTTTGGCCAATAATAAAGCTGGCTCGTTTCTCGCTCAAAGGATAAGTACAAGCGCTATTACATTTAGGCGACTTTAGCGCGGCAGTAGCGCGCCATACACGCGACAGTCGCGCTGCCGATAATTTCATACAATACACGGCAGCGCGGCAGCAGCGCCGCAGCGGCGCGTAAGTCACGCGGGTCCGTCCCACTATACCCATTACCCATTGCAGTGGTAATATTATACCCGTATTAGCACTGCAAAGGGTAATGGGTGTAGTGGGAACGACCCAGTCGCGCGACCGTCGCGCTGCTAATGTAAAGGCATCCGCTGCTGCCGCGCTGACGCCCTAGCGTGAAGGCGCACTTACGGTCATGGACACGTATTTATTTTTGAGTAGACTTTAAATTAGTGTAGATATTTAGTATTTGCATGCTTTTTTTTTCGTCACATAAATAATATTTTTTTTACTTTTAAAGGGATCGTATAAATATATACAGAGTTTCATTTTGGTAACTTTTTGTAGCATTGATTTGCTTGTTGGTCTTCTTAGAATGGTATTAATTACGGTTTAATTTGAATCGCCGATCGAGTAGTCGAGTGCGATCAATGGTTAGTCTGACTATTTGTTTAGAAAGAGATCATTATCCGTCAACAGGTTGCAGGTGGGAACGCGATATCTATAATTGTTCTTTAATGATTTGGGATCGAGTTCGGGTCCTTACGTGCTTAGTCACGGTCATGCAATTTGTCTAAACTCGTTTAATCATGATTAGTCACAATAGGCTCCGCTTCTATTAAAAGGTTAGATGTTTTCAATAGAATGAGCTTGTTATGTACAGCGCCTATCTACTGTTATTGCAATCGCTCTAAGCTTTTAAGATTTGACTGTAAAGATCGTTGATGGTGCTGGTCCACACATGGGTCAAGATCTAATAAAATAAAATAGTTTTTATTTGAAATTGGGTGTAGAAAGATATTGGAAGAGGCGATAACCAACTTCCCATGCTCCTAATAAAAGGCAAATAGGTATAAAATGTTAATGTTCTGCTCCGAGTGTTGTTACCTGCCTAAAAGCGTGGCATGTCCGCAGATAAGACGGCCCGGCGCCGTCTGCTATGGACTGCTTAATCTGGTTAATTTATCGATAATTGACGGAAAACCTTTTTGTTTGTATTGCCGGGAAGTAACAGTAATTGTCACGCCTTTGAAGATTTACGCTCGTTTCTAAATTGAGACATTAACAGTCGGATCTCGTGCCTAATGGTTCGGAATGAATTTGTTTGTTTATTTTATTCATACCGGTTTCGAGATAGGTTCGGTTTGTCCCATCGACAAGTGTTGGATTAAGTTGGGCCAATTAGCGCGTAAAGCGCCCAGTGGAGCAATAAAACTAATTAGTTTGTCGCCTTACCACATATACGACTTAATTTTTTCTGCAATAAATAATTAGTTAACAACATTTCTTTAAGAATGTATTTTATTTATCATCACCATTGAGCAAGGAATTTTGTGATTTCCTGTCTTCCAAATATTATTTTGTTAGCAGTCGTAAGAAAGAATGTGAATTATTTCAATCGGGATTTTTAATTTTTTACTAATTAAATTGCTAGGTTTTCATTAGATCGACAAGTGAAAAGTGATTGTGAAAAATCTTTTGAATATTTGTGTGCTCCAAATTAAAATCGACTTGTCTTTCTCATCACAAAAGTACAGATACGTGCACCTATTCTCGTTTCAGTTTACCGGAACTGCATCTTCGAGATCACGTCCTCGTCGATTGGAACCAGTTAACGAGTGAGTGGCGTCACGTCGTCTAAATGAATTATTGTTGGCTTTATGGGGAACATAAAACGATGAGACCGAGGCAATCAGGCGGCACCCGTGGCGTGGGCTGAGTAAAAAGGTGGCCGGGCCGCGGGGGGCCGGGGCACCCGACTAAACGCCTACTCCACGCACCCGCTTTCCTACCCATTTCAATTAGGAATGAATAGGTGCACTAACAAAAAGGCTGTAACAAATAAGTTGAGGCAAAACAAGTTTCACTTGCACTTAGGTCGGCACTCTACTTTCAACGCTGCTGGATTCGCAACAATTTTGCATCACCATCTGATCGATTGATCCGAAGCTTCAAATCAGTTTTTGCCAGTTATCATTTTAGAAATAACATTTACCGGAGTTTATGAGGAGTGTTTGAATCCTTCTGAGCTTTAACAAAGAGACAATGGGAAAGCAAAAAGCCGTCAAAACACTTTTTTGTCGAAACATGTAGACCCCATCAAACTTAAATGGGACTGAGAATCATGACCATGAACTGCCGACGAGCAACAGTGTTGGCCGATGCGCTGCTGGGAACCAATTTAATGCTGTAACAAATTAATAAATGTATCGGTTTATTGGGAGCTGTGTGGTGATCGATTTGATTTATTTCGACAATACAACGTCGGCAAACAAGGTGGAACCTTGTTAGTAAATGTCAAGAAATGTTAGAAAAATATTTTATAACCGACAAAATAGAATCACATGTTATAAGTATTAACCCTAATAGTTAAAATTAATGATTTGTTTTACTGTTGTATTTAAATGTGTATGTAACATTTTAATAATACATTGGTAATTTACGGGTCCATCATTACTTTTTGCCCGTCACTAAATGGTTGCCCAAAAACTAATCACCTCTAAAGGTGTTTCTACATCATCTCAAAATATTTCACGCCCCGTTTGTAAACTCACACGTCATCGGTTTCGCTAATTAATCGGCGCCAGTCAATATCCTTTACGCTTTGAGGCCGAAAGAATGCAATTAATCAAAACGTGGTCAGTAGCTAGAGCCGCCCGCAACGCCTCGTAAACCGATATCGATTTTAAGTCGATAAGTTGCGCAAGGCATTGTCCGAAACTGCCGCGTCATCGCTGACAAAGGCGGTAGTGGGCAACTTATTAAAATTTAGTCTCTCCCGATGAGCCGCTCTGTTTTGATAACTTTGAGCCCTATCGGCTGACGTGCTGAAGTGGATGCCGTATTTTTGACAGATTTTCATTGTATCCCGCATTTGTAAATATTGGCTTGGGATAAATTGGGTAGTCGGAACCTTTCAAGGTGCGCTGATATATTATATTTTATAAACAGTCCATAGATAATCTATTTATAACTTTTTTATGTTGCCACTTTCATAAATTCTTTTGCCGATGGTATGCACGCCAATGACAAGTTAAATTATTGATAATAACAACTACTATGATCTTGTCACGGCTGCAAAGTATAATAATAAAGAGCGAATATCGAAAGTGTGCCGCTATTAGAGTTCTTTGTGAAATTTAATCAATTTGATCAGTTTCAATAAGCACCGAGGTAGGCACGTGTTGTGTCAAAAGTTCGGTGTTGTGCCCGTGATCATTTCGTTATAAATTTAATTAAAATTCTATTACTTATGACTCTTGATAACGGCACAGAGATATAAGTAGGTACTGTTGCTAGAAAAGACATTGTCTGAACTCTAAAACAATTTAATATTAAACCAATGCTGAAGCTATCTAATCCCAGTTTACTTTCTTTTCATCTATTAAAATTAAAGTTTCTAAGACGTACGACGACACATGAAAATACAGCAATGTCTGATGCAGTTGTAATAAGAGCGACTATTCAACAAAAATGTATAGCCTGATATGCATTCATGTACATAGTACTTAGAGCCGCTATACTCAACCAATGCTCAGCTTTAGGTACTAAGTTACTAATAGAGAAGAATTGGGCATTTAGTTAAAATAATTTGTTTAACCACAATTGCTCGTGTTGGCTTGTAAGTATACAATAAACATTATTATTGGAACATAATTTGTTGGCATAGCCTAGCACCACTGGTAAACTTAACCTTATAGGAAGCGACATACTGGTGGTCTCTCAAACAACCTACATACTCAAAATTTAACAAAAATAGATGTCGTCATTTAGCCTACACATTCAATAACCCATATAAATAATTCAGTGGCACATTCAGTGAGTTAGGTCTACGCAAGAGTCAACAGCAGGTGGTCCGGTGAACCCGCTTTGATTCACCGGACCCATCGCCCATCTAATGGAATCAATCATAACTACATCCCGGTTACCCGCTGCCAGACGAACGTACAAAACTGATGGACGTACACAAAAGTGGACCTTATTAATGTGAATTTGAAGTTTAATGAAACAAATCGTTAAAGTAATTAAACCGTCTAAAACAAAAGAATAAAGTACTGGGTCTTGAAATTGTTAGGGCTTAGCTATAGGTTACAAGCGCGGGATTTATATTATATGTGGCGGGGTCATAGGTGGTTAGCTGCGAATAAATATAAATAAAAAAAAATAAACATGCGCCAGACAACACACCAATTGTCTGGTTTCGTGCTAAGGATTTTTCTACCTTGTGTTAAAGTACCAGAACACGATTATGACGGGGGCGTCTCCCATAAAATACTTAAATACATATAACATCCATGACTTAGGTACAAATGTTCGTGCTCATCACACAAACATTTGCCCCTTGCGGGATTCGAACCCGTGACGGCCGGCGTAATAGTCAGGAGCGCAAACCAATACACCAAACGCGTCGTCAAAATATGTTGAATAAGTAGTCCCGACCATACATCGGCAGGATAACCAGAATGTAGTAGGCAATTTAGTGGGATTGGCTTCTCTATTAAAAGATATAATGTTCATTGACAATCCTGTGCCATGGCGAGTAAACGCCGCTATCAAATAAGCGTTTTCCTGGTAGTGGGTAGCAGCAATATCAGTACTGGCAGAAGGCTGAAGATATAGTATTTCATGAAAGACTGAGTATTAAGAGGCGAGAAACCCACGGTTCTTAAAGTGCGGTGTAGAAGGCAAAGGGGAAAGTATCACACTATCTACTCTAATTTGAAACAACTGCACCGATAAGAGCCTAGCTCCTTAAATTGATGACGATGGTCTTGAAGTCTAATAAGAAAACATTTCTTATGGGACTCTTGTTGAAAGCATTATTTAAAAGTTTAAATGATCCAGTGAAATTGAAATACGATGGCTTTCCATAGAAATAAGACAGCAAATATTTTTTGCTAATATAAAGATTTTACTCATAATTATTAAACTTTTATTAATTACGTCTCCTAAATGAATGCGTTATTAATTACGCACTGCTGCCTATTTCGAATATCGTTCCCAGGTATGCCTTCATTTGTTGAAAACGACATTTCTTTTAAGCTTTGCCTTGAAAGCACAAAACCGCAGGGGTTAACTGTACATTTTGAACGTCCGAAATACGCAGAATTTATTTAAATATTGCAGCATTTACGACAAATATGTGAGCATTTACGCAAAACAACTGGCATGAGATCGCGTGCAATTTTCGCATACAACGCAGGCATGGGCGAGCACTGCGCGCAAGCAATTATTTTAAACACATTTCAACAAATGACGATAATGTCAGTCGACTGCGCAGATAAGAACAAAAAACGTGAAAAAATAAAGGCATTCACTGAGCAATTGTTCGACCTCCGCACAAGAATGAGTAACCAACTAACTTATAGGTATTCTGACGAATATGGAGCTATTATGTTTCAACGGGCACTTGGCGAATCAAATCAATCAAAGGCAAACTTCAGCAAAAAATAAACCTAATACCAAAACTATACGACGTATTATGAACTAAGTGTAATTAAAATCATTTCGTATTAATTTACGACGTAGTAGTTTCAGTTTCGTGAAAAATTTTATTCGTACGGTCGACATCTCCCGCGCGCCTATCCACTGTTCCACACATGAAACAAAGAAGACAAAAGATGACACGAGGTGCAACGATTTTGGGTCTAAAGGTGGTTACGCGGCGGTTACCTCGGTGGTACGTAGTATATTATGGCAATTTTTTGCATACTACACTTTGACAGTGGATTTAAAAAGAAATTGGCACTTAGTAGATACAGCTTTCTAATATGACTGTATCCTTTCCAATAAGTACAACGTGGGGCACATGAAATAAAATCCGTTTAATAAAGATGTTTGTCCGATCATGCGCTCTGAAGTTACGACGCCCCCTGTGGATTTAATGACTGTGAACCAATTTAACAACTCAGTTTAGCACAGTGTTTCCCATCGAGAATGTTATCGTCTCCTAATCCGGTCCCAAGTGATATCGTAAACCAGAAGTGGTCTTAAGCGAAACCAGTTTCACAGGCGATCGCACGCACCCTACCGCTCTGCACTACTCACTAGAGAAAATAAGAAGGCGATTCTATTGCAGGGACAGCACGAATTATCTCATATTGTCGTCACACGATTTTGATTCTTAACGTTAACGTCCGAGGAACGTAAATTGAGTGAGAGATGAATGGCGTTTTGAGACCTTTGTAAGCTCATTAGCTGCGTTTAACGTCACGCATGGGCACGAGAGGTGTCTTTGGTGCAATTATTGCAATTGGCTCGTTGGCCTCAGAACTATGACGCCCATCGAGCTCTCCAACTACGCCGTGGTAAAAGACCGTAATACGACATTCAGCAAAAGGTCTAAAGTCTAAGCATTTCATTAGCGTTATTAGACAAACTGCTTCTGCTTAACACGTTTCAACGGTTAAAGCCAGCAGTTCACCACGACATAATAATTACAAACACTGTTTCACGGAATTCCAAGTTTACCCTTGGTGGTTTGTTGCACATTTAATTATAGGAGTTTGTTTACGTAATATTTGTTAAAATACACATTTTTAAATATTTTTGTTTTCACTACATTTTTTTGCAAATCTCAGACCTAATTCTAGCTCTGTTACAATATTTTAGTAACTAAGTGGACGTTAACAAAGAAGACATTCGATAATCTTATAGGATAGCTAATTCAAACAATCGCCTGCTATAATTAATGCTACAAACTGACTATCCAACAACAAAAAAATTTAAAATGACAACCCAAAAAAAAACTATGAACGCCTAGACTCTCCCACGACCACAGCATTGATTGGATGTCTCTTGTAACATTATAAGCAATCATGTTCAGTCTCAGCACTTTCTCTCTGTGGGATAGAGGCGTGATCATCAAGCCACTGTACTTACGTTTACATAAGGTAAAGTTTTTTTTCCATGCTCCTAAATCCAATACATCTTCTCAGGTTACGACGTATCCGCTGTCGGTAAGCCGTCGGACATTTACGAAACTATTAGACCATATTCGGGGTTGCATTTCCATGGCTTTACCTATTTGACCCCCCGAAATGTTTGACACGTACCTAAAGTTCATTACTCAATAAGTCAAATCCGTTAATTGGATATTTAGCTTGCGAAGCCGGTGTTAGTTTTAGCTAGCGCGTCCGTGTTATGTAATACGCTCATATTTTTAGTAACCCCGTAATTAGATTCTAGAAACATTGGTAAGGTGAACTGGAAAAGATGTTACCCTTTCTTTAAATGTCTTATTTTTAACCTCTAGGGTACAATACACATCATAATCTAAGTCGGTCTATGTGTCATCGTAACTTGTGTTGACAAGTTGGGAAGACTTAGATTATGATGTGTATTGTACCCTAGAGGTTAAAAATAAGACATTTAGAGAAAGGGTAACATCTTTTTAGTTATTTTTACAAAGTCAACTTGACTTAGGCTATTTCATGCTTCAATTATTATCGAAGTCGTTCAACAGCTTGTATATTTCGAAACTGCTGGTTTCGTTTCAGAAACATTAAAGGGTGGAGCGATAGTTTGTGTGCTGCCTACAGGTGTCATAGAATCATATTTTACTCACATTCAACGGCGCAAATCATTAGTGAGATAAGTAATGATTGCGGTATAATACGATTTACGTTTTGATATACAAATTTATACAGGATGTGACTTCTGAAAACCGGTATATCACTGTCAGAGGAAATGTTTATAGAACATGTCATGATGTACATAACCATGTAACATGTAAAAAGCTCAGAACCACCACACGCCGCATATTCAATCGGGCCAAACCGTGCAATTGGGACCAGTACGGCAAAGCCCTTACAGAATATAACAAACAAATCAGAAAAGCCAAAAGAGCCTCTTGGCGACGCTTCTGTGAACAAATTGCCCAAACTCACAAAGGAGCGAGAATTCACAGAATCATCGCTAAGACCCCAAATAAATATCTTGGACTACTTAAAAAGCCAGATAACACTTTCACGAATACTGAGATGGAGACTCTGGATCTCCTTAGGTCTTCACATTTTCCGGGTTCGTACCAAATCAACGCACAAAGCTATACCCAAAGGAATGACGAATTCCACAGGGCAAAATGCTCAGACTGGAATAAGGCCGCTAATATCTTTAGGCCTAACCAGATTAGATGGGCGTTGGAAAAATTCCAACCATTTAAATCAGCGGGAGAGGATGGCATCTTTCCTGCTCTGCTACAAAAAGGAAATGACCTGCTTCTTCCGCATCTGGTTAAAATATTCAGAGCAAGTTATGCCTGGGGCACTATACCAGAACCTTGGAACTGGGTCAAAGTACGTTTTATACCGAAAGCTGGGAAGAGGGACTATTCACAACCCAAATCATTCAGACCCATAAGTCTAACATCCTTCCTAATGAAGACCATGGAAAAGATTATAGACCAGCACATCAGGGCAAATTCTTAGTTGATAGACCACTAAGTATCAACCAACATGCATACCAAAGGGGAAAATCCACTGAAACAGCCCTACTCGATCTGGTCGATAAGGTGCAAAAATCCCTGGAGGATAAGCAAACAGCCCTGTGTGCTTTTCTAGATATTGAAGGTGCATTCGATAATACCCCTATAGAAACCATTCTAAATGGAATGGAGGCAAAAGGGATAGATGAAAGCACCATCAGATGGGTAAAAAACATGCTCTCAAATCGAGTAGCAAACATTACCCTCAATGCTTCAAAGCTTGAATTCCTTGCCACGAGAGGATGTCCACAAGGAGGAGTACTGTCTCCACTACTTTGGACCCTAGCAGTAGACCAACTACTTGTTAAGATGGCAGAAAAAGACTATGATACACAAGGCTATGCTGATGATCTAGTAATGATCATCAGAGGCAGGGGCCTCAGTACAATTTCTAGTCTAATGCAAGGCGCTCTCAACACCATAAGTAAGTGGTGTAGAGAAAACGAATTATCTATCAATGCAGATAAAACAGTGGTAATCCCTTTCACAAGGAAGAGAAAACTGGAAAAACTTGTAAATCCGAAGTTAAACGGTAAAATTCTTCCTTACTCTAGCGAAACCAAGTATCTAGGGGTGACGTTTGATCAAAAACTTACTTGGAACTCGCACCTAGATAACATCATTCAAAAAGCCAAAATGGCTCTGTGGAGCTGCTGTCGAATGGCGGGGTCAAGATGGGGACTAAAACCCAAAATTGCCCTATGGCTGTACACAGCGGTCGTGAGACCAGTAATAACATATGCACCAGCCGCCTGGTACAGCAAGGTCAACCAAGCGACAACAATACAGAAACTGAGCAGCCTACAAAGGCTTGCCTGCATTACAGCAACTGGAGCACTTTCTACGACACCAGGGGCAGCTTTGAATGCTCTGCTGGATCTAACACCACTGCATTTGCACGTGCAAAAAGAGGCCAAGCAGAGCATATATAGAATCTGTTCCCGCACGAAAGTCAGATGGGCTTCTCAAAGTCTGATAAGACTCAAGGAATCAATACTTGAAAATCGACTACTAAGCATGCCTAGTGACGACATGCATACGGAATGTAACTTTACTAAGCTATACTCCGTAAACATACCCTCTAGAGACAAATGGCTAGAAGGCCAAATGTCATTTAAGAAAGGTAGCCACGTCTGGTACACGGACGGATCCAAAAAGGGAAATGATGTAGGTTGTGGGATCTATGGAGAGAGGCCTAAGCTCAAAGTTAGTGTAAACATGGGGACTGAATCCTCGATCTTCCAAGCCGAGGTCTTTGCCATTAACAAATGTGCAGAGATAAACCTTGAGAGGAAGCTCCGGAATCAACACATCTACATCAACTCAGACAGCCAAGCCGCATTGCTGGCGTTAAAATCCTTCGAACAAATGTCAAAACTGGTGCAAACATGCACTGAGAAATTGAATGATCTGGGAAACACCAACAAAGTCACACTTACATGGGTACCAGGGCATTCTAATGTTGAAGGAAACGAAGTAGCAGATGAACTCGCTAGAAAAGGAGCCGATAACCCTCAAATTGGCGTAGAACCGTTCTGTGGCATCACCAAACAACGCGCCACTACGCTTCTAACCACCCTCTGTAAACAAGAGGCTATTGAGCTGTGGAAGTCTGCACCAGGACAAACACACTCAAAAGCACTCATTCAAGGTTACAACAACAAAGTAACTAAAGAACTAATAAAGTTCGAAAGATACAAAGCTTGTGCAGTGACCAGAATACTAACCGGTCACTGCAAACTGAACAAACATCTGTCCAAAATGAACATGACCGAAGACGCTCTGTGCAGATTCTGTAATACAGAAGAAGAAACGGCCATGCATATCCTCTGCTCTTGCGGTCCGCTTATGAGCAAAAGAAGTATCCATCTTGGGCGGCACATCGTGCACCCGGATGAGATAACAGATATCACGCTCCAAAGAATCTGGCAATTTATAGACTCAGCGGGACTAAGCAGTGAACTTTAAAGCATAAGGGCTGCCACAATAGATCATAACTGGTCGAGCAGGCTACAATAGGGCCCAACAACTTAATAATAAACAATATTTTTAACAACAGCAAATATACGACAATAGTGGCAGAATGCAGGCATGACTTATGTATTCAATAAAATTATCTTTTGACGTGCTAAAATAAATACATGAACTTCTGATATGGGTATAACGTCTCGGGTTTTTTCTATATAAATTAGTTACAATTCTCTCTCACTCTCGTCGAGACATTTAGTACTCCTTTTCGATTTTGGCTATGAAGATATTTGGACATTGTATATGGCGGCATTATCAAATATAATTTTAATTTATCTGTCTATGCAAAAATGAAATTTTGCCGCACTTTCTAGCCTAAAGTTTAAACATACTGGTTACCGTTTTTTTTAATTGACAGCTATTTGACGTTTGTTTTAGTTCTAATCTGATGATGTAACTAATATTTACGTTAATGAGTCTTAAAATCGCCCTGGGCCCCTATTTTTGAATCACTCGCTGGGATATGGCGTGTGGTTTTCGTTCGAAAACACATTAATAATCAACGGAAATCACTCAAAATCTAGACGTGAGTACTCACAAAATTGAGCAATGATTTTTCAAATCCTTTATGTGTAGATTACAACTGGTTTTCATTCCAAAATTCGACTTTAATCATTGAATATCAATCGCCATTTTGACGCGTGTGATTCAAAAATAGGGCTCCTGTATAGTTAGAGCCCCGTCCCGCGGTTGTACGGAGTGGTTGCGCACACGCACGCCGCACACGTAACGCGAGTCTCGCTCGCGCACCGGTATTACGCGGCGCGCCCACCGACATTTTATAAACCTTTCATATTATAAATAGGCTGGCAGATAATATCTTACTGTGATACTCATAGTAAATGATGTTTATTGTTATTTGTATATTAGAAGGGTTCGGTGCAAAAGCGATATCTGTAGAAATCTCAGTTTATGTAGGCAAAATCTAATATGATGTAAATTATTATCTGTGCACTTACACATTCGTAAAAATTAGACCAATTTTGTATAGTGTTTTACATAGTTGTGTTAATTATCTTGTATTTTTACAATAATCATCATAGTACTTCGAGCACAAATATCATTTTACGTATGAGAAATTTGACAATATCCAATTTTCAGACACAAATTTCCTAAAGAGCACTACAATAAAGATGTGAAATGAATAACTTCAAATTAAATTAAGTAAACTGGTTTGTTGAAAAAAGCTAAATCAAATTAAAATTCTAGCTAGTGCGTTGATGTCTTTTACATGGGCTTTTGAAAAGTTAAAAACTATATAGTTATTTAGACCAAAAACAACATCGGAAACTATGTGTCTTATAATTACCTATATGTTCTTTGTCATAAAAGTTATAATCAGCTCGCTAACAACTGGGGCTTGAAGTCCTAATGTCAATTGGGATAGTAATATACTGCGCACCGCTTTATCGGTAAGTGCAAGCTAGATATACATGACACTGACAGGATTCAGTTGAAAACACGCCGACTGAACAAATTCAAAAAATCTTACCTTCAGAAATCAGTCTTTCTCTAATCTCCCAGGCGAAGATGGTAGGGTTCTCTCGTTTGTACTGCTCTATCTTGGAGACCACGGCAGGAGTGGCTACCTTCGGTTTGCTTCCGCCAATGAGGCCTGGAGGCCGTAGAGTGCCTGTAACAAAAGGCACTTTTGTCAGAAAAGCTCATTACTTATCTATCATATATATTACCATAGTAAGTTCAATGAATAAGGGAGGATTCTTGCTATATGAGTGTATGAGAGATAAACAATAGTTTTAAAATTACATATTTGTTATTAAATTACTTTAAGACTTTTACTTTTAAATATCATTAGGGTCTCATCAAAATGTCGGAACCCTAAGCCTAAGCTAAGCTTTTTAATAACATTCAAAATGTACATTCATTTGCTGTAAGTGTTTGAAAGAGAGTCATCAAAATAACAAGTCCAAAAACTTTACACGGCGCTATTATTAAATTTAATAAAAATATAATTTCAAACAGCCACCTGCTGGTTTTCGGACTTCTTAGAACTCAAATCAAATTGGAGTCTCAAATAAAAATGCCAACAATAGCGCCACGATACCGACTGATGCAATTTCATTGAGTGCTAAACGTGAGTAAACGCGGCCACTTGTCGCAAATCGATTCCGCTCAAACAACACATCAGTGTTGATATATTTTATGACTCTTAACACAATGATTTAAAGACCAATATATTCTTTTACGAGCGAACATAACCATTTGTGCTTTCAGCAAGGTGCATGTGCGTGCCCACAAAAACGATAATCGCGCACTACAATAAGAATAGCAATGGAAACTTCAAATTGGTATTAATTGCAGAATCATCCGTACAACCAAAATGAGAAACTTGCTGCGAGGAGTGAATTACTGATTAGTTCATTAAGGCTTGTGGTTGTTCTTAAAAGGCTTGGAATTTTCAGTTGTGGTTTAAAACTTAAAATAAAGTTATTACTCATATTTTCATAAAATTTATCCAGCAACTTTACTTTCATGTTTATTTCGCCGTTATGTATCTCATGAAATGCAAATAAAGATGCTTTTATGATCAAAGTATTTCATAATGGTTATAACGACCATAAATGCCTTCAAAATGAATGTGAGGCATTCAATTGTTAACACTCGCTCAAAATTCAAAGGACATCGATTGGTTTATGAACTCGAGAAATATTGGCAAAAAATAATGGATGCCTCGATGCCTAAATCAGTTAGATAAGTGATGAGTGCATGCCCCGGGACAATTACGTAAAAACGGATCTGCTGACGCGGCATTCCGGCGCGGCGCGCGGCGTTCGCGCACCGTTTTTGCCGCGTGCGGGCAACCGGCCTCCATACCGATAACACGCTGAATAATTCATCACATTATATTCACATTTTTATCAACGCCATTCAAGATAAATTCATACGGGTCTTTATGTCTTGATAAAACTAAAGCTCAACGCCTAAAATGGCGCAGACGCGCAAAAAGTAATGCTTCAAGTTTACACGTCGACTGCTACTCGAAGCCATAATAGGCGAAGCTCATTATAATATTATTTCCACTTAAGTAGAATAAGAACTTTATTTTGCCCAGCTATGATTTTATAAGTTGTCTACCAAGCTCTTGGCAGTATCATTAGTGAGGTCGCGTGTTACGAAACGGTAAGAAGTGAACACATATTAGTATAATTATTTCAGCACAGATTTACAGCGTGATTATATTCATAAGTTTATTAGTATGTTAATTAGTAATGGCTCACAATTTTCTGGAAATGGTAAAATAAGTCTCGACGGTGATTATGAAAATATGATTGGGCTACTTTTTACCTTGAGTTTTTTATACATAATAGATGTCATTATTCGAGACTGTTGTATTTACTTGTACATAACATTTAAAATAACATAGGACTAAACTATTATTTTACAGGGCGTTGCTATTTACAGTTCGAAGCTTAGCGCCTTTCACTGTGCTCTGTTTTGCTCAACGATTGAAAATCTGTAGGGTGCGGTGGCGAGCTCAAGCCGCGCTCGTCATGATTGATAGGTAAATTGCGGGAGGCCAGCATACTGATCATTTTGCGATAATTAAATCGGCTAGGAACGTAATCGCATGACCGCGGCCAATTATTCGCCGTTGCCTAGGCAGAGGCGGATCGTGTGAGGTACCACTGAAATTGTTGGTAAATGTCTATTATTTGCGCGAAACGCACGCGCTCGCTCTCGGCGCGCTCTTGCTCCCTTAGAAAACGATTGCACTAACACCGCTGTTGTAATGCTGTTGTACAAAAAACCGTGCGTTATTATAACGTTTTCACATCACGCACGCCAAAACGCACATGGATAACGAAGCTAGAGCATTTCACAAACGTCATTCCAAATAAATGTTCCTTGCGTCATTCGAATAAAAATAAATGTTATTTGTATGTAGCTACTTAAAGCATAGCTATAAATATTTAATTTTTGAACCAACCCTGACAAAGGCCCCTGAAAGCTATTAATCATCACCAAAACGAGGAAGTGAGAGTTAATAAAGCGCACAATACGCAGTCAAACCGGCGGTTAATAATTTTTCACACAAGAGTCGTTTATGGACGTTTAAAGTCATTACACGGTGCTTCAAAAAGAAGGGCCAGATCTTTGTGAACGGCGCAGAATGGTTCGGATTCAGTTAATTAAATTTGTATTAAAAGTTCTTTATATTAGCTGGCGCTAACCGCCGCTAGTATTGCCAGTCATGCAGCTAATAGATCAGAATCTCCACCGAAGTGCCTTCGCCTCTGATTTATTGGAGTTAATGCAATGCGTGTGCTAACGAGCGGTGATTCAGTGATTGATAGATTTTTATCGAAAAAATTAGTTCGCGCTCGCTCCTTCAGAAGCAATTTGTAAAGTTCATAGAAAACCAACTTTACGAAAGTCACTTCCTTTGAATAAGAACAATAAGTTGAATATAAGAACAATAAGAAACCAAAGATATTAAAAATAATAGCAGTGGAAACATGTCGTGATGTTGAAAACAGTGTAAGTGCCAGCTGTAGGACAATTAACTTATTTATTTTAAACCCAGTTATGATTAAAATAGTAGTATTTTATATTGTCTATGGTATTTTTTTTTGATAAATATTTAAAATTTATTGATTGATTTGCATTAAAGTGTCTCTAAGTCCTAATGTAAACAGCGCAGCACCTGGTAAGAAATTAATTTACACGTAAATCTACGATTGGTCTAGCCGTTCTAGAAAATTACTAGTCCCAACGGTGTATTAGCTATAACAGCGAAATTAACGCGGAACTGGTATGTCACACTGACGTTAAAGGCTTAATAGTATCACCGGCCATATCATTAACTCCTGCTATCAATTACGATCGAGCTATACCGCGTTATAATCTAAAAATAACACACCAGCCACTCCGTGGACAATAAAAAATTCAAATCGACCTACGAGAATTGGAGCACAAAAAGAAAAAGCACCGTTCTGAAGTTAGATTGTCAACCCGGGTAATTCAATTTTGATTATAGCTCCAAAGCTTAAGTATGGGTTCATTACCGGCAGCGGCGATCCGCGGACAATCTTGCCGACTAGGTATCATTAGCTACCGACCAAATTTTAAGTAATATCCAAATAAAATGAGTGGTTTAATGTGAAATTACTCGCTTGATGATTTCGGTCGCTTTGCAGACAAACATTGTCTGAACCTAAGTAGTAGATTCTCATAACAAGCAAATTGAAATAATGATAGGTCATAAAGATACAAGACTCGAATCGTGAATCATAGCGACATAATTATGCAACGCTAATGCGCATAGTTATGAGATATTGTAAACTATTTTCGTCAACGAATAGATGGAAGATGTAATCTATAACAAATGAACTTACTTAAATACTAGGTACCTAAGTGGAGTTATTAACGTTACGTCACTAATTTTCATAGATTTTTATATATTTTACCAGCTGGCTATATATTTTCTACGGCATGTATGTAATATATATATGTAACTACAGGCATATTTTTCATAGAGTACGTAGAGTAATTGGAAAAAAGTTGGTTATTCAATTAGTGATTAATCGTATTTTTTAAAGAAGATGAAAGATACGAATCTTTACATCTAAAGATATCTAGGCCTCTCTGTCGTTTGCTTTAAAACTTTTTATACATTGCCTTATCCTTGTTTGTGCCCGCGTTTCCGTCTCATAACTATAGGAATCATTGCAGGACTAAACTCGGAGAAGTCACAAAGTAATTTATCCATCACTTCGTATGCAACCGACAATTTAATACTCAAACTTGACCATGGAGCGTTATTTATGCGTGCCCATTTCCATGCCGTCAGCATGGAAATTGTTTAGGCTAGATAATAAGTTTTGAGCTAAGGCTGTGTACCTATGTTAAATACGTAAGTGGTGGAACATGACGGCCCAGGGCGGCCCGTACTGAGGCTTCCGTGGGAACGTAGCACGTGATGTTACGAAATCACCACAGGCGAAAATTGATTGACACCACTCCGCTGCGCCATATTCAATCGCTTGCTTTCCGTAAAAGTATAGATATTTAAAAAAGATTATAAACTGCACTTGAAAACAGATATACCTACCAATGTCTTTGTTCTTTGCATGCATGCAAGCCTGGATGGCCAATTGGTATAAGCCACAATGACACATGATGCGGGGGTTCGATTTCCCGCCTAGAAATTAACTTTCTTCAAAAGCAATCTCTAATCACTAACTAAGTCAATAATAATGTTATTGTTATTTACGTAGCCGAACTAGTTAAACAGTATTTTGCTAACTCAACATCATAATAAATGGTACTCATAGGTTACACTTGAAAATATAAATTGCAAAATAGCTTTAGGAGCCCTATGAAAACATTTAGTTTAAAAAAATATCTTAGATCCACACTGCAGTTTTAGAACCGGGGGTGTCCCGCCTCTTAAATTCTTAATACAAAAGCCCAGTCAATAGCGTTGCCTCATACACTTTATCTTCAGCCTTCTGCCAGTACAGATGTTGCTGCTACCCAATACCAGAGAAACGCTTATTTGAAAACTCTACCGACAAGAGCCTGGCTCTTAAATTTGATGATGATCTTTAAGTCCATCAAGTGGTTATTGATGAATATTGATAAGTGTGTCATTGATTGTTGTTTTATAAGTATGAGAAAACTTTTTTATACAGGGTGTCCCAGAAATGGTGAATCAAACTGCTATGGGAGGCAGCTTGGCTAATGTCCTATCCAT
The DNA here is from genome assembly GCA_963584085.1 of Pyrausta aurata. NCBI lineage: Eukaryota > Metazoa > Arthropoda > Insecta > Lepidoptera > Crambidae > Pyrausta > Pyrausta aurata. The sequence continues at coordinate 6,698,904 of OY757255.1, read as the reverse complement.
AAAAAAGAAAAAAAGAAAACGCACATGACCATCAAAAAAAAGAATATAAAAAAAATGGGAATGTCATCAAGTTCTAAGTTTTAAGTTAGTAATTTTTTTTTGTAATTTTTTCTTAGCTTTTTTTGTTTTTTTTATAGGATAGGACATTACATTAGTCAAGCTGCTTCCCATAGCAGTTTGATTCACCATTTCTGGGACACCCTGTATATTCTAAATAAAAACTATTCAAAGAGGTGACTCAACCTTTGTGACCGTTTAATTGTAGTAGAAGACAGTTTCAAAGCGGTTAATTACTCTTACCGAGTTTAAGATTGACGGCACCGAATATTAAAGACGTTCGCATTTCAATAAAAACTTATGTTCAAACGGCGTAAAATTATAAGGGATACAGAGTAAACGGTTGAGTGCGTTTAAAATTGTCCGTTCACGAGTCCTGAGCATACACAAAGTAAGCATGTGTGTCCTAATGACACATGGGATCGAATGCCTCATATTAGCCAAGTGTCTGTTTCACAGTCGTAGCTACTCATTGCTGGTTTCAGTCCAACCATGGAATTATAACGCACTAATTGACCCACTGCAATTCATTGCTACCTTTAATGAACGAACGTTTAAAATACCAGGAAATTGTACACCTACATGGCTAGACACTTACGGCAAGCCGATGTTACAATCACAACACGTATGTTTGCAAATGATTTCTACTGACATTATTTACATAGTTGCTATAATTTAATTGAATTTGCAATTATCGTCTCTATCCATTGGAATTTAAGGTTTGTCGATTCCATCAAACTCGAGATGACAGAGGAGATTTTAAAGTCAAGAATTTTTTCGTAGTTGAAAAAATCAGTTTGAATCTAATCGAATATTTAACACTAACCACCACACTCGCAGACGATATTTAAGGAAATGTTCATTAATAGGTTTTAAAATCGGCTTTCTGTGTATAAGCATAAGTGTTTATTAAGAAACTATTAACTGTTTTGCACATACCTACTTAATTACTGACTATCAATATAATATGTTCATACCTTTTAACCGTTACGTCGCGATTTACAATAATCAGCCATAAAGCATACAGATTCAAATCTCCCCGATTGTTTTATTGCATTGAAACCCCAATTAATAATCAGCCGCGTTAAAACGCTGCTGTGATAATTGTAAAGGAACTGGACAAATAAAGGGTTGCAGCCGTGAGGAATCACCGATGGCGTGATAGTCCGCGCATCAGCCGCACCAGGCGCTCGCGGCTGCGCCCGCGCAGCCACGCAGTGCGGTGGCTTATAATTAACACGCTGCAAGTTTTATGAATCGATTAGGATCTAAGCTTTCGTCAATACCAGCTTTCGTCGCGGCAGCATCCACCGATCCCTTATCATTGATTAATAGCAATTGAGATTTTTGCCCTAACCGTGTTATTAGAGCAGAGTTAAACATCGACCGCGGCCGCGTCGCTTTCGACAAATTGCCGAGTTGTCAATGCACGCTTCAAGTTATTTATACCCATGATAATCTGATTTCTGCCGTATCAGTATTCAAACGAGCCAGAATATTCATGAATTTATCCCAATACATTCTTATGCTCGTCGCGTTCGTCTTTTCGATAATGTAGGCCATCTTTAATATGGCTTATCATTCATTAGATAGGATAGTCATCTTAGATATGTTGCTGTATAAAAATAATGAGATAACTAATTAACTATGTGCTGCTTCTTGTAAAGCTACCGGCGTACAGATAGCATCATTTTAGGTCAACCGCGCGCGTTACGTATACGACTGACATATTGATCATTCTAGGCAGGCGGCAAAGTAATTATTGCAAATAACTTAGTTCCAGGCAATAACGGGCCCGAGGGCAATTCTGTAAAGAGCGGTTGTATAAATCAATACAACACTGAAGAGTGCCCGACTAGCGAACTCTCTATAAATAATGCATGCGCTAATTACAGTGGAAGCGATACCTACTAGGTACACGTTCGCTATATCAATTATCTTCCCTCGAACGTCAACGTCCTTTCTAATTTGTCGTTTCCGTTAATTTTCAGTCGTAATACAAAAGGGTAGAGTGACATTTGTGTGTTACCTTTTTGTACTTTTAAGACGTTATAAAACTACAAAGTGTTTATGAGCCGCGACTAATCGTGTGTCGTGCGTGATAAAGGAAAGCGCTCCTTTGTTGATTCCAATATAGTTACTTTTTTATTGGAATCGATAACTGCGGTGTCAATATCCAGCAGCGCGGGTAAATTCAAAAGTTTGCGTCATCGTTTGAGGAAAGCTTGGTAGCAGCACCTTGCTGGTTGAGGACATAGTGCGTGATTTAAGTACAGAGGAGTACCCTCCTTATGTGATTTATGTTACCACATAAGTAGTTTGCGTCATATTTTTAAAAAAGCTTCTGTACCATGCGTCTAGGCAGAAGCGAGTGTGAGGCGGCCCTGGGGTACCTATAGGGAAATGGGTAACTTAAACAGCTTACGGCATCGAGCCAGAGCTTGCTTACCAAGCAGCTTGGTAGCACCTTGCTGATTGAGCACGTAGTGCGGTAAGTACAAAAGGGTAACTTAAAAAGTTCGCGGCATTCGGTTGAACAAAGCTTGCTTACCAAGCAGCTTGGTAACAGCACCTTGCTGGCTGAGAACGTGGTGCGCGATGTCGTAGTGGCGCAGCCCGAAGCGGGACAGCTCGAGGAGCCGCTGCTGGGAGAGCAGAGACGACAGCGGGTGTGAGGCGGCGCCGGGGTACAGTGGAGTACCAGAACCGCCGGTACCGCCGCCGGATGATGAGGGAGATACGGGCACTGAAATCAAAGAAAATAAGGTAAAACATAAACAGTTATGCAAGTATCTTTCTTATTGGTCTTTCTTATGAGGGTGATAATCAATTGTAAATAATAAGACGTCAAAAGCCAGTCAAAACTGCAAAGCAACTTACGTCCGGAGTATGCAGTATTATTTTATTTATGTTCTTTCATTAAATCTGGAATCAAATACCTTCATATTCTAGTTAGATATTGTCTAACCTTAAGCTCTTAGTGAAATTTTATCTTTTGTTTTAATTATTATTCGTCTCGATAAATGTTACAAAAATATATAAAAGAAAGTGATTGTATTGTTTTTAAACGGAACCGGGCTATAGAATTCGGTTTAATAAAAATCAATATTTATATCTTCCTGTTTCGTCTCAAATTTGTGATCACTAATACATATAATTTTAGACCAATTAATCCATAACTGTTAAATCTTAAATGGTTATTAGAAAATGATTTTATGACGGAAGCGAGGCACGTAAATTATGCTTAATAAAATTTTTGACACTGTGTTAATAAGCGTATGCTCTTATGGTCATCAAAAACGCCTACGTCAAACAGAACGAGGAAAGATTTGTTTATATTTAATGCGACTCGTAAAAAGTTTCGGTGATTTTATTCATCGGGGCCATGATCTCATAAAATCGGAGAGCTTAAATTAAGTCATCAATGAGCCGACGAATTACGGCCATCATTTGTCGCGCGCAACCTCGTTCAAATAACATTAAGATTTTTTACACTGTTTTCGTAATGAGGGCGCCTCTGGCGAAATGTTCTGTGATTCCATGAAACCGAGGAGTGCTCAATGGGCGCTCACTCATTATCCCCCCGTGTCATTACGCCACAACAAAGCAAGGAAAGGCTTTTATAACAAACTAGTGGTTACTGCCCGAGTTAATTTTTCCCTTTAGTCAACACAACTAAGAATCTACACGGTTACCTATAATCAAGCATGATAACATGATTTGTGTCAACTTCAAATAAACATTCAAAAGAATTCAATAATTTTAATTTTAAATCAAATACTCTTTATGTTTCTTATTGGAAAGGTGTATCGCAAATAAAATTATAAGTCGTAAAAACATGCCCGATTAATAGCTAAAATAAAAAGTATCAAGTGTCCGGGCAGTTAAAACGTGTCGAAGAAATTTGTTACTAACAAGCGCGAGTTATGCTAAAAACCGCTCATAACAATGCTTTCTTATGAACACATCGTAACCGATTCAATTATAAATTAAGCTATTAACTTAATATACCATAATTTGTTTATCAGGTTAAGCATCGAAATTAATGCAAGTGGCATAACTTGTCCATAACTTTACACTTTTTATTAGCGAGTCAATAAGGCGATTTCGTCAACGAAAGTATTATCGAGCTTAATTAGGACAGATACAGCAGAATCGACCCAACGCGGAGTCATTTAAGGTACACATTAGGATGTAGAGTTGTATCCGATCGCGCGCTTAGGGACTGGACTTCGTCGTATAATTTCTCGTGTAATCGCTTTAATAATGGGAGAAAAAAAGTGATATTATCTGCCCACGGTCAATAAATTAACACCGTTTAGAGCAAAAATGTAGATTCTTAGTGTCGCTACTATTATAAATAAATTGGAGTCGAACAGATCGAGGTATAAAGGGATCGTTCGTGTAGTGGGTGCGTGTGTGTGTTTTTATTTGGGTGCGTGAGCAGTGAGGCCTTATTAAAATATTTCGAGTGGAAACTGGAAGGACCACTTAGTGCTGCGCGGGAGTTTCACGCCTGAGCTGATACAACATTAAAACGACAAGATAGCTTATTTGTGCTGAGCTGAAGATTAGTGGCAATAAATCACTGATTAGAATGTATTGACTGGCGTTGACTCCGCCGCGCGCCCGTTGCTTTTATTTATTGACCGATAGTTTTAAACCTTTTATGGTTTTATTTTAGTTATTTGTTAACGTTTAATAACATGAACCGGATAGTTTGCTCATCTTATTAGGCTTCGTTTCGGTCAACTATTCCACTTATCACGCCTCTTATAATTTTGATGAGGCTGCATTTCAACTACATAAGGAAATGTAAAGAACCGTTGTCACTGATGTCGATTAGAGCTAAATTACGTGTGAGCGTCTCTGTTATGAGATAATTATCATTATCGGTTTTGTTAATTGGTATTATACATAGTTAATTAATTAATTGATGTTGCGGGTTATTTAGTAACTATACTTATTTATAGTGGTATAGTATAGTAGAAACAAACATAAGTGGTTTACGGATACACCTGCGCGAGCGCTTAAACATGCAAAGTGATGCGAAGGGAAGCAAGAACATCGAGATCGTCCGAATGTGAAACAGTTTTATGCAAAAAATATTGTTCTACCGGAGTCGCAGCGCCATTAATGTCATCACACAGCGGAAAATTACCACCTTTCGTGTAAATTTCAATACAAAATCGAAAGTGCACTCTATACCCCTTTATGATTGCAAGAAATTATATTCAACAGCAGTTCTTTTGAAACCTTTTAAAATACTCACGTATTATGGATATCAGTCGGGTTAAAGACCGTTCTTACTTGCTCCTGTATTAAAATTAAGACTTCGGTGGTTCGAGTTAAATTGTGTATGAAATTGTTTCAAGCTCTACTTCCGAAATGTAAAACACGTCAAACTTCTTTTCAACGTTTTCTTTTAAAGTTTTATTTGATATTAAAATTTGGTAGGGAACAAAAATTACCAGCTCGCAATTTTGTGCTGTACAAAATCAAAGCATAATCAGCAGCATTTTAATACGGGAGGCCGTTGATCTTATTCAACTTATAAATAATTGAAATACCGATACAAAAACTAATAACACTATTTTACGTATTGGAATGCGTGCAACCATGTATATCTACTAACCGTTTACCGTATAATATTTTTTTATACATATATAAACATCTCTAACCATGCCTTATTCGTAATAAGGACGGACACGCTTGATGGTACAGGCCAGGAGGCCGATTCTCGCATGATCGAACTTATTTCGTATGGTAATTCGATTACGAGTATCACTGTTTTACCGAAAAAAAATATAAGTAAAAAAACTACCGCACAAAAGAAATCAAAATGCATAGAAATCGTGACCCGAATAAAGCAATAACTGTATTTTCTTTGAAAAAGAAAATTTGATCGGTGTACTTTTGTCGTATATGAACTGCACGAGAACTGACCTCCTGGCATTAGCATTTTAGTGTTTTCTTCGGAATTCGGCAAATCATTGCAGTTTATCGCAATAGCCTTTTGGATCGCTGCTATGCACCGATTTACCTAGGATACACTAAGATGACAACGTCGTCTAGATATGGTATTGTACCCTGCAATAAAAGAAGAAGCACGATGGCTGTATTCATCGAACTCTCGTCTCTACATTTCTATTGATTAACTTTGCTATTTTATTAGCGAAACATGAGCACTTTTTTTGTGTAATATCAATTTTATACCATGTTTTGAGCAAATAAACGATTTATTTATTTATACGTATGTAAAATTTTCGAACTAGAAATCTGGACGCTAGTGGTTTCAAAATAGACCCCCAATGCTATTAGGATATCCTTACGACTTAATTACATCATCTTAAGATCCGCTAATTTAGCCGGTGTTATTTCCTAAGGAGTGTATCGGGTACTTGCTGACTACTCCAGTTTAAATGTACTTATAGAATCATGGAATGCAGGCGGAAAAATTCCACAAACTTAACCACTATTCAGGCAGTGCAATTTGTATGACTTCAGTGGCATCAAATCACAACGAATCAAAGTATAATGAGATTACAAGTCCAGATTATCGGATTTACTGGCTAAACAGTGAGCAATGCACTTTTGCCCACAATCGTTTGCGCATGTCATGCAACTACTGTTGCGATAGTTCGACAGTAAAAACTTAGCAGTCTTAATTCGAAAAGCTTGGAAATTTTAAGTTTCGTTGAAATATAATAATATTTATAAATAAGGAATACAAGTGCTACAGTATTTTCATCCATACTTATACATATGTAAGATCTCCTCATAACTGCAAAATTTTAAAGTGGAGTGTAAATTTAAATATGAATTTTCAGATAAGACAAAGATCACAAGAATATCCAACATACATCAGTATGGCATCTTAATCGCACTTCATTATTTGTTTAAAAAAATATAATACTCTCTCTTATACGAATAAAGTAACATGGCAAATAATATTGGGTACGCAGTGTCAGTAACATATTATAAATTATCATTGTAATGACTGTTTCGTACCAGAAATAATAAAAGGTAACTGTTAGGAATAATTCATTAAACATTTTATTTAATAAAAAAATATGGTGTTTAATTAGAAACGATGTCATCGTTATTTTATGATGTTGCTCAAAATAGACAGAACCCAAAAAATAGTCAGCTCAAAAAATAAAATGTTACATTTCAATGCATTTATGCATGCAAACAATACAATCCAGTCCTTGTCCGTACAAACAGGGGCGAAGCTTATAAAGGACATTAAATTATGATGTTGTAACGCTGACAAGCCAAACTGTTATAACAGGTGATTCAGTGCATCCCTTCAAGTCAAAACTGTCGTGATACATGATGACTTATTAGGTATACATTACGTACTCAGGGACTCCACAAAGCAATTTGGAATTTGCGTGAAGGGTAGACAAGTTATATCCAAAATTATTTTCGTCGGTCGAATCACGAAGAGGCGTATCTAACAAAATGATAATATTGAGTTAAATACGCCATGTTATTTAAAAATCTGCATTTTATATCGTCACAAAAGAACGTATCTGAATTCTTAGTCGTGACGTCAGTTTAGACAGTGAAGAAGGGCCCTAAATGCATTTTCAATACTTCAACTTTTCGTCACGAAAAGACGAATGAAGTTACGACTTTTCGTGAAAAAAATTTTTGATCAACTATCGTCTAAAACAATCAGATATGTCTATTCATCTAAAACCTGACAGAAGTGCATTATGTTGTTCGTTATTGTTACTGGTAAAAAATGATTGTTATAAATTGCAAAACAGCGTTTTAAGGCAAAATAAGTGTTTTTTTGTGTTTCTGGAGTTGCATCTTTTAAGTTAAGTAAGCAGTTTGTTACCAATTAAGTGTTAAACCAGTTAAGTTTTTAAGAGGTTACAAAAAATAGTGTGATATGTTGTTTTTGAGGAAAATGTATTTTAAGTGTGTATTAAGTTCTTATTTTATCTCTTTACTATATTAATTTTTATTCTTCCTTGTTCCTACTTAAGAAGGTAAAAATAAACATTGATCATACACCTTTGAGTACAGTTAAAGTGCGCATAGATAAATACCCTCGAAATAATATTCTAATCATTTTTTTCTCTTTAATTCAAAATGAAACAAATAAACAAAAATATTCATTTTTGTTTTATGGTATACAGGGTGAAAAATTATAGTCAAGTCGTTCATTCGTTTATAAATAGTTACTATTAGTAAGTAAGTTTTTTAATAAATCAATTAAACAATTATTTTAAAAAAAAAGTCAATGATAATGAATAAAGCATTTTATTTTACTAATAATGTAGGAAGTCCTCAGTTAGTGTTTATGCAATTTTGTATTATTTTCATTTGGTGCTCCACGTTAATATTATTAAGGAATAGCCCCTGAAAAGTAGATGCCATCTAAAAAAAATGGCTGCAGATTACTTCTCGGGACAATGGATGTATTGGTAATTATTCGAAAAGACGGTACCAAAAATGTTGTGAGAACTAAGAGAGTTACAAACAGTAGCAAAGGGTAAGAAGTTCCTGCATCGTGTCAAGGTTAAGATGCTTTATAAACGCAAATGGTATTATGGCACTATTCGCAAGTCTTTTGGAAGCATATTTTGGAAATAGAGAAAGTTAGAAAAATCAAGGCTAAGATGTAAGGAAAAATTTTCCGACACTGTTCGCTCTGCTTCGTTTGACTTCCAACAGTTGATATAACAGTTATATAACAGTTGATATCAGAGTAACAAAAGCGCATTTTTTTAATGAAAGACGCCTTGCTAACTACAATTCTTCTATTTACGACCTTAATGCGAAGGAATGTAGGTACATGCAGTTTATTTATTATTTATGGCATGAGGCTATAAGTAACAGAAGTGCTTCAGAAATAAGCACAGCTGGTTTTTACTTCTTGACTGATTATGATAAACAAGGAGTTAAGAAAGGTATACTTGTTTTATAATGGATGTTAGGGACAAAATAAAAATTCGGCGACGGCATCCATGCTATTATACTTTATCATGCATAGTGAAGCAATTGAAGAAATAAGTTTGCGCTTTTTTTGTCCTTTACATGGTCAGAGTGAGGGAGACTCTGCAGTCTCGTATGCAATGCAATATCGAAAACAGGAAATATTTTCGTTCCCAGTCAATTAGTTCTAATTAAGTGACGTATATCACGAGCATTTTCGTGCTTCGGAAGGCACGTTAAGCAGTTGGTCCCGGCTAATATTGGTTGATGTTAGTCGTTAAGCCTAGTCAGAGGCCCTATGGGTGGCTTGATAAAATCTGACAGCAAGGTTGGTCGCTTGCCTTGCAAACACCCCTCCGCCAATCCGCACTGAGCCCGCGTGGTGGAGTATGGCTCATACTACCTCACATTTAAGGTAAGGCCTTTGCCCAGCAGTGGGATGCTTGCAGGCTAACTTTACTTTTTTTTACTATAAGACTTGCACGTAAAGATCCTTTACGTGATAATGTTAACATGCGCGGATACACCGTTGTGGGCATTGTGGGCATGCCCATAACCCTAATTACAATTACAAAGCGCATGGTACAAACTTTTTGTCATTTTACTACACTAAGAAGCATCAAACAAATATCTCATTCTCACTTTGCTCAGCCATTAATTCTTTGCTTGCTTTTATGAGCGCCGTGATTCGTGAACCAAATTGTAGCGCGCTCGCTTCGCTCGCGCCTTAATCTTGTTCAAATTTTTCTTTTGATAAGAGTAAAAAAAACCGAATTGTAGCGCGCTCGCTTCGCTCGCGCTTTAACAGTTATTATTATTGTTTTGGTTTCATGCGCGTCGAAAGCCGAATTGTAGCGCCGTATTGGTCGCTTCGTACGCGCTTAAGTTTCAATAATGTCTTGTTTAAATGAGTATCGAAACTAGATTTGTGGTGCGCTCGCGCCACGATTTTTATCATGTTATTGGCTTGATAGGCGATGAAAACCAGGCGCGGAAGTCTCCACATTTTTAAAGATTATCAAAGATATTCACACCGTATGACATCGTATTAAAGCCCCCCCCCCCCCCCCCTATCATTGAAAAACCATAGCATGCCCACAACCTTTTTGGAGTGCTGGATCCGCGCCTGAATGTTAAGGAATACAACTACAATGACTTCTTAAATTTTAAAGATTTTTCACAGAAAATCAAACTCCCACAGTGCGAAAAGACGATCTAACGGGTGATTCTGTAAAATGGACCGACACGATGGAATTCAGAGTTCTAAAAATAAATCTGGAACGTTATTTTTTAAAACAACCCAACTTTATAAAAATTAACCACCGTTAACCGTAAAACGACAAAATTTTCATCATTTTAGAAGTGAAATTGAGCATGTCGACATATCGCCCAGTAATAAAAGCATCACAAAAGAAAAAAAATAGGATATTTTATCAATATGTAGCGGAGATACATCAATAATAAGAAACCAAGAGCATATGCACTTATATAAATCACTGCCCCATGATTATTTTTTGTCATATCGCCAAAAAAAATTGAATTCTTAATAATAAATAAATTATCCCAACCTGTATTTTGTTTAGTTAACTTGCATCGTATTGGCTTAACTGATAAAACTTTTAATTTGTTACATCACGAACAGGCGTAAGTGGATCTTTTGTGAAAAAAAACTTAATTACTCTTAATCTAATAAAAGTATGGGAAATTAACATATAAGAAAACTTATAGTATTAAATTTGCTATAAATTGAGGTTCTTACATATTGTTTAACTATAGTAAATAACCCTATATATGCGTTCATGTCACCCGCATTTTCTTTAAATGTCGCTCCTGTAAAATTGATATAAATCAGTTTCGCCTTTTCGTGATTCGACCGACGTTTTGTCGTAAGGGTGGTTTCAAGTCGTATGAATAGTAAGAAAGAAAGATAGAACCTATCTACATTGTGTAACCATTAGTGTAACCTCAGGTTCATTACAGTAATTTTAATTTTCACTAAGCTTAAAAAGTACTTTTAATGACTGTGTGTAATCTTCTGACTAAACAAAAAGCTGATCTGACAACCTGACTTTGAGTTTTAGTAAATAAGTACTAGGGACGGAGCTACATACACGAACTTTTGTTTATACAGCGTGCGGCTTGAAATTAGAGCAAAAATTTTAATCGATGAATCACGTAGTAACATTGACCTGGTCATAGTGCTCTAAAATACTTATAACTTCGGGATACATTAATCCAAAGTTATACAATAATCCCTTATCAGTGTATATCAAAATCGTACTCGTTGTAGTGAATGACAATGTCAGGTTCTATCTGGACCATAAAATTAATGTAGGGATAATAATTTAATAATCTGGACACATTTGTTTGAAATACATTACTGGGTCGATTACTTTTGTTAGAAAAAAATAAAAACCTTATTTTATTATTATTATAAGTTAAAATCATTAAGGATTCATTACTAGTTACAGAAAGGAGACATTTCTTTTTGGGCCCAGTAGCAACTTATAGCGTCTAATAATGACATTGCACCCTAAATTAATAACTTATTTTTTTTGACAATTAGACGAAAGATAACGTTTAAATGAAACCGGAATAATAAAATCGAACTAAAAGATGCGTTGTGTTGACTACTTTTATCTTCCTTTTTTACAAATACGTGTAAAGGAACGACGGGCTGGTCAATCAATATAAAAACAATATCAATTATTTCAAGTACGTGATTTTGTTTAGATCACGTTTTTTCTACTTTTATTTATTTTAAACAATTGGAATCTCCGAATAAAATATTTTAATTGCTTTTTTTAAGATTTTTGCATAAAATGATTATCTAGTAAAGCCATGGAACGGATAGCAACTCTGACATTTATCACTGACATTGACAGGAATGGCTGGAGTGTCATTAGTCACACTTTCCGTTTGACGTTTGGCTTTACGTCACCTTCCGTTTGTTTTGGTTTGTTTTGAATTGAGTGTTTGTTTTCTCCGGATTTTTAACGAAAAATAGAAGCAAAAAGCATCAAGTACGGTCCCCATTCCACTAAACCGTTGTTGTGTAACTGTGCAGTAAGATTTCAACGAATGTGATTTTCAGAAACGACTGAAAATGTGCATTAACTGGTACGTGTGTGGATTTAAGTTTTGATAAATTTTCAAATATTCCCGTTAGATAACGAAAAACTAATATTGTTAATGTTTTTTAAGACATTTTATGGAACAATTAAAAATATGTTTCATTACTAGACGTCACAATTTATGGGTGGGCCCATCCTCCATACAAGAAAAAAATGTCTCTTTAAAATAAAGGCCCTGTTAATTAAATATTCTAAATTTCTATAATGTGTTGTTACCAAAAAAATGGCTTTAAAATAGCGACTACTTTTCTTACGAGTATAATTATCGTATCTGCAAACCTTATGCCCAAATCAATTTTCAACCAGCGTAGCTCAAAGTTAGCTCAGTTGCCAACTTTTTCTTGCACAAAAAGTAAGTTGAAGCCTTCAGTCGTCGCGACATCCTCGAGTGACGTCTCCGTGATTAAGCCGAAGAACATTGTGTCCTTAACTTAAGCCGCATTGCATATTCAATGGGGCGATTCGCGAAGATTTAATAGTCGGCCGGGCCCCACAACGGAAGTGAGCTTTTAATAAATAAATCAAATAAGCTCGCCTACCGCGCACCACCGTTTTTATTCACTCGGTATGGTAATGAACGTATCCACTGCATTACATCGATTCGTAATATATTGCGCACTCTTGTTGTGTCCCACGTATATGTACGAAGTGTGTATTGGAGAGGAATTTAAAAGACAATACGATGGGAAGCCGGCAAAACTTTGGTTAAAGAAAACACAGGAACTTGTATACATGTTAATATCAATAATAATTAAATCATAAAAAACGAGATTGAGACTTAATTCTACTCTTTTTAGCCTACCTATTTACTTGGTATAGGCCTTATTCATCTTAAAAACCATCTCTCTTTATTTTCAAACATCAAAATAAAAGAAGCTTTTGATTGCTGAATATCTTTTCTTCTCTTAATCTTTCTCTACCTTTATGATGACCTTTATAGGCCTCATTCAGCTTAACACTTTCCATGACAGTGAACGGCTGTAGCCGTAAAACAATACAAATTCTATTGTGTCTGGGATCCCGCCCCGGGAAGTGTTAATTATAAAACATCTTTATTATTTTTTTTTCTGAATATTTTAACTATATAAGGTCACCTCGTTTTAAGTGATACTATTTAAAGGGCCGATTCAGCACAATAAATTAATCATTTTTTGTAGATAACACTTTGGGTTTTTATCCCCTAGTTTTTGAGAAAATTGGAGACTAAAGTAATATTTTTTTTTCAGATTCAATTTTTTTATTAATTAAGGCTAAGATTAGAGAAAAAGAAGGTTTGGGCATTGAATTGAAAAAGGCGAAGCCGATGACGTAGATAACTTTTTGAATTGTCAGGGTGCTGTTTTAAAAAATAATATTGCCTATGTTAAAGAAAATAATAAAAATTAAAATCTCGATTTTCCAAAAAATAATGATAGTGTCCTGTTTCTATGATGTATACAAAGCCATTTTTAAAATATTATCACTTAATCAGTCTGGTATCAAACGACACCCGGGAGTCGCATAACAATGGAATTTATATTGTGTCTCGTTTACACATACTTGACGAGTTAAAATGATTTGACCTTATATAATATGGGACTTTCTACTTACATCGAAGAATAAAAGTGGACACTTAGCATGACTATGAACATAAAAGTATTTTAGCTTATTTCTTCAGTCCTAATGATCTGAACTGAATGAATTAACATAAATTCTAATCAATAATTTCAAAATCTTTCCCTAGATTTTGATTTAAAATGTCCACTCATGTCGTTATCATTTTATTTTATTTTTGTTTTTAAAACTGTACCCATCACCGAGTTCAAAGACACAATTTGTGCATTCGTATCGCTTTGATCATCAATTTCAATTCAATTTTGTGTAGCAAAAACCTTTTTGTTCACATAAAGAGCTCTTTGACGTTTTTTATTTAATCTAAAAAAGTGTTACGCACGTAGTTTGCTTAATTCACACGTAGGTAGGTACTTACTAAGTATTTATAGATCCTATCAAATTGTTACTGTGTTTAGTTAAAATATTAATAGGCAAAATAGTTAAGATTTTCAAAAAAGACAAAAAGTTAAAAGGCATATTTTGGTAGGTATGTGCAGATTGCAGCAAGCTTATCAATTACGAAGTATTACTTAGAGTACTTATATTACTCAAATACTCAATTTAACTACGTATCAATATGGTATTGAATCATCCATTTTAATTCAAAAACAAAAAAAAATCAAAATGGAATCGCACTCTAAATCATTCCTGGCCACATTACCTCTTCAATAATCATATTCACCGTAATTGTTCTATTAGAATTTTCTTGGGAAACAAAAACTGTGGATAATGGCACAGAAATATGCCCTGTTGATCAATAATAGCGCATGAGGCCGATTCTCGCATGATCGAACTTATTTCATGTGGTAATTCTATTACGAGTATCACTATTTTAGCGAAAAAATCAAGTAATACATCCACGTAAAAAACTACCGCACGAAAGAAATCAAAATGCATAGAAATCGTGAACCGGATAAAGCAATGAAACTGTATTTTCTTTTAAAAAGAAAATTCGATCGGTGAACTTTTTTGTATACGAACTAACTGCACGAGAATTGACCTCCAGTACACGCTTGCGTCACACACCCACCGTGTGTGCACAAGTGCGTCTCGCCATACATAAATACCGCAAATGGATGTTTTAGCCGACTTTATGGCTCATTAATACATTACCGCTGTTGTCTACTAATTAAGGGGCATCGTCTCAGTATACAAAGCCACCTGATTATTATGCGTGATCACCATTTAAATGTTAATTAGATTTATTAACGCACCTGATCAAACTGATCGGCACACAAGTTGACGTGAAACAGTAATATGAAATACTCAATGAGGATTAATAAAGGCTGGCTGGTATGAGTCAAATTAAACATAGTTACAGCTAATTTTATCAAGAAAATATTCAATAGGATATTAAAAAAGTATGAAAAATAGGACGCATTTCTATCAGACGTGATAAAGAGATCATAGGTTCCATCAGAAACTTTTTAACAAATATGTAGTTGATGAAATAAAGATTGAACTCTCAGAGGGTATTGGGGCGTTTCGCACCGCACTGATTTTCGGACCGCGGTGTGAATCGCCCAAGTGCTGTTCCAGAATGGGGTAATTCGCACCACCAGTGGATATGCGGTGCAAATCATCTTTTGAATCGACCCATTTCATCGACCACTGCAGTGCAAATTACCCCATTCTGAAACAACACTTCGGCGATTCACCCCGCGTTCCACCTTTGGCTGAAACGTCTCCATAGATTTGAGCATATCATTGCGACATTCAATGCATTCACACATTGGTAACACCTTGAAATTAATCAGATTTAAATTATGACGCCGATTTAAGCAGCTGCTTGAAAACCTCGGTGTGCTTTACTTATTTGATTGCAATTATCCAATTAGAGTGATAAGAATCTATAGTTAAATTAAATTAGGTGCTTGTTTGATTAAAACATTTTAGGAATGTGATGCATAAACAAAACAAAATCCGATCGAATTGGGAAATTTGCTTTGTGCCGCTTTTATCCAGCAAGAGGTAAGTCTAGTCTATTAGACCAGTCACCTGCAAGGAAATCGCCGCCAACATATTGATCAATTGTTTTGTATCGTTAATCATAACTTTCCGAATCGCGGTCGGCGAATGTTGAGCAACGTCGCCGGAAACGCTACCGGGCAATCTAGCGACCGATCTGTCGATTAATTAGTGCGATCGGTTTACTATTCGGGGTATGTGCGCGGTGCATTTTTCGCTCACTCATCGGGGTCGGGGCAGCTGGAGATGACAAATGACAGTCGTTTAATAGATGTAGAACCACAATTAGAATAAGACGTTATGTAGATTGCAGATGCAATGCATTAGAACGTTTGGTCAGGATAGAGCCCTATTTTTGAGTCACTCGCATTAATATGGCATGTAGTTCATACTAAAGGAAATTATGATAGGTTGATGAAATGTTTCATGTAGTTTAGGACTCCAGGTTGTTCGTAAACCATGCTATCTTTAATATGTCTTTTAATTAACAAAGCCATTTGGAGTCATGCACCGACTCCAAACGAATTTTTTAAAGAGAATACAAAATTAAATGCGTTATTGTTTGCATAAATCTGGGTTTTTAAGGCTGTTTTACTTTTTAGGGTTCTGTAGCCAAATGCCAAAAACGTATAGTTTCGTCAAGTCTGTCTGATAGATCGTTTTGACATAAGATCCTGCATATTAAGGCTGCTGTCACCTACCTACTAACAAAGTTCAAGTACAGTTTTCTCCCCAAAAATGACTTAACTGACTACTTTTTTTGACTGATTTGTGTAGAAGTGAGCTATCTACATAAGATGTCGACTCTGAATTTTTGATTCAATATTTAAAATGCCTGTAATTTGCAATCATAGAAGCCAAATTGACGGTTTTCCTGGTACACTTTTCTAGATCAGTTGTTGACATCAGCTATCGAAATAACATAACCATGAAGGGAAATACGTTCCTCTACATGATTTCGACTCTGTTTTTTTTATTTATTGCTCTGGTTATTCCAAATGAAGACAAAATTGAAACCATGTTTTGACATAAAATACGCACCTAAAGACAGGCGATTATCTCTGAGATACATTGCACTTATTCTGTGTTATTTGATAAAACAATGTTAAAGAGGTTCCTATCTTTGACTAACCATCAACATTCCTGATTTTATCTTGTGCAATATATTCAAAATATCTTACTAAAGTAACCTATAAATTTGAGATTTGGAGCTGTCACGAACATTCATCTTCGATCGAAATTTGACAGACAGCGCCAAGCGCTCGGAGGGGAAGGGTGTGTCGCTCGTTGTCTTCGCTGCTAGTCTTTTATTTCGTGTATGATACGCATTCCAAATTTGAAAATATCACGCTTTGCACAATTTTTCTACGGCGACCAATTCGCTTTGAGGCTTTATGCAACAGGCATAAAGCCATATAGTGCATTTGGATCGTCGATGGTCTCTAATTATAACAAAAAAGTATTCGTTATTTTGTATCGATTTGTAGTTGTATTAAAATGATTACAATGTTATGTAAATTTGCATAGAAAGTAATTCTTATTAATATTATAAACAAGAAAAATTTGTATGTATGGCGACTATTTGAAAAGGTTCATGAGTTATAACGAAGATCTTTTATCATATACAATTTGTATTTTCGAAACTTGATGAAACAAAATGTGCAGATACTAGCACCAAAAGTATCGACAAAAATAATAATAATAAAAAATTGTCTACAAAAAAAATGGTGGTATATGATGAGCAAACTGTTTCTATCACCAAACAGTTAAATGTCAATTTTAGACAAATACTGAATTAATAAGGCCAAGAATAGGCAACAGTACCAATTCTATTGCATATGTATGGGGTTGCAAATAATAACCTTATTTATATAAAATAAAGTAGTATCAGTAGTACTACTTTAAAGTTCAACAACGGTAGACCGATTTTCATGATATTTACTTTTTTGAATTGGTATTTACCTCTTACCCCTTAAGTTATTATAAAACAGGGCTGGGGCGCGCCGAGGCTGGATATGAAGCAAAGTTTTCTGTGGTCGAAGTTTTCTTTTTCATTAAAAAGTCTAAAACTCTTGAAATGACTCCTATTTAGGCAAACCATTTTTTTTTTGAAGTCATTGCCATCGCATGGGCTCTCTTAGGCTCCATCTTAAGCGAAATCTATCTGGGCATCGATGCCAAAAAGAAATGGTTTGCCTAAAATGGAGTCCTTTCAAGAGTTTATTTAAGACTTTTTAATGTATTTTGTTTTTGAAGTCAGTTTTATTGAAATAGTATTGCGGTGAAGTGACCATTAACCCAACTAAATTAAAGACAAGGGCTTTTGTTTTAAGTATTTGACTTTGAGTAGTAAACATGGTGTGTTTATAAATTTTCTTACATCATTCGTGCTTTGGATTTTGAATAAGAATAAACGGACGACAAAAAGTCAAAGGACAGTTTTTCTTTATATGGACCGTATAGAGGCGTTATTTAGTTCCACAACCTTTGATACGCACTTATACGTACGTACCATTGGCAATTGGCGTCAATTTCATACTGCGTGGCACTTGTTCATAGCATTAGTTCCATACGCTAGTAGCAGTGTTTCAATGGTTTAAACCTAAATAAATAGGGCAATATTTTGCTTATTTAACATTACTTTTCTTTCTGCCACAATCTACAACCACAACCTAACTATAAACTTGTATAGTAAATCGCTTGTTTTAATAGAAGCGTTTCATGTGATGTGTATGTAGTTAATATGAACCTGTATCCGAATTGTACGCAAATGCCATGAAGTTCCATGGTTCTATTCAAGTCCATATTCATAAATAATATTTCATTATTGAAAAATGTATATGGACAAAATGATATAATACCGGTGTAAACCAAATAGTTAAATAAAAATTATCTTGTTTATCATCTGTTATACATGAAATACTTGAAATCTTGATCGAAAATTTCTTAACTACATTTTCTGAATGTCAGCTATAATAACTTGTAACATATTTCATATATCAAAATACAAATCACATCAAAGAACAGCGTTACACTAAAAAGCATTTATGTGTAAATAAATCCTCATAGCATCCAGCTGGTATGACACGTGGTAGATCAAGCGCAGAACCAATGGCATCATCCACCGATAACCCTTAGTCCCCGTTTCTCGTGGAGTTTACATTCGTAAAAAAATACCTAAAGAGGCAGATAACCGGTACCAACCTGTACCGACTGACTAGTGATGTGCCAAGTCATCTATTTTTAATCTCGAAATATTTAAGAAATTCGTTACAACAATCCAAATAAGGACCGACTGACACTAGAAAATTGTTTTTAAACAAGATTCAAATCAAGACTTGAGTCAGAAAAGTCTCTATAAAGCATTTCAATTCCATGAAATAGCCAACACGGCACAACACTGGTTAGTCGTTGCAGGTCAGTGCGTGTTACCCGCCTCTATATGTCTTCAACCTTTGGATGCATTTCGTTTTTTCTATGCTGTAAGTATTTTACGTTATTATAACTGTACGTTTGTGTTTAAATCTGTAAATTTAGTTGTATAATTATCAGAAGGAAAATGTTCGCGAACGGAATTGACGCGAGCCCTGATTCCGAACTGTATTCACTGTATTCGTAATAGGTATTTTAAATACAAAAAAACTGGTATAACATTAATTTATCACATCGACTTTTATAAGACCATCATTTTCTGTGTTCATCATACGCATAGCCTACTACCTAGAGATAAAGTATCAAAGTTGTTTAATTACAGTTAACATTTTTTTGTGTCCCGGACATATAAAATCGCACACACACATTGATAAATTCAGTAAAATCTGAGAATCTCCAGACTGTCATATGGCTCTTAATACTGAATATTTTTTAATTATTATATTACGTAATATGATTATTTATCAACACACCTAGTTTACCTTTAAAAGTAACCACTTCACGATTCTCATACAAAAAATATATTGTATGGGTGGTTCCCATACATGGAACTAAAACAAACAAAAAAATACTTAAAAACCTATGCGTCTGTAGTGTCTATGGTCATAAAAAATGACATAGAGGTTCTCATTTTTTCAAGTCAAATATTTGAAAGATAGACGCTTCCAAATTTATCAATTTATTTCATCGCAATTTAAGAAAAGTAAAATGTTTATACAGGGTGTTCCGTAAGTAGTGGTTCAACCGAAAACTGTAGATGCATGCGGTCATGATCTATTAGAAAAGGCTAACATGGATTAAGAAAAGCCTCATGGTTTATGAGTAATTCAATATATATATTTTTTTAAAATTCGTCTTACGTCACTTAAGTTGTCACCATTATTTTAATATTGCGAAAAATATGTTTTTCTGATTCATTATAATTGTTGCATAATTAAACTAGGTATGTAGCCAAAATGCTTTTTCATCGATAACTTCAATAGTTTAGTCAGAAAATGACAATATTTTGGCCCGATAGAATTTAACTGAAAAGTCTAAAGACCTGTATTGAAACAAGATACCGGATGGTTTGTGCCTAACAGCTTAAAAACTTCTACACTTAAAAGATGAAATATGAAACCAAAAATTGCGCACGGAGGGGATTCGAACCAGCATCTTTCTGGCAATCCGGGCCAACTGCTCTTCCAATTGAATAACTACTTGACCCGCTGTTACATAAACAGACGGGTAGATGGCGCTAACGTCACGCAATGACGTATCAATGAGACCAAGAATTTCGCGCGGTCGGACCGACAGCACGGTAGCTCAATGAAAGATGCTGGTTCGAATCCCCTCCGTGCGCAATTTTTGGTTTCATATTTCATCTTTTAAGAATAAAATATGACACTGTCAGTGTTAAAAATATTGTAAAACCATTCTACACTTAATGCAAATTAATAAATACCATAATAGTGCTTCGTTCTGGGTACATAAAAATACACTCAATACATTGGCAAGAGAGGCATTTTTTTGAAAAATTGCTTAGTGTTTATCTCTCTCAGGATCATAATAAAAGCGCACTGTTCATAGTTGAAAGTATCAAATGTCATCAAATAGTTACCAAATAAACTTAAACAACGAATTGACCCAATCTGCAAATAATTTTAGTCATCATTTATTTATTAATTAAAATGAAAATTAACATGACAGTGAACGTGATTAGCTACCGGGCTTTTCGACTACCTAAATGGTTACCTAGCGAGTATAAAAGATGAATAAGCTTTGCTGTTTTTATGGTCTTATTTTGGCTGTATCTTGTAATATAACTAAAGTAGGCGGACACTAAAGTGACGTAAACCGAAATTTTTGAAAAAAAAAATTGAATAACTCTTAAACAATGAGACGTTTCTTAACCCATGTTGACCTATTCTGATAGATCATGACCGCCATCCATCTACAGTTTTCGGTTGAACTACTAATTACGGGACACCCTGTATATGTTATTAAAAAGTAATCACATATTAGATTTATTGCTATCGTTTTAGTCCAATTTAATTTTGGAGAAAAACGATTGTTTAAAAAAACCTATTTACGATTTTTATAGCTTTTACAAAAAGCACTTAATAGATAACATTGTGGAGAAAGACGCCAAATTTTTACCAACTTCTAAAAAATTATGTTATAATTCAACTTTGGTGATTTTCCGAACGACGATGAAACCTGATAGAGTGATTAAAAAGATAAATCGATTAACTGTTCGCGCTATATTTCACGCGATTTTCGTCAATTTTGATTGATTTTCGAACGAATACTTGGAACATAGACGCGAGTGATTCAAAAATAGAGCTCTTGTGTGATGTGATATCGTTATAATTTGATAATATTTGAGGTTGGTAATCTATTAAGGCTTCCAAACACGTGTGTGAAATTTCGTAGGTGTATGTATGTATATATATTTGTATGTTTGTTCTACCTAGGATATTATTTATTTATTTAAACTTTATTGCACTATAAATTGTACAATTGGCGGACTTAATGCCTCAGGGCATTCTCTACCAGTAAACCGCTTGGGAATGCAGATAATTTAAATCTCTTTCGAAAACAAAAATTAATATCGATACGTTATTTTTAAGTTCAATCAGGTATAATATTTTTACTTAGTGTAAGTACAGTACGGTGCATGATGTGGGTATTCCGTTGCTGTCCGTAATGCGAACAAAACATCGTACCATATTTTGTTGTGTCCTAAATTTTTACTACATTATGCTCCTGCACCGACTTATTATCTATCTGCATGACCTAAAGGTATGACTGGGAGAGAATGCTTTTAGCATTAAGTCCACCTTTTGTATACTGCTACTTGTGCAATAAAGTTCTTAAAAAAAACCTACACCGACTCCAAATGAATTTATTTCTTCTAAATAGGAGAAGAAAAAGCTAAATAAATAAACCGTCTTCAAAAAAGCTTACTAAGCGTTTTTTAAGGGTAATAATTTATATCGCACTGTATGCGATATGAAGTGAGGTATTTCAATGAGGTAATCCGATGATTAGCTTCAATTTAAATCATTAAATATTTTAGTAAAGATTTGTAAATAACGCTTTTATTTAACAAACTATTTCATTATTATATCATTGGATAAATAACTCTTGGAAATGTAGTGCATATTTGTCTTTGGTAAAACAGTCCTCACATTATGATGTGTGTTTTATACTCTACTTTCCATCACAAAATATGTCACTTATACAATGTAATGTTTGATGTTTATTGTATTAAGATTTAACAATTTGGAATACATGCCTATTAGAGACATAAACCAAGTTCAAATGTGACGTTAAAAAAAATATTGTAAGTAAACGTAGTCTGACGGCCGCCGGCTTTGCTTGTTTTAAGTTTTTATGTTGATAAAATACAGGTACACATACAACACCCGATTATTTTAAAAATATTATACATTTATTGTACAGGCACAGTTATTTTAAAAAGTACCGTGGTCCAGGCTGAAAATTATTAAATTATCAGAACTTAAACTGTCACAGCCTAAAACTTAGGAATACTAAATAGACCATAGTAGTTAATTAATTTTTTGTACTGACGTTTCTTATTAGTAATGGCATAGAACCTACATATAAAACATACATGTACCGATATATATTTTAAGTGGTAGGTAAAAGACAAGTGATCTTTATTTTTCTCGCATTTCATTTTTGTTTCCACTATACAAAAACCACTTCAATATTATTATGAATGACAGCCATTCTTAACATTGTGCTAAGTAGAAAGTAAAGTTATTTTTTTATTGACTTAGAATAATCACTGAAAATAGTAGAAACTTTTTTTTTACATTAAACAAACAGCTTTTTCCTACGTAGTCAGTAAAAATCAAATAAAAGGGAAATTGGAAAAGGAAAACAATGAACTACAAAAATGTGCAATGTATGCAAACGTACCATTAGGCGATATATTGAGAGGCTGTGCGATGGATGCTGGCGCAGGCGGCGCCGGCTCCATCTTCCAGGATGCGCAACACGATGCAGGGGAAAACTCGGGCGTGGGGCCGCTGCCCGCCGATATCAACATGGTCGAGCCACCGTCACACCTCGAGCCGCTTCCAACAAGAGCATGCGGCACCAGATCACAGTCCACGACTCCAACCCAACTATCGGGCTTATCAGCTATCAGAACCCCGACGGACGGCAGTCGATCGCACGCGCTCGCTCGAAGCTCAGCCAGAACACTGAAGAGCGCGCTTGGTGTGCCGGCGCGCCCACTCGCGCGCCTACTCCCATTCGCACGCCTCGGAAAAAATCTCCGCCACCAAACAATAACAAAAAACTACCTCCACCGAATAGAGCCACCGTTCGCCTCTCTCTCTAACGCTCTTAATTCGATTTCCGAACGCGTCAAAATTACGGCATCGCTCGATTCGATTGCAGCCTTCCGTCCCATTCTTAGATTTTAAAACTCTGACGCGGGCCGAAAAGTGTTTCAGTTTTCCACTTCACAGAGGCCACATTGATCTGGCGCAGGCGGAGCGGTTACGTCGTTTTTGCCGCAAGAGCGAATGAAGCTACTCCTACTCGCACTCGTTCGCTTCGGCCTAAGCTTGAACTGCACGAAAGGGACAGGTGCTCTACCGGTCGGTAGAATTACGGTAGTGAGCACAGGTGATCTTTTACCATTTCTTTACGGTGGAGGTGTTAATGTATAGCTCTCTCTTTCTGACTATCGCGAGTTTGCGTGTATGCTTAGAGACGACGACAAAGTATAGACTACCGTACTAATTAAACATGGTTCTAGTTGACCATGCTTAGCATCCGCTTTAATAGTTACTGATGTCGGACGCGTTCCATTCTAATTAACTCGAAGACTAGAATCATTATTAGAAACTTTATTGCTCGCTCCGAGGAATTTGTTTTCAGGGTTTCTCATTTCATATTAATAACTGACATGGGAATTGACCGGTGGTCATCGATGTATAAATCGAATATGTTAAGGTAAAGGGGCATTTTTATAAGAATCGTTATTAAAATAAGGTTATATTTTTTACACTGACTGTATGTAGATTTATAATTTCTGACTTAATTATTTCCTGAAACCAGAAATGTGTGTGAAAAACGGCCATATGTGTATAATTGTAAAATTACAATCACTAATAGCAACTCCTACTCTAAAGAAATTAAATCTGAATTAGCACTAATTGCCATTGGAAGTGAGGTCGGTAAATTGCAGCGCAGACAAACGAATCTTTTGATTGGTCTGGTATAGGTAGAGAGTGAATATCAGTGCAAGGTTTTGTAATTACAGGGAGGAAGGTCTGCTAGGAGCCAGCCGGCACGCAACTGTCGCTAAGCGGCGCTATCTTTCAACTCTTTTGATCGCAAAAACCCCTCCTCCCCTTACTTAGTACTCCTTAATTTGTATCAATCTGGATTGACGTTGCGGTTTTTCTTTGTTACAATAGGAATATTGTATTATGTTTTGTACTTTGTCCGTTTTATGGTCTCGCAAATTGTAAAAGATTTATTTTAATTTAACACTATTTATGTTATTTTTATAATGCATTAAATTTGAATTTAGGAGCAGTGATTTTACTGAATATATGCACTTCAACTTGATCGTTATAAGAAATGCATCCCTAGTCTACATTTAATTATGAAATTAGGTATCCTATCATATCATGCAAACCCATGACAAATAAAATGTATCACAAAACACAATAATATGTACATTGAAAGTGAAGTATTTAATTAGTAAGTAAAACTCTACAATTACTTTTATACTAAACTGAATATATGTATATTCCTAGATATTGCTTGAATTAATATTCCATAGAATTGTACAAAATCCTTGTTGGTTAGTCAAATGTAAGAGTTTGTGTGCTCCAAAATAACTATAATTTAAATAAATGTTATTGTTCGTTAAGAAATACCGTATGAAGCCATGTATTGAAATGATAATATATATGAATTGTCACAATCTTTGTCTTGCACAATATCTACACATCAAATTTTTATCTAAGTTCTTTCATAGACACGGAAGAGTAAAATCTAATTGGAAACTTATCAGGGGTCAAACAAACAATCGATACATTTTAAATCGATATAGCTATCTCCGCATTCGGATATAAAACTGTAGGCTAATCTTTGTCGGCGTTACCCCTCTGTTACTTTGTAGGGTTCAATGTTTTTAATGAAAAACCTTCATTTAAATTTTCATGCATATACCCACAGGACAGATTGAACATTTTTTAAAGATAATAAAATTAGGAAATTACCTTACTTCTTATTTTAAAATTGCGATTGATAAAAAATAACTTTATGAAAATAAAGTATTAAAAAAAATATTCTTCACATGTAGCATTAAAAGGTAAGAGGAATGCTACTGTAAGTACGTGAACTTATACTAGGCATTCCCTTCATAAATTCTCACATTATTAACTTAATGTTTGATTTCTGAATTATTACTTGTAATAATAACAAATGCGGCAAACAACACACTGATTTCTTGGTTTCGAAGTAAAGCATTTCCTCCTTTGCGTTACGAAATACCAGATACATAAATGCAATGCATATAACATCCAAGACTTGTACAAATCATCGTGCTTATCACACAGACAAGTCTTTTTTTTTTGTTTTATCTAGATGTTAAAAATATTATCCTTTTCATATTCCGCCCGTGTTAGCGTCGTTAGAACCTTTTATCGCTAGCCACGCTCAAACTTGGCCAGTTTTTTATATTATTTTTACACGGCCAAGGCGTTGTGTCGTACAGCCTCCGAAGACAGGGGCTGAGACACGCAGGATTTAGTGTCGAGATATCGCGTGGGTGTCACCTAATGAATATATTTATTTCTGTGGATGTCGACGCCTGCCTTTTATCTCGCGCCGACGGCCATGTTCCTATCTGCGCTATATACTCGCTGAATAAGAAATTAATTGGGTATAATGTTCGGTCTTGTTGGTTTTAGAGACATCTTTAAGTGTTTTTGGTCTTTGAATTAAATAAATGGGTCCCACTATTAATGACGTCAGCCAATGTAAAGTTAAAGAACATGGTTCATTAACACTTGTAGATGTACTACTTACTTACTTAATTTGTAAGATTTTGTTAAAAGTAGTGTCAGGCGCTCTCAAAAATTCGACACTTTTAATAGCTGACCTAATTTGGATACTAATGATGGCCTTTATGAATCCTTGGACTTGGCTTCAGTGACTTCATAAAGAGTGTAACTATCAGCCAGGTGAAAGGTGTGTGCGAACTTCCAAAGTAAGTACTTTTTTTTAAATGTCATTCTGTGTGTTTTGATCTTACAGTGCTATTGGAGTACACTGTAATGCCAACGTTGGTTTAGTGTGATTTATTTATTAAAGTATTTCAATTTGGAAACTATGTATGTTATATAATTGTTGA
The DNA here is from genome assembly GCA_963584085.1 of Pyrausta aurata. Classification (NCBI taxonomy): domain Eukaryota; kingdom Metazoa; phylum Arthropoda; class Insecta; order Lepidoptera; family Crambidae; genus Pyrausta; species Pyrausta aurata. The sequence goes on along the minus strand of OY757255.1, from coordinate 6,672,372 downwards.
AGCTGTAAAATGTGGCCTCCTTGGAGACCAAATCTGTAAGTTTATATGGGTCGTTGATTCTATGGATGTTGCAAAAGACTCCATACTTATAGATTGGGTACCCGTTTTTCATGCTCGCATGCAACTATTTGTATTAGTTAGAGCTGGAACGCGTTTATTACAATAATTACGGACGGTAATGCCAGCAGCAAAATATAGCTTATCTACGCGTCATACTCGTGAACGGCGCCCCCGGCACTGCGCCTGACAGGCTTGCAATACAAATAAATAAATATTTCGTGTTGCAAGGAATGATAATGCCTAAGTGCCTGGAACCTATATTCGATGATGTATCATTTTGCTCCCTTAATAATTTTATTTAACCCGTTTATTGAGGCGTTTCGTACCACGAGTACTGTTTCAGAATGGGATTATTTGCACCGCAGTGGTCTATGAAATGGGTCAATTCAAAAGATACCTTGGGCAATTTGCTCTGCTGAACCACTGGCGGTCCGCATTACCCCGTTCTGAAATAGCACTTGGGCTATTTGCACCACGGTCCAAAAAATTTGCGCTACAAAACGCCCCAATACCCTTTAACATTAGTAAGTATCTACTAACCAACGCTTTTTTTGTTTTTGTTTTTTGTTTTTGGCGTACACGGCTAGTGAACCAACGCTTTTAAAGGCAACCTAAGTCAAAGAGAAATAAAAATAAAAGCGTGTGAGAACAATGAAGAAGAATTTCAATTAACATTATCTTTTTGTTTCTTGTAGGCAACATTAGCATTCTATATTCAACGATCATTAACACCCACTTCACAGTCCCTTACTCAGACAATGCGACAAAAGAGTGAGGTGTCACCCATCATCACAATAGCCAAGACTCGCCCACCGGTGGATGTGCAATCACCATCAAAAGACCATGTTAATACTTTGCAATAAGGTTCATTTTTGAAGTGACGTTTGTGAAATACAGGCACGCGTCATTCGACGTGGTCGACGCGACAATGGCTGCCAGCTTCACAGCACTTCACAGCCAGCGCCCATTTCCATGATAATGTGCTCAAAATATTTGTGCTGCGACCACCCAGGCGGCGACACACGATCTGACGGCTACCTGATAAACAAAGACGCAATCCATTCTTATTCAGATCGGCCCATTTCTACCCGATTGATTCACGGGACCTTAATTTTGTTTAGGTGTTTTTTTATATATTTTTTATATTTCAACTTGGAACAGTATGTGATTAAAAAATATTATCTGAATCACTTTTCTACAACGAATTTAAATACCCGTATTTAATATCGTTGTAAGTATATCATATATAAGTATTGTTTCATTTTTTTCTGGGTTTTTTAGGCGCCAACATCAACATAAAATGCATACCAAATTCGACGATGATTCAAAACACAAAAACTATCACTTATGTTCAGAATATTATAATCAAATGGTTTTTTTAAGATCAAGTAGACAATAAAAATAAAAGTCATAATAATTCCTCTTCAATGTTTTGATTTCCCCATGTTATCGGCACAAGCAAATTGGGATGTTAAAATTAGGTAGGTAAGTACAAAATAAGAACGACATTTAAAAGTGGCTCACATCAAAAGTCCATTTGGATTTTCCTTTCTGCTGTATAATTCAACATTAAGAGTCTTGTTTTCTTATTTTATTATATCTTAGTTATTTAAGGCTTTGATCATTTTACAGATAATAAAATACAACAAGAAACGAAGCTTATTATGCTTTTTATAAGAATTTCTGTGGATCTCGAAACACATTCTTGGTCATTACCATAGTTCCAAGATAGGTAGCCGTACGCGGCTCCGAGATCCACACGGCACTGCTCCTATAGTCTGACTACTGAAAACGTGACCTGAAAAAGACATGGTTACGTTTGTATGAGGAAAATAAATATATATATAATATAAATTGCACTTGTAAAAAGACACATGTGAACATGTGACAGACGAGGAATTGAACCCCGTGTCTTACGCTATCCGGGCGTATGTCTATGGATAGCGTAAGACTCGTTCGATTTCATTTTGTATGGAAGAAGATAAAGTTGAGGTACGAGTAAGTTCCGTAACTAGTACAAGGCTCTAATTAAATTTTTAAGAATTTAATTATAAAAAAAATAATACATACTTACATTAATCTTTCTGCATGACCTAAAGGTATGACTGGGAGAGAATGCTTTTAGCATTAAGTCCACCTTTGTACACTGTTACTTGTGCAATAAAGTTCTTAAATAAATAAATTAATGGGTGCAGTTTTAAGTATGATTACAAATTATATAGGTAGTTTTCACGTGTAGTAAAAAAATAAAGTAATTTGATTAGGAGGAGCAGGGTCCCAGGGCGCGGCACCAAACCCATGCACGGAGAGAATACATCAACTTTCAAGAAAGTCATTTCATCATTTCGTATGAAGTATCTGGCAGATGAAGCAAACCAGAAGTTATTAAGACATTATTGAAATAAATGGAGTTTGGTACCTTTTTAAAGGCAGGAAAAGGTAGCAAATGGGCCACTATAAGTCATTTTAAATTGGCACACGATGTAAATGCCAAACACACAATTATGGAAAAAAAAGATTACACAGAAATGAGGGCTACCGTTTTCGTGCTCACTAGTTGGCGCCACTGTCGCGTGAGGTCCAGAATATAGCTTTTATAGTGTAAATTGTCATGATGGAGAGATAAAAAGTCAAGTTTGCCATTAAATCTTAATATTACAATACATTGGGCATGCCGCAATCCAGTTTTATTAGAAAACAAAGGAGTAAGTACACAAGTTATTAAAGATTTGAACATTTATTTTCTTAGTCCCCCTTTTAAAACACTCTCATTCATTGATCCGTAACTAGTATTTGCCATAATTTATGGAAATTATTGCTAAATATTAATCTAAATACAAATAAACCCGCACATCTAACAGTGCATCTAACCCACAAACAGTGAAATTTGACATTTCCTATAACAGCGAATCCATACGCGTTAGCCCTCATTGTATTACTTCCAACTGATTCAAACATTTGAAATTACAAAACCGATCAAGCATGATTGAAACTTGTTTTCTCATGCAATGAAAACTAATAATCGCTATCATTAATGAGCACTGAGCAAGCTGTGGCAGTTTGATTAGGAACTGTGTCGCAGCGCGCGGCGCCAATGGGCGCGCTTGCAAGGAGGCGGGGCGTGACAGGCCACTCCCCGCGCGGTCCCAGAGTCGTGCAAACGTTTCAGAGCGCTTAAAACGAAAAAAAACAGTTATTGGTTATGGATTAGCGGTTAGAAAAGAGAAAAGTAATGATATTTATTTTATGGTAAATTTTTAGTAGATTATTTTGAACAATTTTTTTTTGTATTTACATTATTAGCAGGTGCTTCATGATTAAAACTAGTTTGTACTCTTTATATTTATTTTTGTAATTCATAGCACATAACAAGATAACAATATTCAGATCTACATCGGAATCATTTCGAGTAAAAAACGTGAGTCAGATAGAATTCATCCCTGGAATAATCCCGTCGTGTTCGTAGCGGAGGGTATAAGACAGACACGACGTAGGTACTATTGGTCCAACATTTCATACGAAATGACGTTACATAAATTGAATTATTTGGTGGTTGGTGCTGATTTGTGGCGAAACATACCCTAAGCAGCCTGTTTACAATCGAAAAGTTAGCACTAACCAACAAATATCTGGCAGGTAACAATATCTGGCGGTCGGGTCATGTAGAAAACATACTTTTCTACTACCACCGTATTGTTACTAATTTCCATAACACAAGTGCTTTAGCTACTTAATTTGGTATCAGAGCAATGAATGTGTTTGGCGTCTAATTTATTTATTTTATTTATTAACACTTACCATAACTTATTTAGAAATTATGACACAGGTCCTAAGAGGCAGGAGTAAGAGTGCTGTCATAAACTCATGCCCTGCTTCTGATAACTTATAGTAAGGGCCTGTTTCACCATCGATGAATGAGCACTAAACAACAAATAATTAAAATTTGGAACGTTATTTTATTAAGTATTTGGTAGACAACGCTAACTAGAACTTAATAAAACATTATGAAACAGGCACTTAGAGTACTATTTATTTACTATTGCTGAGATGATTAACCTACGGTAGGTCATCTACAATGTAATCAAAATCGAATGCCCTATCAAGTCATCGTATAAACTTAGCTGAGGTATTGGGGCGTTTCGCACAACGAGATTTTCGGACCGCCGGGTCAGAATGGGATTATTCGCAAGAGGTCTATATGCAATCGATTCAACAGATACCTTGGCGATTAAAGCGGTGCGTAACGCCCCAATACCCCTGATCCTGAAACTGGAATCCAATTATAAAATTTTTGATTTGTCTTTAATCTATTCGTTCTTAATCATCATCATAGAGCTGCAAGGTAGTAGCTAGTCCCTAGCAAGGTGATACTTATTATAAGTATGCATGTATGTAAGTACTGATGGAACGTTTATATAATTTTTTGAAGATTTCAAAGAATCCTACGCCAAACCAATAAATTTTAACGATGACACGGATTCATCCAACAAGCCATGGCCCGTCATTTCCACAATTTGTCCGAAACAAGGTTCTAACCATGGCAAGCCACACACATCGCGCTTTCTTCAAATTTAAACTTCGTCATCTAAGCCGCGTCTATTTTAGAAACAAGAGCGAATCCATTCATATAAAAAATAACTCTAGTGTAAAATAATGCATTTCCAAATCTACCCGCAAAAACTACCTCAAAAACGTACAGCCTTACCACAAATCACTTAAACAAAGTTCTAAGCACTGTTTAACAAGATTTTAAGAAAATCCTTACCACAAATCAGTTTTTGGCGCTAAAACACTCTTTTAAACAGTGTTTTAGTTAAACATCCTCCCCCCTATTTTATCTTGTGTTTAACCTCAAAAAATTTACAGATTGACATAATTTGACAACTTGACTTTCGTTTCGCGGTAAATCAAATTCGTGCTTTCCTATAGAAAATATTATGGATGATTGATTTCACAACAATTTATTTATTGATCACACAATTAATTTATTAATCAACAAACCAACAAAACAAGTTCACTATTTTAGACATACTTTTGTAAAATCAAATTCCACTCAGCAACTCTATGACGGTTTGTGTTGGTATTCGTGTTTCTGTGTTTTACCACGTCTTTCGAACTTTCTATAAGCTGTATAAGGATATCCTGAAATAAAATAAACAATTACAAAGCTATCACGTTTCCAAACCCCACATACGGCGACTATGTGGTAGTTATCCATTTGATTTACCTTTTCGTTTTTTGTCCAATTATCCTAGCGATCTATCTTTTTTTGATTCATGTTGAAAACAAATCAGTCAATACACAACAAAATACGAATTTTTACAAATGAATTGAAAACGTGCTCTTTCTTTACAAACTCCTGTAAAAAAGTCAAAACAAATCAGATTATTCTCATTCTGCTGTCATCACAACTTTTTTTTAAAGATTTGGGTTTTGATACTATTCAGCCATCATTTCAAGAAGCTTTTGTTCATTTACTCTGCATGTGTTGAATGCAACCTGCGTACTAGGAAATGTAATGAATGAACTGAGAGTGAATGAATGAATATTTGTATCTAAAACTGGTGTTTAGCTAAACACTACCCAAAAACCTATTTGTGGTACAAAATGTTAAACACTGTTTTAAACCCTTTTTAAATTTAAAACAGTTTTTAACTAAACATGACTTAAAACCAGTTTTAACGGATGATTTGTAGTAAGACTGGTAGTCTATCGCGCCGCCCGCCCCTGACATATGGCGCGCGGCGGAAGGGGCGAAGGCGCTCCTGCCTAGACTGCCTGCCCCGTATATTAACTCGCCTAATTGTTTCCCATTTACATATATTAACGGAAAAAACGCCAACTGCCGCGCGGCCGCTATGTAAATACGAGTTTATGTAAACCGACCCTATTAGCGTGCTTTAGCGCCACTGTTAAGAACTTTTGTCAGAATAAAGTTTTGGATTATTTGAAGTACTAGTTATTAGAACTAGAAGTTGGTCCTAGTACTAATGTTTTCCCGAGTTGCTAATTAACTTTTCGCATAAGGTGCCCTAATTTTAAGCAGTTTAATTCTCAGTATGTATCGTTAAATACTGACCACAGACATTAGCTTTCAATGTAACTTATGATTAAATGATCAAATTCAAATGATCAATTTTTCGATGCCTGGATGGTAGGTAGATAAATAACTAATAACTAACTAATAGGCATAGAAAAATCCGTCGATTTTTTACTTTACTGGACGAAAGAAAACAAGCGTTGGCCCGGTTAGCCAGAAGATTCTGGTTCGAGTCCCGCCCGTGCGCAATTTTTGGTTACTTATTTAATCTTTTAAGAATACAAATACGACACTCTGTGTGAGTATTAAAAACATTTGAACCTTAGACTCTAATATTCCAAATATCACACCAGGCCACCGCAAGATTCTCGTGGACATGACATCACCCCTCGGGCGGGCGTTCACTTCATCGGTCACCGCAGTATCACTATTACAAAACGTTTATAATTAAGGAAATCAATTATTATTTTAACATTCCAAATTACATGTTTCTCATTCGGCCGATATAATAGACCCCGCTCCGTGAGAATCTACATTTACATTCTGTTACATTATTGTGGCGTACAATAAGGTACTTATCGAATAGAAATTGTAATAGTTTACTTCATTAGGCTGCATCTATTATTCAGGAGGAGCCAGTAGCCCCTTATTATCGTCTCAATTCGTTTATAAATACGCTAATTACGAACGGTTAGGTAATTAAATGGCGGTGAGAACCGAAAACCAACAATAGCCAGCGGTAATAGGTTAAATTAAACTCCATACAACATTTGTGAAATCTTTCAGAGGATTTTTGTGGGGGAACGCATTGTTCTATTGAGTACATACCTACCAATAAAGAACTTACATGATACCTTTAAAGAGAATGGTTACTAAACATCTAAAACAACAACAATTTTGTATAGCTAATTTTTATTCTAAAATTATGCAACATAAACTTCACAATTTCACAACTAAAATCTTATATTATGCAACATATCAGATTTTTTAAATATTCATTTAGCAATTACACATCTGCGTACACCAATTATTTAATATGACTATGAGCTAACAGCATTGAATAAAGTTGTATACATATACCCAGATAGATGGGCCCAAGTCGTCACACGATGGATACCACCAGACGGCTACCGATGAAGAGGTAGAAAAGAATGGTGTATCGACACGACCAACTTTGCGGGAGATTGGGTGTCTTTGGCTGCCGACAGAGACCAATGGAAGGTGTTGGGTGAGTCCTTTGCACAGTGGGATGATGAAGGTTAAATAAAAAATAAGCCTATGTAATGAGCAGTACACTTTTAGTGGCCAAGTATGACATGGTCAGTAACATTCCGTGTGTTCCAGGATTTGAACTGAATTTTAAAACGAAGCAGCTTCTTTCTAATTTTGTATCTTTTCTTTACTTCAGAGATATCATTATAAATTATGTTTAGCACAAACGGGTAGGTTCTAAGTCGTGCACGCTAGGCAAATAAGTGTAAAAGTCATAAAAGTCGTTTATTTTTGCATATAGACCCACTGGGGGCACTTATACATATGTACTGTCAGAACGTACACTGCAGACCGATACAATAGCCTCTGTTATCTCGCGATCAAACAAAGGCTACTTACAACTGTTCCTAATCGTCATTTCACATACGGTTTCCACTGATGCAGGTACGTAAGTCCCGACGTGTGTCTAACTTGAAAATAGATGCAGAGATATCATCGAATCGCAAATGTGTACAGTCGGCAAAAGCGATGCAGTATTTTTTTTATATCATATTGTCAAACCGACCCTACGTAAATTGTGTATATTAACTGTGCCTAGGAGATCTCTAACCAATCTCTCTCTGACTTTTCTAGTCATGATTAATAATGAATAAAATATACTATTTTATATAAATTGCACTTGTAAAAAGCAACCGTGACTCTGTGACAGACGAGAAATCGAACCCCATGTCTACCCCACGCTATCCGGGCGTATGCCTATACCACTCGGCCATCGTCCCATCACAAGCCTGTTGAATTTTGCAAGCGCTTTATTTTTTAACGCGTAGGCTACGTGACCTATACTATAATATATAATAATATAATAATAATATATAATATGCGCCAGACGACACACCAATTGTCTGGTTTCGTGGTAAGGAATTTTCTTTCTTGTGTTACGAAGTACCAGACAACGATAATGACGGGGGCGTCTCCCATAAATACTTAAATACATATAACATCCATGACTTAGGTACAAATGTTCGTGCTCAACACACAAACATTTGCCCCTTGCAGGATTCGAACCCGCGACGGCCGGCGTAATAGTCAGGAGCGCTAACCAATACACCAAACGCGTCGTCAAATATAATATTTTATTATTTCGAAAATAATCAACAGAGCAAAGAAAATTCCTTCATTTTAGAATGAATACTTATCAAGACATTGTGACATTCGTCTTTGACGATGAAAATGATGATGACAGCTAGAGTTTTAAGTCCATTACACATCCCAGTGGTGATGCTCCCGAAACTTCGGCACTATAGTCTTAGTTCAAATGCTGACACTCCAGTCTCGCAAGTAACGGGGGTGCTTTTGCTCGCTGTACAGTCTCTACATACTCCTCGGCCACAATGGCGATGTGTACAGATACGCTGAGCTGCGCAAACGCACGATCTCACGCCGCTTTCCACAGGCTAATAGATCTGCGTCTTGGCACAGAACAGGTATCTACATATAAAAATTTTGTGGTCTTGGGCTATCGCAAGCATGCAGGAGATTGAACAAGCTCGCCAATACTAGGTGGCCAAGGAGTATAGGCATAGCTCAAGACGCTCTGGTTCGATTCACCGCCTCAGATCAGTTGATTTATCCGAGTGCTAATTTTAATCTTCAATTTGTCAAATCATTAATTGTGGTTACTCAAGACTATTTTTGCCTTTATTTATTACTTAGCTTACTTTTAACAGTTTAATCAGAGTTATGAAAAACCGAATATTTTATAGCAGGGTACCTAAAAATACAAGTCGTGGTACCTGTTGTTGACGATGGACCAACAATATACCTATCATAGTTGGAAGTCTAATAAAAGTATCTTAGAACTATTAAAGTACCCAACTAACTTAAAAAAATATGGACTGAGTCAAAATATGAATGGCAACGTTGACCAGTGGAAAGCTACAAACAAAAAGAGCTTCAGTATGGAAGTCCTAAATCTCACTATTATCATAATTTGAATACTGACGCTCCAGTTTCGTAAGTAACGGGGGTGCTTTTGCTCGCACAATGGCGATGTGCACAGATAAGCTGAGGTGCGCAGACGCACGATCTCACGCCGCTTTCCACTCGCGAACAAATCTGCGCCGCCGGCTATCGCAATCATTGGAAAGATAACAGCCAATTGTTTAAGACAACTGTTGTAAAGGACAAAACAGTTGACAGTGCAAACAAATGGAGATGAACGAAATCTACTCCGACTAGATCGATGGAATGGACTTACCCATACATAGGGTGACATTGCAAGGGTGTGCCAAATTTTAGGAGGTGAATAAGATCATTAATATCTGCATCTTTTACTATAGGGCCATCGTTCAAACCTTTTTTTTGCCTCTCCATACATTATCGTCAATGTAGCTGGCTGTATTTGTATGGGGCACCTAAAATTTTATTAAAGTTCATATTGATGATTTTAGTTCATATGATGGTCTCATTCACCTCCAAAAATTTGGCACAGCCTTGCAATGTCACCCTGTATTTGATAATTGTAAGCATAAAGTATAAAACTTAGCATTTTCTATAGTACCTATTTCGATTTTCCTCTGCTCTACCAAACGTATGCTAGTTACTGCGTACCTACCTCCTTAATTTAATCAATAGTTACTTTGGGTACTGCACTGTACTACAATACTGTAGGCTAGGCAGTATACATGTGTGCAAAAAGCATGACTTTTGGAAGATTTCCACTTCAAGATACACGTAAATCTTTCATTAAACGTTAATTACAGCCCGGGGTTTCGTAACTAGCGCATGTACGCGTAGGCAAACCTCTTCCGGGCGCTTTCGTGAATATTCACGAACCATCATTCTCCTTGGTTTATTTTTTAATTAGTGGCCGCTTTTTCATAGGCCAGCTCAATCAAGATAGGCTCTGGCGTTCGTGTGAATGGCCTACGGTTGCTCGCCGTTGCCTCACGCATCGGGGACTGCCTCACCGATTATATGCTAATGAGATGTCATAACAAGTGAATAATTACGGCCAGCCACGAGTCGCCCTTTCGCCCCACACAAATTGGATTTACGTGAAAAGCGAGTTTTACCGACGCGACACGAGGTTGACGTATGCTTTAGGGGGCAAAGACATGCAAGGTTTTAGTGTTTGCAGGTAGGCAACAAGGTAGGCTATGTTTTGTATGGTCACGATTTTCCTAACTTAGTACCATGTAGGTACTAGGACATTCCTCTTTTTGCAGAAAGACGTTTCCACTTAGGACTCTAAGCACCCAAACTATATTTTTTGCCAAAAACAAAGAACTCAGAAATGTGATATCGTACCAATCTTTACAATAAAACATATTATAATAGACGGAGTACTCTTATTATTATGTTCGTTTAAATGGAACCCGCTAGAAGTAAAGATCACTGTCTAGAAAATTTCCTCCTAGCAGTCGTTAATGACCATCACAGCCATTTCAAGCTTGTCAGCGTGTTTTCTTTGCTACAACATTCTGTGATATTTTTCGTTGGACGCACCACTTTTCACGAAAAGCCCCGCTGTGGAAATTGCGACCAGCGTCGGGGGGCAGCGTGACCAAGCATGCTGCGTTAAGGGGCGCGCGGGTCGTTATGCTAATAGACCTTATAACGCTTCACGTTACCACAACCCAACACCACATTTGCAGGAATGTCAACTTTAGTTCGTTGCGTTGGAGACTATTTTTGAATGGGTTTTGAGACCGCTTGTGTCGTTTTTCTGTGTGTTGAGTCCAGCGGTCTGCGTGTCCGCTGCCTGTAGCCGCGATAGTGGGAAAATGGACGGTTGACTACGTTTATGGCTTACCCGCCAGGGCCGGATTAAAGGCGAGCACTTGTTCTCATAAATACGGGAACACGTACGAACGGCGAGATAGCGCGCCTTAATAAGGTTTATTTTCTAAACAATGGCTGTGTCGTTCTTAGGGAAATTTTATGTGATGCCGCTTTTGAAAGTCGAAAACAGTTTATTAAACAAAATACAATGAAATTCATTTATAGACCTATGTATTTAGTTACTTCTAGTTACACACAAGTTTAATTAAACCATTTGTTCGTGTTCTCAAAACTCGCAAAAATTTCATGGAATCAGATAAATAAAATCATTTACAGTAGTTTGATTTTAGGGATTAAAATCTCGTTTTACCTAACCTGTATTTTGAATAATCCTAATAGGTACCAAATTGTTTATTAGAAGGGTGAATTTCCCAGCAGCAAATTTTACGCGGCATGAGTGAAATCGGCAGTGCAGAGTGATACAATGAGGCTTATTTATTTTTTTATTTATAGAAGGCGTTATCCCGTATACGAGACCATAAATATTTTTTGATTAGGACTACGTTAAATACGGAATAAAAAATGATAAAGCACCATATTTTTCATTTCGGTGGCGCGGTCAAATCCATTTTTCTGTTTAATTTCCCTTATATAGTAAAAACTTTTGGTTATTTAGTATTATTGCTTATTTCATTTAAATCGTAAATAGTTATAGTACTATCACATAATAATTTTATAATTTAATCTATTTAATTAAATGACGTATAAGTAAAAATGCATGTGGTCAAATAAGACTTTTCATATCGGTGAATTTTAGTTTGTCGAGAATATTTTTGCGTGGGACAACCTTAGCTCCTTGCCCCCGCGCTAAAACGCTACATACCAGTGCCGCCTCAATGCTTAAAGTAAATAGACGTGCGCCGCTTGCTCCGTGTTCCCGCCAAAAAAGTAAGTAGTTGGTTTCGGTGACATGGGACATTTTATTTTTCATTTCCGCAGGTTGGAATATATTGTCATCCAATTCTCCATAAAATGTATGAAATATTTATTGGTATCCTTCCCAAACTACGTTTATTACTGTGGTATTAATAACTTTGTGACTTTAAAACTTTTATTGTTTTGTTAAATTATGTCATTGATTTTAATATCGGTGTTTTCATTTCGGTTGATTCGGTGGCCTAAATTGACCACCGAAATGAAACAAAATTCCCGAAATGATAAAAAATATCATTTCGGTGAATTTTATTAATTCCGGTGCGTAAACTGTTCATATCGGTGATTGTTTTTCTCATTTCGATGGCTTCATTATATCATTCCGGTGAAATCTATATTATATTATACAGCTGAAGAGTTTGTTTGTTTGTTTTTTATTTGAACGCGGTAATCTCAGGAACTACTGGTTCAATTTGAAAGAATATTTTTGTTTTGCCTTCCTTTTTAGGATTTCGTACCTTGAAAGGTAAAAAACGGAACCCTTATAGGATCACTTCGTTGTTTGTCCGTTTGTCTGTCCCTACCCTTTTTCTCAGGAACACGTGGAGGTATCAAGCTAAAATTTAATCAAAAGCTCTGCGGTCCCTTAAAGCTGTAAAAAAATCAAACTTCTAAGCCAACGCAATCAAAAGATACAGCCGTTATTGCCGTAAATATCAGCAAATTTCTGCAAATTTTCAACACTCGAAAAGGAATCAAAACCTACCTACAGGGTACTTCCCGTGAACTTAGAATCTTGAAATTTGGTACAAAGCAATGTCATTTATAGTACAGATACAGGAATAATTGCGAAAACTGTATTTTTTTGTTATATCATATAAAAACAAAACTTACTGTCCCTTTCTTCATGAACGCGTTAAGGTGTTAAATGAAAATTACAATGACATATAATGGACTATAATTAAGATACAAATTATTTATTCAGCGAAAAGCGTCGTCCTTTTATTACAAAATGTCACAGAAAAAAAAGACGCTTTAAATTTCCATATAACTACTATTGATTCCCACTCTACACTCTGACCGATCCAAAGGTTCCCATTATGCTAGCAGCATTGCCTCGTTGAATAGCAATGGAAACCTGTTGAACCAGCCAGAGTGGGGATCATTACCCTTATCCCTCAGTCGTTGTCCCAACTCTTTGAAAAGCTCGCGTGCCTCATCTCCCCAGGGCCCAGCCGTCTCCACAGCGATTGGAACAAAATCATACTCAGACTTAGCTCAGCATACTTAGTATGTTTTAACTTGGCAGCATTTTCCGCCGCTGAACCTGCTGGAGTAACAGGCATACTGTAACTTCAATAGGTTCAGTAAATGTGTCTAACGCATGTTGCGTCCCATAAGAGGCTACGCCCTCTTCGCCATGGGACCAACGTTAGGTCATCTGGTCTCTTACCATCCATGCGGGACAAGCCTGGTGGCTCTAGGACGCAAGGAATATTTACGGAAACCGTGGCCCGACGCACAAATTCATTGATAGAATGGTATAAATTGCACTTGTGAAAAGCAACTGTGAACCTGTGACAGACGAGGAATTGAACCCCGTGTCTTACGCAATCCGGGCAATTAAGTATGTATGGTGACAAAACACTTTAAAAACAAAAATAAACTATAATAGAATGGTGCTTTGGGAACCGCCCCGCACATCTTTGGCAACTCAGTCCATGGTAGCCGTTTTCATCTAACATCACACCACAAATACAGCGATGAGGTTCACAAACTTTGCTGCCCAGTCTTAAAGCTACTGCAAATCTTAAGGAATTGTTGTCGAGAAGCGTACCCAACTGTGGAGACGGCAAAGCATGCAGCCAAGCACCAGATTCAGGTTTTGAAACTGCTTTAAGGCATGCCAACATCACGCTGGAACCTACGGGAACGGAGTAAAGGCAAAACGCACAGAAAATGTCGAAGAGGACCGCTAGTAGTGTTGTTAAGCTAAAAAGTTTATTTAATATGATATGGGTTTACTTTTGTCTCTAGACTATACCAGACGAGGCACAGACAGGGACGACGATGAAGCGAGCTCACCCAGAAGAAGCCTGTTCACTCTTTTTCTGAAAATAACAGGGTTGTAGACCGATGGAAACACATATGCGGGTAGAGAGTTCCACTCTTTTGCTGAGCGCATTATAAAGTTGACGAGAAGCGCTTAGTTTGAAAACTTTTTAAACGCGCTAATCTCAGAGACTACTGCTCCGATTTAAAAAAAGGGTTAGATAGCTCATTTATTGGAAAAGGTTATTGGCTATACTTGGTGTCCTTTAAATAGAGGTCCAGCCTTAAATAGGTGATAGGCTAGACAATGACAGTCATTAGAAAATATATAAAAAAATGTAAGTTATGTTCTTTTCAAGTTGTGTACATTAGAAAATCTACCAAATTGTCATCTAGTGATGGGTTTTCGACTACTGTTAATACAAATACTTTTTTTACTTGTTTATTTTACGATGCGAGTTTATATAGCCGAAGGCCTATTTTATTTGTAAATTAGGTTACATTTAATAATAAATAGTAAATAAAAAAGTGAAAAATTGTAGTCACAGTAGTCTAGCTTATTACCCGTATTGTGTGCAGCGCACGGCGCTTAAATTTCGCGGGGAGAATTGCTGTTTTTCCGTTATAATAATATATGAGTCCTGAAAGAAGGTTAACTTCTACATACGGGATACTGTAAAACATCACGCTGCGACCTACGGGAATGGAGTGAAATCAAAACGCACGGATGCAGTCACGACGAACCACGTGTTTTAGTGTATAGAAGTAATTTTGTTAAAGGCTTTCGGTGGGTGGATAAGTGTTGTCATTTCGGTGGGCGAGTTATTTCATTTCGATGAATCGTTTTTTCATTTCGGTGGCATCAAAACTTTGAAGTAATGTATCTTTTTAGTTTATCAAGATATTTTGATGGCGTTAAGTATTGATCTAAACAACATCAAGAAGTATCATAAACCATAGTTTGAATTCAAAAAATGTTAAAAATAAAAAAGTTCACCGAAGTGATAAAAAATTCGACTTTGTTGAAATTGACCCAGAAAAGTTATTTTCAGCTTATTGTGCTACTGACATTCTCACACTGTTTACGAACAATATAAAAATCAGAACAAATATAAGGAAGTTCGTGTGGTTTGTGGTTTTACGCTCTTATGTGGCAATAAAGAACTTTAAACGCACAGCCATCGCATTGTTGGAAGACAACATCTTTTGTCGGGGGATCGACGATTATAATTCACTCCAGATTGGTTATTTTGAACATTTTACTTGTGTTGGCAGCTTCGTCTGTTTTGTATGAAGCGTGGGATCCGGGCTGACCATGAGGCTCAGTGAAAGTACGCATTGTCCTTAGATAAACCAAGGGCGCTTATAATAACCTGTGATTATTATGTCAATGTACTGAAATTCTACGACATAACAAGACACTGAGTTGCTCTATGGTAAGTAGCAGTCTTTGGTAAGGGTGAACTGGTTCACACACATAAAGTGATTCTGTCAGCTGCTATATTCTGTTAAAAAAAATATGTTGATATAAGGTTGATCATGAAAGTTTATTTGAATAAGTATTGTGTAATTGATGCTACTGGACTCTGAGGTTTACTAAATTATTAGTTCAGTAAAATACCTGCAAAGTTCTTTAAAAAAATGTGACAAACTTTACCATACTGTTTGGCAGTTTGGTAAGTTATGACAAAATTTTGATAATTTACCAAACATTCCGTCACACCATTACGTAACCGCGAATTCACGGCACAAAAGTCGGACTTGGAACGCGATGCGAGATGAACCTTTCTTACCTTGTGGTTTCGGCGGTTGATCCCGCATAATTAGGGTGTTTAAGACCGTAATAGCTTAACGGTGCCAATCTAACAGCATTGTTCCGTAGCGCCAGACAAAATGCGAGGAGACTGGATATTTTTTACGGTGGTTTACTGTTAATGGACGCAAATTATCATGTCCTCTTTAATTTTCTTTAAACGCCATCGTAATTATGGTTTTGTGAGGAGCGGTAGCTGTACGATTAAAATATTTTACAATGTGGTACGAAGCCAAGATGTACCTATAGTGAATTACATAAATAACAAACGTCACAGTTCATAGAACGTTGAAAAAGAGTCTCTCAATACCTATCGCAAGACATCAATCTTAATCACGTCAACGGTATGAACACCCATCATACATAGTCAGTTCTCAAAAAGTCACTTCCTCCGCGAACCGAGCCGACTAAGCATCGCTTTTTGCGGAATGTCGGACACTCGGGCAGGTGTGGTCCGCAGTCGCTAATGAACACAATGAAGACGTATTCCAACGAGTATATCCGGCGTTGATCGATTGATTTACTCGCTGCCACCGCACTCAAGCTTTTTGTATTCGAATGTCGCGCGGCATTTGCATATCGGGCGAATTTAAACAAGACGAACGATGGGGCCCGTGATGCGCTAGATACGCGAGGGGATATGACATTTGCATATGACGGAGCATTCACTATTAATCTTGTTAACAAAGGAACCGTTAATGTTTCCGTTTTTTATATACAATGCTTGTTTGTTGACCTAATTATGACTTCAGAAGACCGAATAGTTGAGGTCACATCTAAAATTTATCTGGTTATCCCTTTAGATTGCTCTATGTTGGAGTAAACGACATGCGAGAGAACTACTTAAAAAAAATTATAATATAATAATATAAAACAAATAAATCTCTTTGTCCTGACAAGCTTTCAGCAGTTTATACGTCCTTACCGATCAAGGAATTTAGGTTAATCTACCATAAAATGCTCGTATTGACCCTACTTTAGGTACTCTCTCCGATCTAAGCTGCACTAGAAGTTTACCAAGAAATATATCCAGTTTCCTGAAGCCTCGCTGTCCCATATGAACCTAAAGCGAAATAGCTAATTATGACTAACAAGGTTCATGGGTGACACGGTATAATTACACGTGGCAGGACAGTAGGTAAGTATACTACGTTCGTGTCGTCTCATCTTGATAGCGCACTCAATTGTCGGGAGTGCACTTCGTTGTCGCGAGCTATCGTGTGCTCGTCAACCGAACGTTGATTGTGACCTGACATAAAATGTGACATGCTATGAGATAGCTGGTAGTGGCGTCATGAACGTGACATCAAAGTACCTTGGTCGAAATAGCCATGCAATTTTTATGGGCTATAGGCTATAGGATGTGTGCTAAAGGTGCGATGGCTGTTTGCTGTGTGTTCATAAGTGTCATTCCGTGACCTCAATTGAAATAAATATTTTAAATTTGAATTTGTAGGTATCCATAGTTTTATCTTATTGGAATCATGAGTCAGACAATGATAGGTGTAGACCTAAATACATCATTCTCAATTCAAGGGTTCTGGTAATAAACGATAACATCTTAAATCAACACATTAGA
The DNA here is from genome assembly GCA_963584085.1 of Pyrausta aurata. NCBI lineage: Eukaryota > Metazoa > Arthropoda > Insecta > Lepidoptera > Crambidae > Pyrausta > Pyrausta aurata. The sequence goes on along the minus strand of OY757255.1, from coordinate 6,654,900 downwards.
AAATATCAACTTTTCAACCTTAGCTGCATGGTTAAATGTAACTTAATGCAGCACACTATAAAGGTTTTACAATAACATTCATTTGCCGATATTTATGTTAACAGAGAGTTACTTAAAGCCACATTACATCCTGATAAAACGAGTAATTATGCAAAACAAAACAGATATGTTAATACGTTGTCTGGTCGATTTAGCGCCCCCTGCTTCGGCGGACATTTGTAGTATTTAGCGGAGGGTCACTTATCCTATCTTGATCTACATCCTTTCATCGATTACAAACACTTAACGAATGTTTAGTTTCCATGAAGTATTAATTACTAGCTTATTATCTTTGCAATGCGTATGGCAAGTGTGCTCTGTGTAATGGTTTGAAAAATAAGAAAAGCTGCTATATTTACCTTTTGTTAGTGTTCATGAAATGAGATACTTAGCCAAGAGACTTTAATCGTTCTACTAGCCACTCAATTAGTAGGCTTCCATCAACTGCACTCATAAGACAAAGAAAGTTCCCATTAATTATTTTAAAATTTATAAGTTTAACCCTTCCCTGATTATATTAGAATACATTATAGCCCTAAGTCATTTTTGACAAGCTGCTAATCATATTCAAACGTACACCTTGCGATGCTGATGCCGAATAGTTAGAATTTTAAAACGTCGAGGCACCCAGTAATTTTGAGGGATCCGGTTTGACTAAAAATAATCTAAACTGTCTTTACCACCTGTCTTTACGTTCATTTTTATTGTAATCGACAGTATTTGGCTCTGTATTTCAGATTTTTGTGAGATTTAAGTATCCAGTTGGTGTTCAAGAAAGATATTCCATGAAATATCTAGAGTTTTGACTAAATTATGTACCTACATAATGCATAACTTTTTCTAATGTAGAGTCATTAAACTGTATTAATGTTTATTTATTTATGTTTCGTGATTTTCACTGATGAAATTGACAAAGGATAGACAATATGGTTCAAAGATTCTAGTAGGATGTATTTTGTTAAAGAAAGTCTAATTAATGAAGTGTAGGGCGGTGTGTTTACACTGCTATAATTAAAACTACATTATACAGACCCATCCTGGTGGCCACGCCGTGACAATCATCGCCCATATCTAATACCGCTTTACTCATACATTCAGCATAAGTAATTTGGGTTCTACCCCACCACTTTACCACCGTCTAGTCTCCGTGTAAATTTATGGAAGTAAGAGTTCCTTTTATGTTGGACGGACGTGAAAATTAAAATTGTATATAACTTCGACGGTCCAAAGAAAGGCATTTACCGATGTGCTTGATAAGCGTGGCGCAACTGCCAGTAGCCATTGTTTTAATGTTACGATGAGAAAATACGTTTCATTCCGCCGGAGAAATTAAAATTTGACGGTTTAGGTAATTTGTTTTTAATTAGTGTAAGTAAATACCGTTTGTGATGGGAGTACAGATACGCTTTGTTAATGGCTGACAATTAAATTAACAACGTCAGTCGTCAAAGTAATGGAGTCAAATGTGATCGTTGTATTATAGTACACGAAACCGTAATATTGGACCGTAACCGTAGGATAGGTCCTATACTTGATACTTAGTTGAAATGTCACGAATACATATACGAGTATCAAAGAGCATTGGCTTCAAAGAAAACACGCGCTTCGTTTTGCATGTGAATATCTACAACGCTGCTTTCAATTCAAGGTCTGCTTTTCTAGTGTCAAGTGCAATGTTTACCTTTACATAAATACCTGCCGTGCCATTTTGTGCTTCCTTCTAAATAAAACATTGTGGAGGGACCAATGGGCTCGGCAATAAACGTTTAATTGCAGTAGCAGGGGCCGCTCACTCAATGCTCGCCAATGGGTAAGCATTAAGCATTAGGGGACGAGCATATAAAGCCCGCACATAGCACGCCTGGCGATAACACGTAGCATTATCGTGATGAACGGCAATTTATATGCGGAAGGCGACGCAAGCGCAAGCGTGAGTTTTATAATGAATCAACATACTTATATGCACGTAAGTACTTGTATAAGTACATACGTTTAACTATCTAAAACAGTATCAAATGGATTGTAAAAAATATTGTTGAATAATATCGGTGTTTACACAAAATAAATATCTCAACCGGTCGCAATAAATCAAAGAAGTAAAAATTGTGATAAAAAATGTAAGTAGATGATAATGAGTGCCACATTTACCTCCGAAAAGAAGCGATTTAAAACAAAACCTGTATAAAAACTGATGGTATTCAGTTAGTAGAGTAAGGAAAATGATAGGAAGAAACAAACCAATACAAAGTCCCTGATTTCTGCATGCTTGCGGAAAAACAAGATATTTTTAGTGCGTAAATATTATTGTTTTCAGTTTGAACCAATAACTACACCGTACATAGAATTGTATTTATAGCTCATTTAAAGAAAACAATACCACCCAAACTACGTTTTACAACACATATCTAGTTATAACCAGCACGAAGCGGCAAATAGAAGTATCAAAGAAAAACAGAGTTTTAAAAATTATGGTAATTGTTTACCGTGGCTTATGTGCACCTCGCCACAACTTATTATTATGTCCAAATAACAATAACAGCCCATAGACCATAGAGCTAGCTTCTTTAAATCTATGTGTAAGTAACGTAGTGAATTCATATTTCAATATTTGAGGCGTGATCCACTTACACTTTCCATATAACTGAGAATTTGACTTCAAATGCTTACGAAAGAAAAGTTAAAACTTTGATAACTTTACTTCATTCTTCTCATCAGGCAGAAGATTCTTCAACTACGTTAGAGACAATGATTGCCATTAAGAAATAATAATTAAATAATAATGATAAAATAAAAACCTATAACGAGCTGTATTTATATACTTTTATCTAAAAGTCCCTGTAATAGAAACTTTATATAAATATTTAGGAACATAGCTTTCTATCAATCTTGGGTCATAAAACACCGAGCTACGTCCGCTCTATAAGTTTGCAAGTCTATGTCCAGCGACACGGAAGCCCGCTACTGTGTGACTCCATTGTACAGGCCGGCACTTTTCAATCGGTTATCACACTACTTAGTCTCACTCGACGCAAAGGCCCGCCGCTCTTTGTCACCTGCCCATACATAGTGCCGCCACTGGCTCGCGCGAGTCACTGCATTCTAATAAGCCTCCAAAGTACGGATGCATTGTTCGTAAATGCGATCCGGCTGTTCCAACGCGCAATTTGACCTACAATTTCTGTTCTAGTTTTTCACGACAAAGGCAAGTACTCATAGCTACGTCATTGTGTCATTAATACTTAGATCTGAAATCATTGTTTGTTGCTCCAAATCAAACCAAATTCCAAACATTGTATCACATACGAATATTACACCCTTTCAGAATCCCGACAATAGAAGTGATTATAAATCATAACATCATGTTAATCCTAAATCACACAATTGGATCCTCGTCAAGCACGCATGCTCCTGATATAATTTACGACCCTAAAACGTAAACAATACGTGGCAATATGTCAAAATACTCTCACATAATACGATCAACGCCTAAAGAAATGGTCGAAGAGTTCATAATAACCCACAAGGACCTAACCGAGTAACAAAAGATGTCACCGGCGACGAAAAAACCCTATGAACTTCTGTAGGAGTTAATAGAAACCCGATACAAAAGAACACAGCGGTGGTTCTGTCCCTCAATGGCTGTGACCCACTAATTCATATTTATGACATGCTCAAAGGGGTCGTTCTATCAAAATTCTTGCGTTTTGTAATCTTGTCATCGTTGATTGCGGTAAGGTTGTAGATATGAAAGGGATTTCAAAGGAGATATTTCGTGATTTGTTTTTTACTCGACTGTCTTTTGTCAAATCTATGATTAAATACCTCTTATCTTAGTAGAACACAACCATGACACAAAGTGTGACGTAGTCCAAGGAGCATTACACTGCTTAGTTGGCGCGGCAAAACCATGTGACATCACCTTCATATTTTATGACCATCTTACCTCAAGAAACATCTCGCTGTGGTGTAAGCAGTCTTAGTACTCTCTCCCAACACGATCATTACATTCCTCTTTACACAAAGTTTCATTGCTATGAGCGATTTAGCTCATCAATATGGTCGTTTCTTTAGCCTGTCAAATTCCCTTGAATATCGCGTGAATGATAGCGTTAAGATATTTTATTCTTTCAAAGAGAATCATGCGCAGCTCTCGGGCGTGCGCGAGGTGCTTCAACAAAAGCTCAATCGTATTTACATTTAGTCATCGGCTATTCATCAACGCAGCCTCTATGTTATACATCAATAAAAACTCAAGACAATCAGTGATAAACTGATAAAGAAATGGTGCTAATGTAAATAAATGATCAGCGATATGTTAACGTCTGCTTTATAGACTCAAAGCTATGGAATGGGCGTCTGTAACAAATCTCTGATTGTGAAATAAAAACATTTTTTTTGTCGATATCCTTGCAGATTAATTGTTTTTTTTTTTTCAATTTTAGGGGTACTAGGATATAAAAAAATCTGAAAAATAAGTATGGCGAAGTAACTGGTGCAATCGTCATCATCTTTACGCACAAACCTTCGATTAATCGTGGTTAGGTACTTGCAGCATAAGATTATGCTTTACCTAAAAAGGAACAGGTACTCTTGTAATGTAAAATTTCCATAAGAAGCTCTTTCCATAGTTCTTAGCCGATAATCTGTTCGGGATTGCGCGCGCGCACAACAAGTGGGCCTAACAAGCCGTTCCGACACTAAGCCTAAATTATATCGCAGTGACTAATCGCTCGTCAGACGCGGAGCATTTCACACACGGACAAACACGTCATATTTAAGCCATGTACGAAGTGGTGTGGTAATGAAGATTGCCAGAATGCAAAAAAGAAGAAGAAAAAAGTTAGAGCCGAAAAGTGATTTATATACCTTATATTTATATTCGTTAAAGTTTTGTTTCTTGCTTGCGGGATTGCACGATGCTGTTAAGTTTATCTTTGCAACTTAACTAAGCTTACTTGTAGTACAAAATCTAAATTGACAACATGCTTAAACGTTAAGCTGACTTAAATGTTTGCAATTTTGGTCAAAAGAAGCAGATGATGCCTCGCCAAAAAGTTTCTGTATTAGACCGAGGAGATGCATTTAAACCAGTTAGTTCTCCTTACAACCAATTCAAGATTATTTTAAAACTGGTCATTGTAACCATAAGTTATGCTCATAGTTTTGAACCTAACAAAGCAACATCATACCGAGTGGCGACTAAGCGGGAATGAACTTTCGAACGACACGAATAAGGAATTAAGTTTGACAGTAAATAGAGGTGTAATTCAGCGATGTTCGTGCGCACGAGTCGGCGTATCGACAACATAATGGTCGGCGATCCCCGCCCGATTTATACAGCCCTCACCATCTATCGCGGTTTGCTTTGGAACGTTATTAATCGGATCATTATCGATAAGGCGCCTCGAAGATAGGGATGTGCTATGAGATGCCATCACTGAAGGAAATGATGCACTTATCCTTTACCTTATAATCTGCATCATCATTATCAGCTAAAGGAGTGTACGACTGCTGAACATAGGCCTCAGGACCACAGCTTTTCACAGCAACCGGTTGTGAGCGGTCTGTATCAAGTGTGATCCCGCGATCTTTACAAGGTCGTCTCTCCATCTTGTCGTTAGACCTCGTAGGCTGCGCCTTTGGTCGAAGGGTTTGCAATCTAGAACTTTTCTGCCCCAACGGCCATCAGTTCTTCGTTCTTTGTACCCTGCCCACTGCCACTTGAGCTTACTGATTCGTAGGGCCCATTACCTTAGTCCTTCAACGTATCTCCTCGTTTCTGATTCGATCTTGTAGAGTAACACCTTTTCCTTTACATAAGATCATAATTATGCTGCATTTACATTTTTAAGTTCCATTTCCATCATACTAGTAGTATTATATTATCTGTGTCAAAGTTTTCTTATAAATATCGAGAGAATTAAAATGAACGTCCCAGCAAACCTTTTTTATCCTTAGTCATTATTGTTACGAAATGATAATTCATCAATCTTTCACAGATACAGGCACCTACTTTTTTACCGACTTTTTTTTAAATCTATGTTACTGCAAAGTTTCAATACATTTCGCTTTTAAATCTTGGGTCTTACAAAATACTTTAGCACAACATTATCGGCATGTTTAATAGATAGAATAACGGCAATTCGTTGTTATTAGATGACCGACACATTTTTAAAATATACGTATCCAACTGCAAAGTACCAAAAATTTTGCTTTTGAAAGTTAGGTCTTACAAAATACTTCAGCACAACATTATCGGCAAGTTTAGTTAGAATTACGGCGATTCGATGAAGGCTCACTCATCGGGTTCAAATGTCAAGCCGCCATCATTTACGGCTATAATTCACAGTTGCTCAACCAATGCTACAATTGCTCCTACCTTTTCCATGTCTTTATCCTCATTTCTTGTACACGCCCGTTGCTTTGACCTTTTAGGTGAAATAACGTCAAAGGAGAAAGAGGAAGTTAATAGTCTACAGAAAAAAAAACCTTTAGGCATAGGTACTTAATTAAATTCAGAACCTAAAACTTACTGTAACGTTGTTAGAACTGGAGCCTGCTTGATTGCCTTAAAAATTACGATACTTGGTGTTCTGTTGTCAGGATATTTTTAATTACTTATAAATGTCGCTTGCAAACACACCCATTGTATTTGGGGTTATACGACTAATAATCGCTGACACGCCTGCAGTTAGAGGTAGGTTTACCTCATGGTCACTGACACAGAATAGTTAGATACGTATCGAAATTATTAAGGTCCGTAAACATATTAATAAGCAGTTTTTCTATTAAATGCGGTAATCGGAAGGGCATCAAACAATTTGCGATGATAAACAACACGACAAGGATGCGTCGAAGACGCCGCCAAAGAGCCTAATGGGCGCCCGTGGACACAATAACAAACACGTTTAGTGCCATAAGGTAACTGGCTCTGGGTAATAAGTAGACCGTACAACGAATAGATATGGCAAAACAAAAAGAATTTGCGATGATAAACAACTAAGCCAGCGAGGGTGCACGAAAGACGCCGCCAAAGAGCCTAATAGGCGCCCGTGGACACAATAACAAACACGTTTAGTACCATAAGGTACCTCCAACTGGTATTGGGTATTAAGTAGACCAGACAACAAAATAGACATGGCAGATAATAACAAGTCCTCGAATCTCCTTCAGGTTATTAAATCTATAAACATAAAAAATGTAGGTGTTTACCTATCATTATTAATCGTACATGGACACATTAAATAATAATCTAAAAAGGATCAAGATTATATTTTGTCCTGCAATGTTACACTGACGTGCCTTTGACATCTTAAAAATATTGCCATAATCAAACTTTTTAGGAAATTTTCAAGTTTGACAAACATATGAAACCAGAATTTTAACCGGCTCGTTCTATATGTCATGTCAACACTTTGGAAACAATATATCATCCTAAAGAAAGACTATTTTCCACTATCATTAAAAAAATGTTATATTTTCACACACAACAATAATGTATATAAAAGTAGTTGATAAAAATATTTAGAATTTTGAAAAATATGCTTGGCATGTCTAAATAATTAAAAGTTCTCGAACGCGAAGGCATAGCTTCTACACCCTAATCGCCACCTTCAGGCTAGCATTTCAGCCGTGCGCTGATTTCACACTCGTCTGACATACTTAATTTATTCTAACAGCCGATTTACACTTTCTTCCCCACACATACGGCTGATATTCCTTTGCCAATCTACCTAATTAATTACGAAATTACTATGTTATGTAAATGAAAGCTTACGCGTATAACATAGAGTTGAAAACTGCGGATTCAACAAAAAGTCCCGTGGGTACGTATTATCCAGAGATCAATCAAAAGCACACGCCAAAATGCGGCGTTTTGCTTGCAAGCTTACAAATAGCACTCTTTAGTGCCGTTCCCTTGGCCGTAATGACTTTTGTATTGCCTTTTGTTCCACTATCTAAGCTGCAGTTTTAAACAGAGATATATTGCTAATGGTCTTACGATGTACTTTTGGTTATATCACATTGTCAAGTAAATTGTGTGTGTTTTTTTTTAATCCAGATTCGTCATTTTAGATCAATGTATTTGTTACAGTCAAAACCAGTCAATTTCATTATTTCCAGTCAATTTGATTTTACCGGTCAATATGCTTATTGACTGGTTAAGGGTTTTGACATATTCAATTATTGAGACTAGAATACGTCATCTAAAGCATTTTTTGTCTGTAGGTAAGCACAAAAGCTGTAGTTTAAAGTCGTTAAAACCTTTCTTTGATATTAATTCACACGATCGAAAAAGGTTTAACAAGTGCATCTGTCTCTCAAGCAATTAGTTTATAAATGTAACTTTTCGTTTTGCGACCTTTACCGAGAGGCATTGAGAAGGCACCTGTAAAACGAGGCCGTGTGAACTCCCCGTAATTGAAATCATAAAGTAAAACGAATAAATAAATCGAACTCTTTGTACCGGTTTCCCACACATCCATTTATCATTCAAGAAACAGCGAGAATTGAATAATGTTTATAAACCCTAATGGATCGGTATTACGCCAATTTCGCGGACTAAGTAAGTGAAATTAAGTGAATTACGGATCGAGTGCAAGCAACCTGATTTAATGTGACTTCGCCTCTAGTTATCATGTATCAAAGACCGCGTCTGACATCCTCTGCAGCGTTTTAGCTTTTAATAGGAAGTCGTTAAAATATTGCGTAGAGTAGTGCACAGTTCAGAGAGATTTTTATATGGTATACAAATAATAATTCTTAAAAGATTGTGCGTCTATTCACGGTCACGAAATATAGATACATCCAGCTCATATCATACGTAGTTTATACAATTATGAAACACGAACTGAACTATAACTTACAATGCTGGTGAGGTTGTATTGCAGCCAAATATCCAGCTGCTAAATGCTAATGAAAACAAATATTATTGTTGTTATACCTGTCACATTAGTACATACTTCTTCCAAGCCCTCAAATTAGGTGAGTTCGTGCCTATACTGTCTCTGTGGAACCAGCTACACTGCACTGGCAAACCCCCAGCGACGTCTCCTCGGCAATGATTGATGGCTCCCGAATCCTGCGCCGGCGGCGAACGCGGGATATACCGCGACTCGCGACGGCCACATCCGCCCGCGGTCACAGACTCACTTTCCCTCCCCCCAGATTGATGGAATTAGCAAACGACACGATCTACTCGTAACTCGCGGGATTAAGCCGTCACACGCTGTCGAGTCTGCAAATAAATTACAAACTTCGTAATAAATTGCTAAATGATTTTTTTGTACATCTACTTGTACTACACGGCAATTAATAGAAATATATAAATAACAAACTATAGCTTGCGTCGGAAATTTCATACAAAGGAAATAACTACATTACCCGTGTCAAATAATAGAGCTTAATTCGTAGGTAGATCACCATCAAAGAGCACGCAACTTTATGGATTAAAAAACAGCATAAATCACCGAGTACAATCCTCAACCACGCATTACGGTGATAATCTAAGCCTCCGCGAGTGCAGTTATTATTGGTTTGATTTATCGCAACACCGGCCATTATCCCGAAAACTGTGATGTTTGAACCCTTTTGTTTACAGCCGCCAGGCAAACATTGAACAGGTGAAACTGCGACCGAACAGGGGTTCGATCGCGCCTTTCTTCACGGTTTTTGTACGACTTTTTGTCGGTTTCCGTAGGTAAATGGTGTCCAGATAGAGGTCGAAATAACACCAGCAGTAATTAGCGGCGATTAATAATCGGTTATCTTGATCACTGCTCCAGCTAGCGTAATAATTGCTCGACGTGTTCGGTGAGATTTTTTTGTTATGTTTTCTATTTGGTAAAGTTAATCTGTTTCGTAATCCTAAGTCAACTTGACGCTTACTTTTTATAATTTTGTATCATGCAAAACCTGTTTACACAGTCCAGTCGGCAGATACATAACACAAAAATCTTTTTTTTTAAATATAAACCAGACTAGAGGTTTTGACCTCACAAAAAATTTTCGGCATGTTCGATTCAGGATCTTTAAGTATGACGCCAATTTCACTATACATATAAATAAGGTGTACTTACCGTGAAATACTCTAAGAATGACTCTTTTTAACAACATTAGTTTAACTAAACGACCCATTGCCCTGCACATCATCAGTGATAATAATCGTGCATTCGTCATCGCCTATGATTTCGCGCTCGTGACCTCTCTATCGAATACAAATCGTGCGTCAAAATCGGCTCTCCCATCGCCTTGATGTTTTATCATTACGCTACGTATAATATCTAATTTTAAAGCTATCGATCAACTCCCCGGTGGTGTGCACCAGTTTGAAGATACGTGTCAATTTATAAACGATAACATTGCGTCTTTGTTCCGACGGTGAGCCGGACAAGATTGAGATCGTCGATACAGTCTCTAGGTATGTTCGAAATCAATTTGTTGGAATAAAAGCATGGTTAATGTCATAAGTGGTCTTAATCTAAGATCGAGTGGTGTCGGCGGCTTTTCGCGCATGCGCACGGTGGAATGTGACGTGCGCCGGCTTCCCCGAACTGCGATGCTGCGCCTACGCCGGCCGGGCTCGCACGTCCAATATCAATCAGATCTAAAGAGATGTACCGGCTTGCTAATTTCTTATCGATTGTCTCGGATGTTGGAAGCTATGAAGCCAAAATTTTGTATAGAATTTAATATGGCACTTGAAAAAATACATATTTTTGTCCTTTTAACCTCATGACTACTCAGACTTGAGATTAAAGCTTGACTGCAACAACTTAATAAGAATTACTTACCTTCTAATTGCTAATCTAGTGTTTGTAGTAGTATGAATAGTTCAATAGATACGCACTTTCTCGTGACAGGACGCATGGGAGGCTACTTCACTGGCAAAATCTCTAGTCCTCAAGGGTTACAAATGCAGAGGCGAAAGTGGACGAAGGACATTGCTATGCGTGCTTATGAGGCAAGCCACGGTTCGGAGTTTTGGAGTAAACTGTAAGTAGTACAAATACGGAACTGTATAGCTAATATTATCGTTGTCAGGTATTCGTAGCACAGGGAAGAAAATTCCTTAGTTCGAACCGGTTTGGGTTCGAACTAAGGAAATTGGTGTGTTGTCGCATATTTATTATTCATTTATTTTCTTTAACATTCTGCTTCAACGTAAAATCTATCGATATCCAGTTGCCCCTACCCTATGGCTGTCGGTGTCGGGTGCGCGGGCAGTGGCGACCCCTCGCGGCGACCAATTGATGCATCGCTTGTTCACTGCGATTTCGTTGTCTTGTCCTGCCATACTGCAACACGATTTAAGCTTAGTGGTATTGACTATTCGATTAACAAAGGTTCATTAGGTCATTGACTTTTGTTGTTTTACATTTTTGTAAAGCTCTGCGATACTGACGTTAGCGATTTGGTCGACTGTACCAACTGTACCTAGTGGTTCCGGATACCTTTTTTGTTTCGCGGAGGAAATGCTTTATGCGTACCCTGCTGGGTTATGTGAGACTCCCTTTGTTCGTCCAGGTTTACCCACTAAAACCTCCGCGGTTTCCCTCAATCCACCTTAAGTGAGACGACGGAGGTTCGCTCAACGCATGCACTCCGTCGGGTTCCGGATACCTGGTAATTTCTCATAACAAATCACCCGATACCTGGTAATTTCTCATAGCAAATCACTCGCGATTTTAACACTTTCAAGAGTTTTTTCAACCTTTGCCATTCTTTAAAGTCATCATCAAATCAATTAATTAACGACGTTGATAAAATGTGGTATTGTGAATTAGTTATGTTAGCTTTTTCGTAAATATCTGGCAGTCAGATAATTAAGTTTCGACTCCATTGATTAGGTACCTAGAGATTTATAATGTTCTGCCCCATTTTAAGTAGTTACCACTACAATACTATAAAACGCTCTAGCTAAGAGTATGTTTATTATATTGACTCTATTAAAACGGTTTGTGAAGGGTGTTTTACGGCAGCCAATCGGAAAGGTATCAATCAAAAGCAGGTGCATACTAGTTCAGTTCAATTCAACCCTTCCCAAATTAATACTAATCAAATTAATTCAAACAAATCTTGTTATCAGAAAACAATTTCTACATCGACCCTCATTATGGTAGCTTGGGGTATGTTTTGGAAACATTTTATCTAGTCTTTAAATAATAAGAATAGTAAAAGTTTATCTATGTAAGTGCACTTCATTGGGAGTATGTGTCCTCATATCTACATACATAAAAGTGAGTTACAACACCACTTATAACTAGGCAGCTAGGGAACGACTGGACCGGTTTTCATTTTTTTATGTGTTAGATTGTAGGCCCTAAATATAATAACAACCATGAAACGGGCACGGGGCCGGGAAAAACGACGTTCGCTGGTATACTATAACAATAGTTTCCTAAATCACGTCAGACGTCATTTTAAAACTCCCTCAGATACCTACACATCAAGTCTATCTAATGGAATTAGCTTGTTGGTTAATTTATTTAATTAATCGTTTTATGGCTCTCGTATCTATAGTGATGTGTGATCAAAACTTGTAATTCGTTAAAATGTTACGCAATAAAAAGCCACAACGGTCCCTAATGACGTCTTATTGTGGGTTAAGGAGTGACCATTTTATTAGCTGCATAAATCTGTCGCTCGAGCTGGGTTCGTTTTGTCATTTCGACCCCATTTGATAAGCCTCTAATCTTGTTAAACATGATATGTATATAACTACTCTAAAATATTTATTGGGTCAATGCAGGAATCAAGCACTTAATTAGTGACTTTCGCTGATCGAAGAACCCATAATTGGAGAATATTCGGATCGTTAAGCAGCCAGACCATGTGGTCCAAACGCTTTGAATTGTGATGTGTAATTTGGTAAGTGATTTTCGGTAAAAGTTATTAAGGAGACACATGCCACGCGACACCGTGAAAAGACGTGCGGTTTTATTGTGGTTTCCGAATGTCGCTAAAAGGATGCCGCAATTGCCAAACGATTTACAGCTTTTAAGTGTCAACCCGCGCAATCTATTAAGCATTGTTCCGAGCTCACCTGCCACCGTTCTGACGCTTAGTTTTTTATGTCACGGAAGAAGAAAGTTTTGGGGGCATAATGAGTTTCATTTGCGTTTCTAAAGCGAATACAGTTAACGGTTCCATCTGGTCCTGTATTGGTTGTTTTGTGCTGTTTGAAAACAGTAGCAATTTTACTGTTTTAATAATTTGTGAATCATTGTTTTGTAGGTTCTAGGTGATTATCCTCTGGTTCGTTTAGGTATCAGACTCAATTAAAGGTCTTCTTTGTGAAGGGGCGCCGTTGTTTCAAACACGCCATCCGCGCTTCATTTCATGGAAGCCTCAGGTAGGCGCCGCGGCTAAATCTTGATTATACTGGATGCCTGGAATGATCAAACAAAAGAATGTGATCCTCAATAAATTCATTACTCGGTTTAAAAGTACGAGCCATATTTGCTAAATCAATTCCGATGTAATTGTTGAAAATATTAGAGCTATTTCTTTCTTCTGATCGACCGATTTAAACAAATAGTTACAAGCGATTACACACACGTATTTGACTCTAAGGAATTCGAATGCCTTAAGACAGAGCTAAGAGTTTTTTTCTGTGGTTGGGAGCGCGGTAGGTAACCAGCGAACCATCGGTAGCAGCGAACGATATTTCATGCGCAAGTTAGTTCAAACAAATCGTACGGTGTCTCTTTGAATCACGTCAATGTCCGAAGCCGGATAGACTCTTTGCCGTCGCGGCCGTTGTCTTTAGAGCGTCGCCAAAGAAGATATTATAACAAATAGTGGTGTCGTGGTCGGTAAAAATATCTATCCATTTAATATAATCTATCTAGATAGGAACGGGAAAATAAAAAAATGACATGAAAGAAGTGAACTGGGCTAGGAACACTAGAACATGGACAACAATTTAATGTAGTCAAACACCTATTTATATAAATGGATATCCTACAATTTTAATGCTGAGCTTAATATCTCTGTAACATACCACATTCATAGTGATGTCTTATTTTAGTCCTTATTAACCTATGTTCGAGTGTTTCTTTTAAATAAACCAACTGATCTTCTATATACTGATAGATTCACTTAACCAGTCAATAAATATTACTTGTGTAATTTGAATAAACTACTTAATATCACTTACCACACTTTCAAATCGTTACGATTACAAAATAATTCCAGTAGGACGTGGGCTTCTGACGATTAAAACAATTTCGGACGGGTTTCGCTTTAGTCTTTTTGTGAGAGGCCAACACGATATCATGTTTCCATAAAATCATCGAAGCGACTACTATTCTTTTCGTCACGTTTGTGGCAAGTTCGTTCAAATATATAACCAAATCTGAACCCAGATACAGTAGTAATAAAGTTGACATTATCGTTACACGTTGTACGTTTAATTCCTTTTTAGAGGTCTCTATGAAGATGCCCAGTAGCCTAGGTAATTTGATAAGGTGGATATCGCGCTGCCTCCGCTCAAGTATTCGGTACGATTAAGATGAATTAACTTTTGTTTTTGTATTTTCAATATTGGATGGGTATTTTATTTATTATATAACAATTAAACAATTTCGCTTCTGGGAATTGTGGTGGATATATCAACGATACCACAGATATTATAATACTAGTACAGATACCTCATCTCATACAAGAAAACGGTTCCGCCGTATCGGGCTAATATCTCCGGGCTAAATTTAAGTATTGAGAGGGCTATGTAAAAGGCCGTAGATAGCGCTACTGTGGCGCTACGTAGACTGATGGACTTCGCGGAATAAAGCATGTCGATTGCTCGCAATTAGTTCATGTGTTCAGCACGTCAATAAATGGCGCTACGTGTACTGGATTCACGGAAAAAGCATGTCGATTGCTCGCAACTAGTCTACGTGTTTACTTTCTCAATAGATGGCGCTAAACTCGTTGCTGTAGTGGCTGTAGCACTAAAATAGGGTTAAAATAATGTAACTAAAATACAAAGGTAAATTTCGCTTTTATTAATAATGACCCGATGGCGCAGCGGATTAGTAAGGCGGCCTCGGATTTACAATATGCAGGTTCGAATCCCAGTACGCTATGTACTATTTTTATGTTGTTTTTGTTTTTATCAGTGTTTTGAACTTTTTTCTCTTTTCTTTTCAACAAAATCCAGATATTATAAAATAATATTATGTGACAAGATGTCCTACAACTAATACAATAAATAATTTGAAATGTTTTATATTTTATGACAGTAATTTGTTGTGTGTATCAATAAATATAAATAAATGAAAAAATGAAAACGTCGCGTTTCGTCATCATGTAAAAGTAGAGTAGGTTTCCTAAATGAATGCAATTTGTACTTCAGAAATCAAGTTCCTCCTTATCTTTTGTTCACTAGCACAACGACCGTCCAATACGGCTCTCTCAGTAGTTCAGTTTCAGTCCCCATTATAAGAGTGAGTAAAGAGTACGGATAGATTGGTGAGTTACTGCAAGAGCGAGACAGAGCGAGGCTGTTGCACGACTCGGCCGGCTCGCGTGACCTCTCGAGGAGAGCCCACGCTAGTCTCACGCCGCGCGCCGAATTATTATTTCGACAGTGCAAGCAGAAATGTTATTAAACGTCTATGTAATTTATGTATTGATATTTGAGTTGATTTTCACATTCATGCATGCAATTTTGACACATGTTTCATGTTCATGTTTGTTATTAAGCCGGCGTTACCTATGAAGGAAATCAGTTTTCTTTGGAATAATATCTAATTAAAAAAAATATTTTATTCTTCATTCTAGTAGACAGCTAGAATCTTATTATTCCGCCCGGCAGCTACAGATTAGCAAGAGGAGTCGGCGGCTAAACCGGTGTGTGGCCGGTGTGGATATGGCGCAACAAATTGTACTTAATTCCATTGTTTTCATTAAGTTAATGGTGTTGTCAATTAAATATAATATATACGCTCGCAGCTTTGCAAAATGCCGAAGGAAAATGACAATTTTTGACGTTAGTTATAGTTTTAGGGTAACCATGATTTAACAACGTTTACGTCAAAACCAGACTTGGTTTCAGCAATCAGAAATAAAGTCTGATTTGCGCTTAGGACGAATTAGAATCAATGAAGATATTAAATAAGATTAAATTATCCGTTTTGGTTTTCGTAAAGTTCACGCCATATGGCATTCTCTACCAGTCATACCTTTGGGCTAAGCAGAAATGATTGTGGACGGTGCGACAAGGAAATGAAATTAATTATTGTCATTTCAATTGTGTTCTAAGTCATAGCAATAAGACAGGTTTTTGGTTGCAGTAATTCGATATTATAACAGATCGACGATAACTAATAAAAATAACACTTTCCATGACATTTAAAATTAAGTTTTAAGTCAGTGTAGTAAGACAGATTTTTGGTTGCAATAATTCGTTAACATATCAGATCGTCGATAAGTAATAAAAATAACACTTTTCTGTTCGCAGAACCAGTAAAATAGCATAACAGTCCAGCAAGATTAATATTATTATAACGCCAAAATTAACATGTTATTTATTAGTAACAAAAGTGTTATATTATGTTGGCGAATTCAAGCAGTTATTACTCCTACTCATTAAGTCATTTTTTGTTTCCCAAATATTTTGTTGTTTTTTGTAACTTAATAATATAACAACGAACAAATTGGATAAAAAGTATGATATGTTAATGATTTCGATGCTTTGATAAATAAAACTTCATAACTCAAAAAATAAACGAAATATTTGCAACATTTTCAATCAATAGTTTAACGTTTGAGATATAGACGCTCCTAAAGTGGTGAAATGGGCGTCCTGCCCCCCCTTCTAACCTTTGAACTAAGAAAGTAAAAAATTAGAAAAATATACATATGATTTAGAAACTTTCAACAAAAATTGGTGTGAATGAGTTTTTGAGTGTGAATTGATCTCAAAAACTACTGGTTCGATACCAGTAGTTTTTGAGATATTGCACAGTTTTATCAACCGCAAATATAACTTTTTCTTCCATACAAACACTAAGAAAAACTAAGTTATTTTTGCTGTCAGTTATTTAGTTAAGGGTGTTATGGTGAACGGCATTTATCTAGAAATCATCGATTAGATAAAATATTTTATAATGCCAGATTTAAAGTATAGTTAAATAGGTACTACGATGGAGTAAAAAAATATTACTATTTATTTCATGCATAGTAAATATCATATTTTTACAAGTATATTGAAAAGAGGTGATGGGCTTGTGTTGATCATGGTGGAAGAGTAATTAATAGAACTGGAGACACGACAAACATTTCTTAAAAACTATTAACTTTTAATTAGTGGCGGGCAGGTAATGAATGTATTATAGAAGACTGACTGATAAAAGTTGACAGCTTCTAAATTTCACCGCTAAAGGCGTGGATAATCTTCGCATCGCCAATAATCTATCTACGCATTATAAAAAACCTTAGTCTTATTAGTGTAAAATAAAATACAGCAAAGCTAGGTCACCCAGGTACCTACTAGGTAGATAAACAAACATGTTTATATTTTTTAAACTAACTAAATGAAAAATAATCTCATTGTGGCATTATATTACTGCTGATAACCGCAACTATTTCATTTCCAACACCTATAGGTTGGCTGGAAGAGATCTCTTTTAGGGATAAGCCCACCTTTGTTCACATTGTGACTTCTTGTATTTTCTGTACATCTTTTAAGTGCTATAAAGAAAGAATATAATTTAATAATCATCATTTAACATCATCATCGTCATTATCGACCAAAAGACGTCAACTGCTGAACAAAGGCCTCCCCACATTATGATAATCAGCGTAACAATAAGACACGTATGCTAAAAACCAGAACTTATTTTTTCAACATGCCACGGCATAATAATTTAGGCGGCGATAGAAATGTAAATCAAAAGTCGCGGAATTTTATGAAATGCCGCAACATTTCATGTAGGTACAATTAAAACGCAGTGTGCATACTGCCGATTTTTTTTAAAATTTCGTTCTTTTTCGTGCCACGGCTGAGCAAAACAAAATGGCGTCAAGTAGCGACCGCGTGATAATAGTCACTTGATAGACGTTTGCTACAGTGAATTACAAAAAATTGAGATTCTCAAACGAGAACAATAGATAATCCCTGTAGAAACATTTTTTTAAGGTTATGCACCTCTTTCATCTGGTATCTGGATGACGCTTGGAAGTGTGAATGAGTAATTGCTATTGTCAATCTGAAAACATTCATAACATTGAGTGATTTAAATGTTTTATTATGATTATATTATGATACTAAAATAGAAAGAAGAGGTGCTCGCTCGTAGCGCAGTGGTGGCAGCGCTTTGGTATCAAAGCTTCGGCAGACCAAGCGCGGGGCAGTTGCAGCGCGGTTTGAATGCGGGCCCGCGCAAGTTGTATAATACAAGGAACTTCTTGAAGTGTGTCACACCAAATTTGAACGTGGGCCCGCGCTCTAACCGCGCCGCGCCGCGCCGCTTGCAACTGCCGGAAGACAGACCGGCGGCGCGGGAGCGGGGCAGAAGCAGCGCGTGCGCGGCGTGAGCGCGGGCCCGCGCTGTTGTATGACTATGGCAGCCATATTAGCCTGACTCACCGGAGGCAGGGCGGTAGCAGCGCGGCGCAGCGCGTTGAAAGCGGTTTACGAATGTTGTATTTTTTTACAACCGCATGATGGAAACTAATGAAAAACTAATCGAACTAGTGCGTACAAATAAATGTTTATATGATTTTCAAGATAAATATTATAGAAACACAACATACAAGCTGCGATTGTGGGAGAAAATTGCACTGAAACTAAATATGACTAGTAAGTAAAACTGCCTGCCTAACCCGTCATACTGAACGCGGTTTAAACGCGGGCCCGCGTTGCAACTGCTTTAAAACTGCCGCTGCCTTCAGTGTGCCTACTGCCGCGCTGCAACTGACCCGCACTGCTTCTGACCCGCGTTCGGTCTGCTGAAGCCTTCAATACCGATGTTTAGCAACTTACAGCGCGGGCATTTTTTGGATGATACGTCAGTTTTTCTTTGCTTGTCGAATATTGTAAACACCACCTGCATTAGGTAATTTATCGTTGAACACTTGAGATCTTTTTAAATCAAATAGTAAATGAATGTTACTTTTTTTACTGATTTCGTTAACTGATATTTTTTAAAAGAAAAAAAATTGTTTACAACATTCGACAAGCAATAAAAAACGGATTATACATATTTTTATGAAATCTTCAGCACTAAGGGACATCTTAGAGTAGAAGCACATGTTTACCAAGTAAGTCTTTGTTGTTATCATTGTCGTCATGCTTAATTTCTGAAATAAAATCCTATTTGTCCTACCAAACTGTTAGTCATGGTCACCCTAAATCTTCATCATTAACAACAAATCTAACGTCGTGGTGATGACGATTAAACAGTTATTATTATCGATCAATGTTATCAATTATCATTGTGCAATAACCTTTGACATTTTGTTAACTGCAAACGTTTAAAAACAGTCGACGCCAATTATGAAATCTGTGGAATTATTTTGCCTTCGACATAAAATAAACGAACAGACAACAAATTTTCCGGACCGGAACCGGAACCGGAAAGTGCTAGAATTGTGTTTGGTTATTTATGTTCATGTGATGATGATGTTCAGAAATCTTAGAATGTTATAAAACTATTTAAATATTTTTAGGATAGCTATTGTTTTAATAAACCTACCATTGTTTAATTTAATTTGTTTACTCCACCGCCAGTGGCCTATCGATGCCTGGCTGAGCTGTTACCGAAATCAAAATAAATTGCATAACCTAATTCGTACTTGCTTAGTTTTTAAAGTTGCTTTATAATCAATGGACAAAATGCGCCATCTATTACCACCTCATAAATATGCCGCAAAGTTTTATCATATACCGACAGAGGGCTCTAATGTCGTTTTAGCATGCTTTTATGTGTGCTTTTATGCTATTTACAACATTTTTACTTTTTGAGAAAAAATTGGGTAGTATAAAGTTTTATCTGTTTTAAACGACTAAAAATATTTATTTACATATTTTTTGGATATTATCTTCATGTGTTTTAGGTTTTTTATCCAAATTAATAAACCGTTTCACCGATGGCCAGACAGGTAGCGCCACCTATCGAGAAAATTTACAAGCTATGAAACCTATGTTCCGAATGAGACCCCGTGACGATACCTACCTGTAGGTGTAGGAGATAAGTCATCAACAGATTATTACCAAATCTCTCGTGTTGATCGATCCTTCATGGCTGAAGATCGTGATCGCGATTCTGCACTCAACGACCTAGGCACCTCCATTTGCAGTGGTCAGTAGTCAATAGTCGGACGAAAATCTACGCTATAGATTCCTATGGGTACTGAGGACTCTGTAGGTTTGACCATTTGGACAAGGATCTTCCTCTAGATCACTTGCCCTCGTTGACACAAATGATCAGTTTCACCAAATACTCAACCTTGCGGAGAATAATGTGTCCAAATAACTAAGGACGCAGGGTCATCATTTATGAGGCTAGCGTCATGCCCCTATTTCTTCATCAATACGTCCATGCTTTTGCTCAACTCGGGTCTTCGGCTAGTTAATATCCAAGTATGTATCTACTCACCCGTATATTGCTAATGTCTACATACAATGGTCTAAACTGAGACATCACCCAAAGTGGATTTGCTATAAATTCAAAGCATAAAGCTATTTACAATCCTATTGCAAGCCAAACAAGCTTTGAGCCTTAACACAAAAAATAAAAACATATCGTAACCACAAGAAGTTGCCAGTGGCTACTGGGCATGATACATATTATTTTCTCCTGTGATAATAGTCAGAATAATAGCTGTCAATGTCAGAAAACCTTTAACTTTTGGAAGCTTGTATCACTTGCACCGAAACACTTTATTTTATTGTCTGCTGGTTTTACCGCCAAATTCCAAATATTAAGTGAAGCATGCGTCGCAGTGTCAACCGCAATTATTAAGGATGTGTTGAAACAAAAAATAGACCATCTGGCAATTCGTAACGGTTTTGCAGAAAAAGAGGACCTCTCCTTGTTGAATTCAGTAGCTTATACGCGTCAGTGGATTTGTTTATAACGCATTGTTTTACAAGTTCTCGTGTTTAACTACCTGCCAAAATACAAAAAAAAACTTTACCATGACAGTTTTTTGAGTTCGACTTATTAATGGCAAGTTTTGAGGCGACACGAATAAAACCATATTTATCTTAACATTAAAAGAAGGATACCGATTACTAAACATTGAAAGATCAATCTTATTCATATCATCCTAATCGGAGTTATGAAAAAATATAGCATCACAATCTTTGGCTCCCACCTACCGCGTTCCCATACATCGCTCACGTAACCAAATACAGGACGATAATATTATAGGACGCGTTATCGGAGCGTTTATTTTAATTCGATCTGTCAGGAATTAGACAAAAAACTTTGAGTCGCTACCGGGCGCATCGCGGGCGCCTCGAAACGTGATCTCATGCCGAGATGACTCCGCCGACTATTGACCGAAATAAGATAGAATCACAGACGAACAATACAATAATCGGTTTATCAAATTATGACGATAATTTTACTTGTGCGAGTACATTTAAATCGCGTAAATTTGGATGCGATAAAGTTTTTCGAAAACTATAGTAAGTATCAATTCGTTGTGAAAACAGACAATTAGGAACACCTAATATTTCAGTTGTCCTTATAGTAACAAACAAAAATTTATTGTCGGGCTTCAATAAATTATTTTTCGAACGGCCATCTAGGCGGCCACACAATCTCACCCTAGCTTCCCGCAGGCCCTCCCACTTCCATGTACCTACATAAGGGTTAAGGGCGAACACGCAAGCGTGGGCCAGCTTTAATTACTGCACATTGTATAGTATGTGCGTAATTAAGCCGTAGTCACACGCGCGAAGCAGGCAGAGTCAGGAACCGTGGCGAGTCAAGTTTCGCGGGCGAGGCGCGCGCGACCGCGCAATTTCCCTACGGTGTATAGGGCTGCCCAATTCGATTCTCACGATTTATTTAAAATTGGAACCAAGATAAGGTGCTCTTAAAGCGCTTTCACATTTAGGCGACTTTAGCAGGGTTATTGTATACTAGCTTTTGCCCGCGACTTCGTCCGCGTGGAATAGTGACTTCTTTCTCCCGTTTTTTACACATTTACCACTATATCTTTGCTCCTATTGGTCGTAGCGTGATGTAGCCTATAGCCTTCCTCGATAACTGACTTTCCAACACAAAAAGAATTATTCAATTCGATCCAGTAGTTTCGGAGATTAGCGCGTTCAAACAAACAAACAAACGAACAAACAAACTCTTCAGCTTTATAATATTAGTATAGATTCGTCACGAAGTTAATTCGTCACGGAAAATAGTATGTGAAAATTCGTCACAGTTCTATTTTTTAAAGTGAATTCTTCATTACATTAACTTTGATTATTGTAAGTTCGTCGCGTCGTTATTTTCAGTATAGACAGTGGAAATCAACCAATAAGTAGAAAAAAAACCTTATTTATCTTTCATCAACATCATCAATTTAACAATAGTTCTCAAGTTGCCGAATTTCCCACATTATAATTATCAAAGAAACTAAAAATATAAAAAATACGGTTTCATCACATGTTTTTAAATTTTACCTTACATCCACTTAAAATATCTAACAGTTTTAAGGTGGCTGGTTAGTTAGTAAAATGTGAAATTATGACCAATTTACAATAACCTTTATCTACCTGTGACAAATGTGACGAATTTACTTTGTGACGAATATACAATAACCCCTTTAGTAGTGCGACAGTTGCACGCGCGACAGTGGCTCGCGCGGCAGACGCGCGGCAGCAGCGCCGCTGTTTTTTTATGTATGGGCATCCGCTGCTGTCGCTCCAATGTGAAGGCGCACTTAGTCATTAACATAATAAAATCACGTAGGTGCCTTTCGCTAAACAAGGTACCTATGTACTGTACTATTTCTTATGCACCTCATAAGAAAAATCCTTAGTATATGATCACTTCTTTGTTCATGATCATAATTTCGTTATCTATTTGTCTGACCGTCCGTCCGTCTACCGGTCAAGGACCTACTTCTCTCGACAAATGCAATCGAAGGAAGCATTTTGTATCTACCTAGTTTCATTCGATTCGAATACGTAGTAGATAGGTAGTAGGAAGTACTTAAGTATAAAAGAGCACTTAATGTTAATTGCGGGTAGCTAGCCACACTTGGTATAACTACTGCCTGATTTGTCAAGTAAAACCTATTTATGTAATTGTATCATTTGGTTCGGTAAAAATATTTACTACATAATGTTGCCAAACCACCAACCCTACAGAAGATATTCTACAGTCAGAGTAGCCGCAGACGCGCACACCAAACGATTACTTACGAAGTGTCAGCTTCCACATCAACTCATACACAATCTAGTTGTCATGTCGTGGTTATGGAATGTGAAAGTTTATGTCTTTGTAGGATTTAATTTTTGTATAAGCTAATACTATTATCCAGAAGACAAAACCATGCCGATTTTCTGGTCTAGGGCCTCTGATTATTAACCCGTTCATTTAATAATTTGATATAAAAATTCCGCAAAAAAACTAAAACACACTACCGTTTAATTTCTAGGTCCTTGGGCAAGATTCCGCGCACGTGACTTGATTTTTTAC
The DNA here is from genome assembly GCA_963584085.1 of Pyrausta aurata. Lineage (NCBI taxonomy): Eukaryota > Metazoa > Arthropoda > Insecta > Lepidoptera > Crambidae > Pyrausta > Pyrausta aurata. The sequence continues at coordinate 6,631,198 of OY757255.1, read as the reverse complement.
TAAAACATCCAAGACGAAATAAAGTTTTACAAAACGTTTCAAGCACGCCAGCATGCCGCTTTTATCGCAAATATTTAACAGACTATAAACTAAATATTAGAATTAACTTTAATATCCTTACAAAAAATATCGCATTCTAATAGTTTAATGAAGGTTTAAATCCTGTTGCATATATTGGAAGTCATGGCAACAATAAAAACATGCCCTTAGCTACCCATTATTAACCGATAGGCCGTATAATTTATGAAATTGTCAAAAATTATATTCCAGTAGTCAGTGGCCAGTTACAGTATTTTTTGTGTTCCACCCTAAAACCGAAACCGAATAAAAAAGGTTCGTAAGCACGCGACACGCGATCTGTGGCGACTGGACGCACAAAAAATATTACATCAATAATCAAATCTTCGACTTCGGTAGATATTAAACGGCTATAAATTATCCTAATAGCTGTAAACTATTAGCCGGGAACGTTTGCTCTGAATAAGTTAAAAGCTCTATCCCGTCCGAGATGTTTTTGTAACCACAAATCAAAGTTTGACCGAATTGGATGTTGGATGGGTCAAATATTAACAGATAATTATGTCGGACTAGTAAAGAAGAGTAGAACTATGATATTATATTCATTTTTGCTAAAATACCCGACGCTTAAATAAAATAAATATTTAAATAACTAAAGTGCACATGACCACTTTCAGATTGTATTATTATAAACATGCTAAAACCAGGTTATTTATTGTATAGTGATTTATAAAAGATAGATATTTATTTACGAAAATTTTAACATATTTACAATACTTAAAAAATAAATAATAAAAAAAAGCTATGGTCTCGTTAACTGTTATTATTTTAAATACCGAAACACGCACATGAAGTAAATATATAGTCTAACAGGTTTCTGAATTTTCAGTTTTCATACTGTATACTCTATTTTTAGAAACGGGAGTAGAAAGGCCTACGTAACGCACTTACATGAACTGTACCTATTATATACCTTACTAGCGGCCCGCCAGCGACTTCGTTCGCGTGTTTTAGTTTTGCTTCGTTCCCATAGATCGTAGCAAAAATATTTATAAGCCTCTAAGCATTAAACTACTTAAATAGCCTTCCCCGATGAATTTGTCGCATTCTATAGGTTTACGGGTAGAAAATCGTTTTCCCCCGCAAGCATATTGCGACCGTTGGCGTTCAAAATGTATGAAAACTCGCGCTGCGCTACATCTGCATACGATCCTCTTAAATATAAATAGACAAATGTTATATTTTGTGTAGACTCAACACGTAGCCCGGTCTTTAATCTGGTCAAACTTACACGGGGATATTATCTTTTTATTTAACAACGTAATGGAAATACTTTACGCCTTTCGTCAATCGTATATTTCTTTCGGGTGCTAAAAAGACCAGGCTACTCTGTGCGCTTACACATCATGCCACATAACATATAGGCCGTCCACTGCCTAACATAGGCCCCCACGAAAATTTTGCAAAAAAGTTCCAGATTGGACACCCATTGACCGCAGGAACAGCGTAGAATGTCCACCAACAATATGAACAAACGATCTGCATACTACACTGGACACAGACCGCTTGATACCTACCCTGTTTCAACACAAAAAAATATTCTTTACTATTTTAATAGGAATAAAATCTCTACTCGAGAGCAAAATTAATAACAAACATATGTCAAAACATTGTGTCTCAGATACACAGATTAGTAAGAGTATGTCTACTCAGATATGTCAAATGATTGTCAAAAATGAAATAAAAATTATTTTAAGCATAAGCACTAAAGAGTATTTATATTAACTTCGTAGCAAATCATCCCCAAAATAACTTTCTACCCCTTTTTAACTCCGTTACATGATAAATTTTAAGAAAATTTGATACACATGTTTCGTTAATATATTTAAAGAATGTTTATGCAAAATTTGAATTAGATCAGACCAAGGAATCACATTTTCCCATACAAACTTTGCACCCCTTTTTCAACCCCTTGGGGTTGAAATTTCAGAAAATCCTTTCTTATCGGATCCCTTCGTCATACAAAGAACACACCCTCCAAGTTTCAGGTCTCTACGATTAGCGGTTTAGGCTGTGCGTTGATCCGTCAGTCATTCAGGACAAAGCCTTTTATATGTATAGACTAGCGGCCCGCCAGCGACTTCGTACGCACGTTTTAGTTTTACTTCCCATTCTTAGTTCGTTTTAGTTTTAGTTCCCATAGATCGTAGCAAAAATATTTATAAGCCTCTAAGTATTAAACTAATTAAAAAGCCTACCCCGATAAATTCACTATTTAACAATGTATCTAATATATTTTATAACCGAACCAATAGTTCCTGTGATTAGCGCCTTCAACCAAACAAACAATAACATCAGTTTTTAAATTATAGACAAATGTTATATGTTGTGTAGACTCACACGTATAGCCCGGTCTTTAATCTGGTCAAACTTACACGGGGATATTATCTTTTTATTTTACAACGTAATGGAAATACTTTACGCCTTTCGTCAATCGTATATTTCTTTCGGGTGCTAAAAAGACCAGGCAACTCTGTGCGCTTTCACAGCATCATGCCACACAACATATCAAGTCTTCTCCCGCTACCTTAAGAGTTTGAACTTGAGCTTTGTTTGAATTCAAAGGAAATTTATATGTAGGGATCTACCCCATCATCATCATCAACACTCAATGCCCTCCACTGCTTAACATAGGCCCCTACGAAAAATTTACAGAAAAGTTCCAGGTCGGATACCTATCGACCGCAGGAACGGCGTAGAATGTCCACCAACAATATGAACAAACGATCTGCATACTACACTGACACAGACCGCTTGATACCTACCCTGTTTGAACACATAAAAATATTCTTTTCTATTTTAAGGAATAAAATCTCTTCTCGAGAGCAAAATCAATAAAAGATGTGTCAAAACATTGTGTCTTAGATATGTCAAATGATTGTCAAAAATGAAATAAAAGTTATTTTAAGCATAAGCACTAAAGAGTATTTATATTAACTTCGTAGCCAATCATCCCCAAAATAACTTTCTACCCCTATTTAACCCCGTTACAAGATAAATTTCAATAACCTTTGATACACATTTTTCGTTAATATTTTTTAAGAATGTTTATACAAAATTTTAAGTAGATCGGACCAAGGAATCACGTTGTCCCATACAAACTTTGCTCCCCTTTTTCACCCCCTTAGGGGTAAAATTTCAAAAAATCCTTTCTTATCGGATCCCTACGTTATACAAATAACACAACCTCCAAGTTTCAGGTCTCTACGACCAGCAGTTTAGGCTGTGCGTTGATCCGTCAGTCAGTGAATCATTCAGGACAAAGCATTTTATAATAATAGATTATTAGTTTGTGAATTTTTGTCTTCATAATATTTTACTTTTAGGTATAATGTAGAGACAGTCTCATTGTAACTAAAACAAACTTTAATTTACCCACCTAGAGAATGGAAATTTGGTTTAATTACTTATTTTAACACAAAGTTATTGGAAAGTAAACAAAATTCCTAACTTTGTAAATTGTCAAATAAACAGTCTCTGAGCAGCCAAACTATAGTAGGTATGAATCATATTTATCATTTCAGAATCATTTGAAAACCATTATTCTCAATATACTTAAGTACTTAAATTCAACCCATTTAGATTTATAAACAAGAAATAGCAGAGCACTCTAGTGATACACAACAGAACTACACGCTACATCAAAATAACTGAACGGTAACTGCTTACGCCATCTACAAACAAAGAGCGGAAACATTTGAGCTTTTAAATCGTGCTTTGTTTTGTTGCTGAAATACCATGGTTAAAAAAGTAACTGAAACGATATGATAGTAACTGAAATGTTATGATTTAAAAGAGCAACACTAGACAGCACTAGTGGTAACTAACCTTAATATAAAAATAAAAGTACTTCTCTTTACAAGCCTTTAATTTGTGCTTTTATTATTACTTACCACAAAAGTTACCAACCCAACAGACGATACACAAAAATGTTGAAATTATGAGCTTTCAGAAAACTAGGTGGAAAACGTGAGATCCTTGTAGGTTTTAGTCGGTGATACTATATACCTATGTCTACATAAGATTTATTTTTAAATGCCAGCCTGAGAGAGGATCTCTGATTCAAGTAAGGATAAATGGCCTGTTTCACTATCGAAAAGGAAGTACTATTCAACGAATTATTTTAATAAAGAAAAGAAATTGTGTGTACGTATGAAGTAAAATGGCATTTAATCTGCTGAAGACTTACTTCGCGATTGTGAAACAGGATACATACATTATAACTATTTTGTGTCCTACCAAAGTTTTCTATGTAGTTTTTGTTAGGAAATATTCAGAAAAAAAAAGTAATACCTAAGTGTATTTGAATTTTCGCAAATTTTTATTTCATTTCATTTTATCGCTAGTTACTTATCCATTTACTTTTGATCGTTGATTTCACCATACCTGGGGCCCTATTTTTGAATCACTCGCTTGAATATGGCGAGTGATTTTCGTTCGAAAACGAGTTTTTTTCTATAACTTTTGATTCGTCTTCGAACGAAAAACACTCGCCATCTTGAAGCGAGTGATTCAAATATTAGTGACTGTACCTACTAATAACTAGCAAAAAATATTATAAAATGATAAAAGATTTGACTGGCAATCAAACTTTTTACCAAATTTAGTTGTGAAATAAAGCTTATAATATAAACCAAAATTAATCATAGGTTGCAAAAAATCTTTATTTTTAACAACGTCTGCTGTAGATTTTATAGAGTACTATGTATTTGTCCCAAGAGTCTCCAATCTTCATGTAGATATTTAGAATAGATAGAGGCAGGCACTTAAGGGCATTATCATTTGTCTCAGCTCTTCACTTAAATTTACGGTGCGGTTAACCCCACTAGTGTATTCCATTTTAGTTCTGAGCTTGTAAACATTATTCAAACCGCCGAGGAATCTTCAGTAATAAGTAAATAGGTGGATAATGCGTTGCTGGGAATGGTTTTAATTAAATTAATCCCACGCACTGAAGCCCTTGGGATCGTAATTTTAAACTATGTGTTTAATATAGTGTTTGCGTACAAAAGGTGTTATTTATTCTATGCATAGTGTTAAGTACCATGTTGTTCTATTATTCTAATTATCTGACTATGGCGTGGCGTGAGTTTTATTGTACACACGACGTTATTTAGGCAGATACTGTGCAACAACGTGAACATAGGGTATAAAACCGTCAGCTTAGGGTGTCGTACTTAAATTATTGGTGGACCCTTTTCAAAAGGTCACATTTCTTTTTTAGTGTGCTCTTCTCTTTGGTACTTTATTTTAGTACTTTTTCCTGTCTTTTTCTGTTTACTTTTATATTCCTTTTACTTTTTATTTAACCTTGTAGAGCGAAGGTGTGAAAGATAATCCCAGTATAAAAGATGATCCTACTGTAGCACCTGGCCGTTTCTCTCACAATAACATTGTGCATACTGTTATTTTTCAGACGTAGTCAACGTATAAAGGTAAAATGTATAATTTAGTACATTCATAATTATGGAATGCTTATATATCGGCTGAAAGTTTGTACGAGACGTGTTACCATTTTGACAGATAAAATCTCAAGTTTCTGCAAGTATTTCATTTTATCTATGTTGTGCAATGAATGTTTTGCATTTTGATTTTTAATTCATAAAAATACTTTGTTTTTATTTCCCAATTTGAAAGAACTCTGCAGATTCGAAAGAATCTGTCCCAATAACTCTTGACCTTTAAATATTTAGGTCAAAAGGTTACCGGCCGATTGATCACTCAGTGCTGCTTTGCGCTTTGCCAATTTTCAAAGTATTTTCGAAGAAGTCCAAAATAGAATATCACAATGACTGGTAGATGTCGAGATTTATAATTCAGTCGCGTCGCTGCATTTCCCTACTCGTTTTCAATTCTGTAGATTGGATTTTGTAAATTGCTCTCTATTTTTTGGCACTCGCCCAAACCTTGACTGATTGCTAAACCTCCGAGCTTTGTTATCTTATCGGTACAAAATATTAAATTAGCTGGTTTTTCCTAAAATAAAAGGATATTTAAATCAACTGCCCATTCATATGCAACCATGTAACGTAACCAAGTTCTTACTTACCATAGAAACAGCTTTGAGTACTAACCCGAGTAGGTGGCATGAAAGTCTGTAAAAAGGTTATTACTAGGGGCAAACAAACTGTAGATACAGCAGCTTGTACAGCTCAAATGAAAAAAAGTCGATAGTAAATAACATAGTTCAAAAAAGTTCAAAGGTCATTCATGCCATATCCGTGTCAAAGTATCCACTTGAAAATTGGGTGCTAGCAAACAATGAGGAGGCTTCTTCGGTAGGTTATCTTTAATTCATCATTCAAAGGTTGTACTTAATAGCTATGTGACCTTTACAACCCTCGGCAGGAAGGAGCTTCCTCGGCGAACACTGTTATTTAACCGCCCAAATCCCAACCAGATATCGGGGATTGTACTCAAGAAAGGGTTTCGCATTTCATTTTGAATTGCAGTATTGAAGGCGCTGTGTAATAAATTATGAGGTTGTTCTTGATGATATACCTGCAGATAAATTATATTGACATCTTCATTCATTGAATCTTTGACTGTAGTTTTGAATAAGTCCTTCAAATCAGTTAGTTCAAGTATTATAGGTTCTCGTTAATACAGCAATTGACAGACATGACGATTGTTTTAATTTTGAATTGTTTTTGTTACTTTTTACTAGTTTTGTTTCTGTTAAATTAGTATAGGTAAGTATTCGTAAAATTAAACGTAACCAGACTGTTATACTTAAGCAGCATAAATACAAAACGTTTATAATCAACTGTTTTCAAAGCGAATAATATCGTTATCCCGCAGTCTCAAGATCTCAGAAGGCACCACAATCGTCTATTTATATTATACGATTTTACGGCTTAATTTCGAAGCCTCTTTAAGCCATTGTCTGTTACGAGGATTGATTATCCATGCCAAGCAAAAGATTGAGGGAATCTGATCTTTAGGGGTTAAACTGCACTGCGTGTATCCTTTGGGTTTTTCAAAATTAAACAGAAATTGATAGCAATATCACAATTTAATGGACAATTATTCAAAATACATAATAGATTTGGCTACAGACTTGTAAATAGTGAAAATTTTATTATGAAAATTACCTATTAGACAAGAGAGTAAATAAATTGCGACAGTTAAAAACTTCCGTTACAATTATTGACAGATTTCATGCACACTTTGCGATTAACCCATTAAATGCAGGAGAGACCTGTATACATTGCAAATCGATCTATAACATTAACTTTTAGGAACTTTTAAACGACTTTATTTTTGGTACATTGTTGACTTTTAATTTGTCTATATGACGTCATTAAGATTATTTTTTACCAGCAAAAAGTATGCACTAACCACGGAATAATTCAAATATGGAACGCCATTTCGTATGAAACAATGGATAGATAACGCTAATAGAACTTATTCCGATAGTGTGAAACAGGTCGTTTAAGTGCCAAATATTAACAAAATATACACAAAAGCACAGAATATATAATAGTAAGTGCAAAATTAGACAAAGGCTCATGCGCTCATATCACGCATTTATTATGTATGTTATAGAAAACAAATAACATTCTACACAAAACCAAGAAAATGAATTTTTCAAATCTAACGAAGAATCTCGTATTTACTAGACAGTCTGACAGGCGTCACATTGTAATTCTAGAGCTTGTCTAGAGCACATCGTCCGAAATTATATCTATGGACTTTATTTATTTCATACATAAAAATAAAGGTACGTATAATACAGTTACAAGGACAAAATAGGGTTTCATTCTAAATATTTATTAGATGGTGTTTATGATTGGGATCATTTAAAAAAAAATAAGACCATCTCTACTTGACCTATAAGTGGAAAGCTTTACAACTTGCAATATTTTACAGCTAGTCACTTCAGTTAGTCACCATACAACATTTAGTAAAGAAATTGCAAAATGTTACATTGACGCCGAACCATTGGAATGCTTAATAATTGATAAGAGATATGTATGTGAAATTTACTACCACTATAGGACTAAAAACACTATACATGGTGTTTTAAATTTACCCGTTAGAAATGAAGGGAGCTACTCGGGATTAGAAACTAATCAACTTTCGAAACCTTTAAAAAATTGGGTACAACAACAAAATACAAATCAAGACTTACTTACTTAATCTAAGTTACACTGGTACACAATATCACTAATAAATGTATAATAAATAAAAAATAAAGACTTTATTGCACAAATGATGGTACCATGATAAGGTGGACTTAATGCTAAAAGCATTCTCTGCCAGTCAGACTTTTAGGTCATGGAGAGTGATGGCAATATGGCAAATATTTCTATGGATATCCAATTTATTTCGATAAATTTCGACCTATTTTTCTAGGAAAAAGTTGTTAAGTTAATTATTCTGCGTAGCTACCTTTATTTTTAACTTGTAGTTTTGAAACACGTTGTAAGTTTGTAAATGTGAAATTTGGATAATATAATTATTTAATTGGATAAAATTTTCTACAATCTCTGAACAAATTATTATATCTAATAATTATTATAATTTATTTAAAACTCTACGTAAGTTAAAAGTTTAATATCATAGCACAATTTCTCACAAAGAGGTGCACCATTAAAACTTGTAATTATACAAAACTGATTAATATGGTAATATTGATAAAAGTATCTACCTATGATTAGAAAATATCGATGCAATTTCTATGTCTTATTGATAAAAGCTGTATAGCCAAGCTAAATATCTGTTGCCTTAAATATGTTATTAATAAGAAATATTTACCAGTAATACTTGTAGAACCTCTAAATAGAAATTTCAGTGTTATTGTTCCCATTCGTTAATTGTTTTCAAAATCGTTTAGCAAATTAATTTATTCCTAATAGGTACAATGGCCAATCAGTTCTGTATGACTAATAATTTCATTTATAAAATTTGATTAAAATTGGCACCAATTTATACAACTAATTCCAATATCAAAATATTTTTATTTGTATACATAGATATTTATATACATAATACAATTTGATAAATTTAATTCAATCGTATTTAGGGTTAAGTATCTAACTATAATCTCGAGTATCCTTTGAGATATTGAAAACTACAGACATGTATAAGTATCAATAAGATAATTACTTTTGTAGTATTAGAAATAAGCATAGATTTATTCGTATAAGTTTTAGGCATTTTATAAGAGTATAAGATTAGATAGAAAATACACCAAACATTTTTATTAGGTAAGATTTAAAGAGGAAAACAAATTCACACAAGAATACTTTACACGAGTAGCGTTAATTAAAATCAATGCTGTTGCAACAGCTAAATATATCTGGACTGTCATAATTCTCAAATCCTGCAGTGTTAGATGTCGCTCTCTAAAAGGCCCGGCCTCTTGGGCGTCTCGCAATCAATTAGTTCAATTTCGTCGTCTCGCAGGTTGTTGATTGTTTCGCCCATTACGTGAGGTTTTCCGTTCTCAGTGTTTTTGGCATCTTCGATGCGTAGTATTTCGATTTCGACCCCGGTTTCGTCCTTATCGACCGCCGTGCGGCTGGGCCGGCGGTCTAGTTCCTGTCAGGTGGCGTGTATTTCGGCGAAGTCTTCGTCCTGCAAGCTCTTCTCGGCGAGTCGGAAGCTCTCGAGGAACTCATTGAGATCCACCAAGCCGTCTTTATTGATGTCCATGAGCCGGCAAATGTCAACAAGCTGTTCCTGCGTCATCGGATTCGGCATGTACTTACCGAGCAGTTGGCAGGCTTCGGAGAATTCTTCTAGCGTTATGTAACCTATAATGAGAAACGTTCGGGTCAAAGTTAAGTTCTTAGTAATAGGGGTACAGAGTTCGATTGTCACTAAAATATTTCCCCCATGGTTCCCCAATTGATGTATTCGTATTCTAAGACTTCATTTGTGTGAAATAACAAACAATATACTGCTGCAGCTTTCATCAGTTAGTTAACTACACGTCTTAATTAATTATTCCCGATGTTAAATCAATAGCAGCGATCAATTAATTGATCAGTCTAAATATGTTATTATAGGTGGCATCGTTGTTTACGATCTACTGGATTCAATATTTCAGATTCAATTACGATTGATTTTCCAATGTTAGCATTGAGTATTTTAAGTACGTTACCTGAGTTATCTTTGTCTAGTATTTTGAAAATGGCTTCCAAACTCCTCTTGTTTTTGTACAGGGTTTCGACCACGGTCTGAGTGTCAGCTTTGCGTCCAATTTTCTGCAACAAATTGGCAAGTTTCAAATAACAATCCAACAGCCTCCATTTTATTTGGTTTTTACGATTTCAGTCTAACTCCCAAATACTCGTTAAAAATAACGATTTCATAGGTCCCTAGACTAAGGTTAGCAATCGTTTAAATTACTCCAAGTAACATTAAACCTGTTTTTATCGCCTTATCTGTAATTTAAATTTTGCACTTAACCAAATTGGAGGGTGAGTGTTAAGCTCACAGATAACGTGGCAATTACTGTGCCTCTACTTAAGATCAACTCTTAATCTCTTTGTTTGAAAAGAAAAATATTACAGTTTCAGAAAAGAGTTCTCAATTGTGCAATGGAAGAAATACATCTTTCCGTTTGCTTTAATTATCACCTTGTCCTCTACTACACGCTACTTCAGACCTTTTTACGACTGCAACAGCCAAAAAACCTGTATAGCAAATCAACTAACGTGTCGTCTCTTCCATAGCCAGAGTGACGCCTGTTTTTGTGTAGTGTCATCATCATCATAATCATCATTATCAGCCGAAGGATGTCCACTGCTGAACATAGGCCTCCCCAACGGTTTTCCACAGCGACCAATTACAAAAGGTATGCATCTAGTGTGATCCTGCGATCTTACAAGGTCGTCTCTACATATTGTTGGTGGACGTCCTACTCTGCGTCTTTGGTCAATGGTCTCCAATCTGGAACTTTTCTGCCCTAACAGCCATCAGTTCTTCGTGTTTTGTGCCCTGCCCATTGCCACTTGAGCTTACTGATTCTCAAGGCTATGTCCGTTACCGTAGTGCGTGCAAGCGATATTCGTTGAAAGTGGAACCTCCACCGTATACTTATCACCCTGTATGTACACTTAGATCGAAACTCTTACATTGTCAAAGGTGTCCATGTACCGCACACGGCGCGTGTCGGGGTCGGTGCGCACGAGTTTGTCTTTCAACATTCGCCACGGAAGCCCCAAGCGCGTCGTCTCCTCCATCGCTAGGCACCAGTCGCTTATCGAGATGTAACCTAATGAAACGTCAGATTATGTTTAATACTTTGTATGACTACAGCTAATGATCTGTTTATCAAATTATGTTCAATAATCTGTTGCAAAATACTTTATGTAATTATGTGTGAAGAAAACACACATAACATTATGTTAATGATTGAAGCCCAGAAAAATAAGTTAGAAAACCTGTGTGCAGTGTCATATTAAACTATAAAACTGTTGGATTCAATTGCTGTACTAATGACCACAATCGTATTAATAAAACACTCAAAATAATTTACATATAATATCCCTTACTATGGGATAAAGGTACCTAAGGCGCGTATATTTAGCTACGTACACGCACCTATAACGCGTAAATTAATCTAATAACTAGGGAGTGTTCCCTTGGAAATAATCTCGTTTAGGCTAACGAGTCCCGAAAACAGGATAATGTAAATTTAATTATACGTCAAAGAAAATGTTTTCTGAACGCTTTTAACGACTATGTTCATATAACATCAAAGATTTCTTTTTAGCATCAGATCTATTGTTAAGACGTAGATTGAACTCTGAGGTAAGACGTCGGGGCAGTAATTTATGTGTACAAAAAGAAACAGTTTTAAAACACATAAAAACTACCATAAAACATTAGGACTTAAAATGTTGCTGATTTACGGTGCATTCAAGCGTGATCTAGCGCAGTAAATAACTCTCCGCTCTACGGCTTCATCCGTCCGGAATCTACTCTCGTTTCGTTTGCTTAGAAACTTGAAAATCGTATTTATTTTAAAGACAACTGAAAAATGTTCCTCTAAAACTTTATTGACACTGTAAATACTTATGTTATTGCGTTGAAGTCTGAAAATGTGTACCTACCTAATGAATGAGCTGCAAAAATATTGCAATCAGTCACACATTGTTTAACGTGTCTTTATGCCAAAAATAATCTATATCTTTGGATCTAATCAACATGCGATAACAGTATGTAAACAGACATCATTTGTAATATGAATCTGCGAAATAAAATATGCCTGAAATCTCGAAGCATCTTTCAAGACTTGCCATTAGCGATTGAATACATTACTACTCGTATACATCAAACGTACAAATGGAACTCCGAAGAAATATTACTATACATACAAGGAATATTCCTTGTGGCTGAAAGCAAGCGTTAATCGGAGTGGCATTTCTCTATGTTAGAGCGATGCTGCAGCGCAAATGGTTTTGTCAACACTACCGACGGTTACAAATGAAGCCGGTTCCCTACCCGGCTAATACCAATTCAGTTCCAAAGCATTCGGGAGCTTTGTATAGCTCTGCTGGAAAATTGAGTATGCTATCCTTTGTTGACTGCACTCATATTACAGCGTAAAAATACAACTGAGCGCGAATTACAAATGTTTTCGGTATTTGTACATTATTTACTGAATAACATTTCGTTTTCTGAGTCATATTATGATATTTTCAATTCTCAGTGGCAACATACTTTGTTTATTTTATTTTATTTTACATGTGTTTTCGGTATTTGTACATTATTTACTGAATAACATTTCATTTTCTGAGTCATATTGTGATATTTTCAATTATCAGTTGCACCATACTTTATTTTATCTTTTTTTTTTTTGTTATAACTATAAAAATTTTAGCGACTTCAAAAAAGGAGGTTATCAATTCAATTCAATTGAAATTTGATAATATTTGAGTATATTTAAGCTTCCAAGCACGTTACATGTTCCGAGCAAAATTCCGTGACGTATATTTGTAAATATGTTTGTCCAGGGATTTCTCTAAAACTAGAATTTATAGCGAGTTGATTATTTTGTAGTCCGTAATCAGGTATATTCCAACTAAGGTTACAGTGAAAGTTGAATCGAAATCGGTTCAGTTGTTTTTGAGATATGGGTACCTAATAACAAAAAAAAACCGCCCTTTCAAACCCTGACTAAAATGCTTAACTTACTACTACTACTACTTACTATAATAAGTGCCAGACACTATGCAACTCAGTTTTTTTTAAATTTGCAATAAAAAAAACAATAAAACAAACATACCGCTCTGATCCAAATCCATGCTGCGGAACGTAGCTTCCAAGGGCCTCCGCGCCATCACAATCTGATTGTGTAGCTCTCTCATAGCCGATGATTCCACCAGACCGACTCTTTGTCGGAATGTGAGCCGTCGTGTACGCGACACTGCTGCGGTGTACTGAACAAACTGCCGCTCCAGGGAGTTCCCACACAGCTTCAGGTACGCACCCTTATTAGACCCGAGCTCGTAGTAATTTGACGCTGAGAAAATCGTGATCACCTGAGCATAAGAACGTGATTGCATTAACTCAAATCGCCGCAAAGTTGGTAACACGTACGCTTTGAATACGTGAAAGAATAAGTAAGCGTAACTTTTATACTGAGTTATAAACTTCTGAAGAAAAACGGAATCATCGATTATATCGTAAGTAGAAGCATAGTTAAGAAGCATTTCATTTTTCTACGTTATCACAACTATAATCTCATGTGTGCCTGTGTAATATTGTAGAATACCATGTAGTTAACTTATCAATCAACATGGTGTATAAATAACATGTTAACTTAAACAAAAATCTGTAAGCATGTGTTATCAGAAAGTACCGACATAATACATATTGCGACGTGATGTGGAAAATTTTCGCAAAAACATATTCTGAAACGCAAAAAAGATACTTTGATCTATATCCAGTATCCGATAACGGATATTACCTAGACATAAGCAGACATAGACGAGCTCAGTTCATTGATCAGAATAACATGATTTTCTCCCTTGTTATCACCACTTACTGTGTTCCATTTATCAATTAAACGATTTATGTACGCTTTGGTTATAGCCCGTGAACTTCATAAGCAATTTTCATATGGGGCAGGAAAACGTCTGCTACAGCTAATAGCAATCTGTGTATACCTCTACAATCTACATATGTAATATCTTTTGAAAATATCTGATGTGTGTGTTTGTCATCACAACCAATGTATTACTCTGCACGGATATTGTGCAGGGAGTTGAAGGTATCTAGATTTATAAACAATATTACAGTCTCCAGGGGGCCCTATTTTGAATCACTCGCTCCAAGATGGCGTGTGATATTCATTGATTTAAGCCCAATTTTGGAATGAAAATCAGTTGAAAAACGTACAGGAGGGATTTGAAAAAAGATAGCTTAAAGAGTGCTCACGTCTATATATCGCGTGATTTTCGTTGATTTTTTAATTCGTTTTCGAACGAAAATCAAGCGCTATATCCAAGAGAGTGATTCGAAAATTTAGGTTCAGAGCCTAAGTGTGGTGCTAATCAAACAGCTGTGTCTTCGGTAGAACAAACTACCACTGAGGGAGTCGCATAATTTTCCCTTTGTTACACCCAGCTCGTCACAATCCGGAGATCGTTATCACCTGCGAGCTGCGGCCCCTCTAAAGGTAACGTTAATTTAAGGGTAACTTGTTTTCATTGTTTAATTTAATTGCGAACCGTTCTGGGACTGAGATATTGGACCGAGATTTTTGGCCAGCTCTAGATAGAAGTAATAGAATAGACATTATTTACTGAAGTAAAGACTCGGGTGATATTGATGAGAAACTGTGACTCAACAAACAAACAAAAAACAGAAGTTATTACTAGAGTAATAACACATTAGTATAAGTAAAAGTTGATAACACAGTTACCAAGGTACGTTAAAGTTAGGCCAGGCCGCGCTGTGATAATGCGTTTTGGACGATTTTAATTTTGTGAAGAAATTAATAGGATAATTGTCAAGGTCAGGAAGTGCATTACATTTTGTGTCAAAATCAAAAACCAATAACAAAAAGTTATCTACCAAACGCAGCTTCCATTCAATAATTACTTCTGTCGCACATCACATTTAATAATGTGGCATTACCATCCATAATTAAATCAGTGGTCAGTTGTCAACGCAATCATGAAACATCGCGCTCATGTTAAAGTTGTAATACATAATTAATTTTAACTAAACGCAAAATTTTTAAACAAAGAAATCATCGTAATTTAGTCACTACAACCATCTAAAATGTATACTTACATTGCCGTTGTGTAAAATTTCGTATCCACCAGGCTTGCACTCGTGACTTCTAACGAGAAAACTAAGCTTGTTCTTTTGTAGAAACGTAGATGTGACATCGGGACCAAAATACGTGCCAGCGCCGCGCAGGGCGTTCGCGACGCAACCCCCGGTGCATTGCGGATCCGACCACAGAATGTCGAACACCTATAACCAAAAATACAATTAGCAAACACTACACGAATTACGAGAATCTTCGAAGTGAGAGTGAAAAAGCTTCTTCAAATTGAGCACCGTTGCATCGCTGACTCGCTGCATGTCATGTCTGTCTGGTGTAGTATCTGGTGCAGGAAGCCCATTTAACCACTTTGGAAGCGTCTATCCCTGAAATGTTAGACTTTCTAAAAAAAATGGTTTTAGAAACCTCGATGTCATTTTAAAAGACCTATCCATAGATATGCATAGGTTGGAGTAAATATTTTTTTAGGTTTTAGTTTCATATATGGGAGAAAGCCCCCTTAAAAGTCATATTTTTTTACTTTTTGTATCTGAATCGGCAAGCTGTTAACAAAATACACATACCTACCTACCAAGTTTCCGCTGTATGATACTAATAGTTTCAGAATAAAGTGGCAGTGACATACGGACGGACGGAAAGTCAGACTTGACGAAACCATAAGGGTTCCGTTTTATGCCTTTCAGCTACGAAACCTTAAAAACTACACACACACACACACACCAGCACCGGTCCGGTCACCCTTGTTTGTCCGACGCGATATACGTTTTATAGAAGCTCATAAGCGCACATAGAAGAAAGAAAGCTGAACATTTTCCAGGAAAATATTTGCTAGCTGTACCCCAGTTAATGATAAATATAAATTGTAATAAGTCTGGAAGAATAAACAAAGTAGAAGAAAAATAATAAATCATAAATGGATGTGGACTAGACCAAAGTCTAGTCCTCTACTAGTCAAGTCATCTAGCGTCTAAAAGGCTTATGATAACAAACCAAAAAAATATTAATTCGCATTGCCGACATATCTAATAACAAGTCCGCCAATTGTACAACTTACAATGCAATTAAATTTAAATAAATAAATTTGTATCTGATTATGGACTGAGCGCGAAAGTTTGCGAGAAAAATCAAAAGAAAAATATATAACAAACCCATTTGAATCAAGTCTTAAAGGTTATGCGGGTTCTCTTATCGGAACGGAGTTAAGATAAAAGAACAGCTTTGTACACGGAATTTTACAATGAATTTGTGGTAGTGACTATGTTACTTTGTAGTGTGTAGCGTGTTTGGTTTTAGTAAGTTTTCTTATGCATGAGTTCCTGCACTATATAGAGGTAGTAACAATTTATGAAGGTTGTCTGTAATCTCTTACATTCCACAAATGACGTTGTCCTAAAAGTCCTAAACCAATAAATAATACCTGGCGACCGGTACCGGTGAAAAATGTTTGCATTATTGTTGCCTAAGCAGTTAATATTAACAACGAATACAGAAAGCAGACCCTGAAACTGGCTCCGTTTCATATACTTAAATAGCCTAGACGGTTCAAGACACTAAACAGAAGCTTACCAAATTGTTTTTGTTCTTTGAAGAAAATTAATGTACTTTTAATTTCACTCGAAACTCATAGATTCTGATTATTTTTATCTAAGTAAGTAGATCATCATCATCTAATTTAAGAGCCAAGCTCTTGTCGGTGGAGTTTTTTCCATTCTTTACGCTCTTCCGCCATTCTCTTGACCTCTTGATACGACGCAACTTTCAACTTTTGCTTTATTTGATGCATATAGCTTATTCTTGGTCTTCCTCTCTTCCTTTTTCCTTCTATTCTTCCCTCTATTATCGTTCTGATGAAACTGTCGTGTCGTATCAAGTGTCCCAGCATTCCCCCTTTTCTACACTCAATTGTTTCTATTAGTTTTCTCTTTTCCTTTACCAAGTTCAAGACTTCTTCATTAGTTTTTTTCTCCGTCCAGCTAATTCTCTCCATCCTCCTCCAGCACCACATCTCAAACGCTTCCAGTCTCTCCCTATCTTTCTTTGTCGTGGTCCACGTTTCACACCCATATAGTGCTATACTCCAAATGTACACTTTCACGAGATTTTTGCGAACATTGCTGGATATTCTGGCCTTTATTAAGTTCTTTTTTAAGTTAAAAGCTTGCCTTGCCATCGCAATCCTCGCTTTTATGTCTGGTGTACACCTGGAGTCGTCGGTAATTAGGCTGCCTAGGTATTTAAAGTTTTTGACCTGTTCTACTAGTCTATTGTCAATGGTGATAGGGCTATCTTTTTCTTTTTTTGATGCAATAAGTGTTTTAGTTTTATTTATATTAATTTTAAGTCCAAATTCTTTGAATATGATGTCCATTTCTTTAATCAATTCTTCCAATTCTGTCTTATCTTCTGCTATGGCTGCGATATCATCAGCGAAGCGAATAAATTTAAATATTTTCCCGTTAATTTTGACACCCCCCTTTTCTGATTCCAACATTTTGCGTATTGCACACTCTATAAATATGTTAAAAATAAGTGGCGAGAGAGGACAACCTTGTCTTACTCCCTGTCTTATCCTTGCCTTTCCCTGTTCATCTCCCACTTCTACTATAATTTCTTGGTTTTTATACAGTTCAAAGATGATCCTTCTGTCTCTATAATCCAGTCCAGCCTCCCTGAGAATTTCCATCATTTTCCTCCAATTAACTTTATCAAACGCCTTTTCCAGATCAATAAAAGCTTTAAGTGTGTCCATATCAAAATCAAGTCTTCTATCTATTATTAATCTCAGAGCTAAAATAGCTTCTCTAGTTTCTTTCTCCTTCCGGAACCCATACTGATCTGGGCCCAAATAGCATTATGTCACGGGTCTTATACGGTTTTGAATTATTTTAATTAAAATTTTGCTTGCCTGTGATATAATACTTAGCGTTCTATGTTCGTCGCATTTAAGTGTGTTTGCTTTCTTTGGTAATGTTACTGTCTTGCTTAAACAAAAATCTAGAGGTATTTGGCCGGTTTCATACATTAACTGAATTAATTTAAAAAGTTCTTCCTTTAATGGACCGCAATCCGCATATTTTATCATTTCGATGTAAATATTGTCAACTCCCGCTGTCTTGCCGTTTTGGATACCCTTCAAAGCTGTTTCAAATTCTTCCTTTAAGATAAGTGGGCCAATTTGCAATTTATCTGCATCTTCTTCCTTTTCTATATAGCTTTCTAACATACCTTCTCCTGCATACAGTTCTCCCAAGTAATCTCTCCATCGTTCAACGATCTTTTTGGAATCCATCAGTATTTTTCCTTCTTTGTCTAAAACTGCAGTACTCTTTCTTTGGTGTTTTTTGTTCATGTCTCTGATTAAATTATAAGCTTTATAGTTTATTTTTGTTTTTATAGTGTTTTGTCACCATACAAACTTAATAGGCATAGGCATACGCCCGGATTGCGTAAGACACGGGGTTCAATTCCTCGTCTGTCACAGGTTCACAGTTGTCTTTTTACAAGTGCAATTTATATTATTAAGTTTGTATGGTGACAAAACACTATAAAAACAAAAATAAACTATAAATTGGCTTTCATCATCTTAACTGATTGTTAAAATATTTGTAAAAATATTTTCCTTCAGATATTGTGAGAGCAATCTCACAACATTGATGATGTCACGCAGCCTACGCGTTAAGAAGCGCTTGCAAAATTCAACAGGCCTGTTAATGTGACGGTGGCCGAGTGGTATAGGCATACGCCCGGATTGCGTAAGACACGGGGTTCAATTCCTCGTCTGTCACAGGTTCACAGTTGTCTTTTTACAAGTGCAATTTATATTATAAGCTTTATCCATTTTACCTCGCTTCATCATAAAATCTATTCTATTGCATTTTTCTTCTGTGTCTTTTTCTTTTGCTTTTCTGCATAGCAGTGTTATTTTATTTGTAAGTTTTTTGTACTCTATTGCACTAACTTCATCTGTTTTGTTCTTTAATTTTCTTCTCTCTATCATTAGATCTGTAATTTCTGACGTAAGCCAGCTTTTTCTTGGAATCAGTTTTTCTTTTTTCAAAGTCTCTTTAGCAGTATTTACTATAATATTTTTCATGTGGTTCCATTTATCTTCTATATTATTATTTATCATATTATTCTTACTACTATCTTTATATTGCTCTAGCTTATGTCCTAAATTATTACTATATTGCACTTTACTATCACTTTTTATGTCCTTAAGCTTACTGAGATCTAAGTTCTTTGGTTTACTTTTCCTTTTTATTTGTTTGATTTCAAAAGTAAGTAGACTAACAAGAAGGTTGTGATCTGAATTCAAGTCTGCTCCAGGTAGTGTTTTACTAATTTTTATCTGTTTCCTATATTTATTTTTTACAATAATGTAGTCTATTTGGTATCGGCCAATATCTCCTGGCATTTTCCAAGTATAAAGTCTTCTTTTTGGTTGTTTAAAGATTGTATTTGTTACAATGAGATCATTTTCTTCACAAAATTGAATTAAATTAATACAATAAGTAAGTAGATAGGTGCTAAATAACCATCTCGATGAAAAATTTAAATAATGCTTAAACAATCCCTAAAAGCATTATTAATTATACCTGTAATTCAGCTACCTGACCTTTATTTTGACTTCCCTACATTGACTTTGATGAATGAGTTTAATTCGCATTCATAAATTAGCTTCATAAAACGCCGTACTGATTTAAAAACAACAATGTTAAAAATAGTTTGATTCATCCGCTTTAGTTCTAAAAAGTCTTAAGAAAATCACCTTGGAAAACAATAATTGATTTTTATCGATACGTTTTTATGAATATGATGATTGTTATGGCGTTTACCGTCTCGATTTCAGAATGTATGTGTAAAATGAAGCCGTAGCATGTAGGCACAACGCGCAACGGCGTAAGTCTTCATCATATTTGAGGGCGCAGTCCCGGAGCAGTGCGTACAAAAAGCGAGGAATTTCCAATTTCACAGGCTGCTGCGATTGTCACCAATTTTCGCCGAGCCGTCTTTTTATAATTCCTTTACATAAAGCTCTTGAAACCGCTTTTATGATTTAAGATTTCTTTAAGGTATCCTTTTTAGATAATGGCATAAAAATCTCTTTGACTCAGCTTAAAAGACTTCTTGATATAAATTGTATCCAAACCCCTTACTCTTGGTATAGAATAAATAAAAGTTAATGGCTATAGTCGCAAACATCAATAAAAGAAAACTGAAACCAATAAGTAAGTGCTTTCCGCAGTTTAAAATCCAATCAGCACATAGGATCCGCAATGATCGAAATCGATAAAAATAAACCGCGTTTATTGAGTTGTGCGCCATTGAATATCTAACTAGCTTTTATATTACACCCCTGCTGCAGTGGTGATTAAATTCACTATTGCACTTTAATAAAAGATATGCCGCACTATTATTTGCGAGCAGACAAGTATGAGCTCTCTGTTGGTTTGTCAGAAAGCTCAGAATTAATAGGCACATCTTTGGATTATGAGATTCCTTCTTCTCGAATGCTAATCCAGTCGTACAATATTCAATTCCATTCGACCGCGAATCCGCCGCGCTTTATGCAAATGAAGGAAAAGTTTTAGATGGCTCGCAGGGTTAATTCAAAGACTGAGGCGCCACCGTTGGGCCCATTGAGCGGACTTGGATTAGCGTGTAATATAAACATAATGGGGAAATAACCTGCGTGGGAGAAGTTTAAGTGGCAAAGTTGGAGAGTGACATATACCCATAATGAGAAGAGGTAGGTAGAGGTAGAGGCTTTGAACATAACAGGTTTACAACCTTCGCAGAGTGTTGTATTCAACATATTGGGTACTTATAATTTATACGCTTAAGAATGCTATTTTTTATTAAAATTTTATCACAAAATGTACGGGATGAATGTCAAACTTCCAGACTTCGACCATTTTCCTATCAAAATGGAAAAGTGAGCGGCTTAATAATATAACATAAGGTGCAATTCATATTTTGTCATCTCCATCACTCCATGTCACAAAAATAAACCGATGTAGAGTTTACTTATGCTTATGTAAATAATATTCGAAATTTTTTAGTAACTTTAAATTAAATTTTTAAAGCATTAATGCCGCGACTTTTACGCTTCAACCCATTCTGCGGATTTTAATGACGCTTACGTCGTCATTTGAAAAAATACTTATGCGAAAACGAGGTTGGATCTTTATTTCAGGTAAAACTTCGCGACGGAAATTAAGCGAGACAAAGAATAAGTGTAGGAGTATTCCACTTGACATGCTCACAAAATATAAGGTACCGTCTAAAAGCTCCAGTTTATAAGACACAGACACATAAACCATTTATATCTGATGTTTAAAATTTGAATAATTATGCTTAAAGTTCCATCGTAGGAAGTAGGTATGTTACCTATAGTCAGACACTCATAAAATATTCATACTGAAACTTGAGTTACACTTCAGGGAACTTTGCTTACGATATAGCAGTAAAATGCAACGACCTATATTTACAAGAATACTAGGATTTGATTTAAAGTCATAAACTTCCTACACACGATTTATATGACAGCAAAGAATTTAAAAACGTTTGCCGGTACTAGGTTTTTAGTAGCTCGTATTTGTATGTACACCGTGGCAAAAATCGTATCAACATTTAATGTTTCATCACAATAACACATTGTGTCACTCAAAATGACATGAAGATCCTAGAACGAAAATTACTAGTACTATTTTGGGTCACGAACTCACAATTCAGGACTACACAATTTCTTTTTTATTGTTAGTGTACGAATTATGTATAACTTTAAGTTGAATAAGACTACTATGACCGACCACGCTTTTCCAAAAAAGATGATTCTAAAACCGCTTCATTAATATTGAGGTCGTGTGGTGGTGTCAGTATTTCCTCCCCCAATAAAACCACAGTCACGTGTTGCCTGCGTTCTAGTCGGTCGAACACGATCGTTATCGGCTCAGTAATGAGTGGCATCGTGTCATTGCGTTAGCGTGACGGGGCTTTGTGGAAACAATTGGAATCGATGAACACTAGCCCCTCAAGCCTTAACCCTATTGCACCTAGTGTGAAAGAAAGAGAGGCACAACCAACCCCCATGGTGGCTGAACTTCATTTAACTGGAGCTTCCTATACGTGTTAAACTTTTAACGGTTCAAAGAATTGTGTCAGTAAAATGCTTCTGACAGTAAAAGTAAAATGCTTCACAACGTACCTAACCTCAATTGGGTTGCAAAGTTGTCATGAAACTAAGTTCGTATTTCATCAACAGCGATTTGTCCACAAAGATACAAATCTGAATCGTTTGCAATTACGAACTTCAAGATTAGTTAAAATAACAAAGAGAAGTTTGTAGACACTAAATTTACTAACGTATACTGTCGAAATTAGCTTAAATGTAAAAGCTGTTATAGCTTGAGTGTCTTTCAGTAAATCGACGGTTTTAAATAATACAAGTAAAACCAAACAAAAGAGACGCCGAAACATAGTTATGAAACTTATGAATAAGTTAATTGTATCCAGCGGACCGCGTTAACATTGTTATAAGCATACACAGTTATAGTTGGGGATAGGATTGAGTAAAAATGTCTGAAGCAGACGACAAATTGTAAGAAGAACCTCGCCTTTGGGACTCGTGTTCATAAAGCGGTCGCGGTAACTTTATCGTGCGCCACTCAGCGGGGGTCCGACCCGGCGAAATTGTATTACGCCAAAGATGACGTTTGCTGAAATTGCTCTGAACGAAAAGAAATAAGATAAGATCATTGATGTAATAAAGCAGACAAAGCCCGGCTAATAATCCCTGGCGTGGTTGCATGAAAGTGTTAATCTTGACACTCTGCCACGTACCGTATCATAACTTTAAATTTTTCTATGCCTTTGGTATAATGAACTCCGTATATGAAGGCAATATTCCACATAAATTCCTAATATAAGTACATGTAGTACTTTTGTACCTACTTACATTATTTTTTCATGTGAAGACATCTGCAAGTAAATAAGTAATTCACTTTCAGCTACAGGAGGCGTATTACGATCTTGCTTTAGTAGCTTTCTGATTCCTAGCAGTTCAATTCCCACTGAACTAAGTGAGTCACCAAATTGAGTTTGCGACGTAACTGAGGAAAAATTAAAACTATTTCTATTAAACTCGATTCGTGTGGTGCTGTCCCACGCCAATCTGCTGAATGGATTATTATACGAATTAGCTAATCTGTTAAAAAGCAGAGCTGCTTAACTATCGAAGCAACATCGCAATATAGATTCATGGATAAATTAACTGCATTTCTGGCTATAACGGAATTAATCAGACAACATTATTACCGGAAAATCTTGTCATTTCGTTATTCAGAAAATTTGATTGAATGAAATACGCTTATAGAAGGTTATATTATAAGTTTTCAAGTTCAAATCAATTAAATAAATGTCAAAAATTAAATCCAAAAGTTATGCAATTCCTTTGTTACGTTATTTATCAAAACATTTTGTCGCCAAAAGGAAAACATCTCCCTGTCGTTCTGTGTAAAATACTATCGCTGTGGAAAAGGCTGACTTTTACTGAGAGATGCCGTTAAGCCACATTCGAGTACGAGTATAGCACGCAATATCGTTTGGTTTAAAGTTATAGCCCTGAGGTTATGACGAGATTCTGCAAAATATGTTGTTTCACATCTTGAGAAGAGGCTTTTATTTAGCTTTAGGTATTAATATATCTCATGTGTTTATTTGGTGTTCACCAAAATAATGAAACTCTTATTAAAGATGCGATGTATTCCCCATACGCATAGTAGAGCCAGTAGCAGCGTAGCGTATCGAAGCAAATTGAATATTGCTCCGAAACCGAGCAAACTAATACTTAGTTTGTGTACACCAAACTCCCTTTAATCCGTCGCGTGATTGCATAGCAAACAGATCTCGCATGGCAATAATTACGTTAGATTAGAACCTCGTACTATAAAATGTTCATGGCCCTAGCTAACCTTAACGTGTTTAGTTTATAGGATATTGCGCGAGGTGACTTCGAAGACAGGATAACGAGCTCCGAGCAGCAATCAAGTAAGAAATTGAGTTCTCAATACAATTTATGAGTTTACATTAACGGTGAAGTTGTTTGTAGTTGTAGTTATACGTATGCCTACATCAAATAAGCCTGACCGTGATTTGCGTGTTTCATCCCGTGATTGATCGCGTCGTTTCATGGAAACTTCAGCCTACAAGATTTTTCTCGTACATAATTACACAGTTACTCACATTTTTCTTAAGGCACATGATTTATGGTGTGATGCATCGATATTTATAAGTTGGCAACAGATTTTATGAGAACAGAAAGTCATTGAATAAACTTACCATATGAATATTGAACATACTCTATGGTCGCTCCCTTGTGGTACTACTTCCCAGAGACACAATAAAACTCTTTGCTGAGCTGTGTAATTGGTTTATTGTTACGTCAAAACAATTCATATATAGTAACCCGAAAAATCACAGTTTTATCGCGATGTAACAAGGAACAACGCCATCTGTTGGTTTATATCAAAACTAAACACATGCCTACTATTTCTATCTACTTGAACATATCGCCCACCAAGGACAAATATGAGATTTGTCCTTTAACTATACAGTGTACTGTGTAAAAAAAACATAAGAAACAAACATAAACAAAATCCAGCTTCAGGCATATTCAAAACATAAGAAATTAACATCATAATCATAAAATGTTTAAATATGTACAATTTATTATTTATTCTGTTGCAATGGGAAGCAAAGACACTTTAGAAATGGGACGTTTAAAAGAACCCATTTTTGTTTTCAAAGTTATAACCCTAACTAAATTGTCCTTGCCCGGATGGACTGCAGTAACTCTGCCGTACAACCAACGACACGGTGGTAAGCCGTCTTCCTTCACCAAAACAACATCGCCCACCTGTGGCTGACTTTGTTGAGATGACCACTTGTACCGATGAAAATATTTGGTAAGATACTCCCGAGACCATATTTTCCAAAAATCCTGCAGCATTTTTTGTGTATACTGCCAACGTCTTAAAGAACCAAAACTTTGCGATTCGTAGTTTTGGTCAGGTGGAGTCACAATAGGCTCTCCTACAAGAAAATGACCAGGAGTCAAAACAGTGACATCTTCAGAGTCCCCCGTAATTACCGACAGCGGTCTAGAATTGAGACAAGCCTCAACTTGAGCTAGAACCGTTGACATTTCTTCAAAAGTCAATGTAGACTGGCCAATGATCCTTTTTAGGTGGTACTTCACCGATTTTACGCCAGACTCCCATAACCCTCCGAAATTTGGTGCATGTGCAGGTATAAAATGCCAGTTACAATCATTGCTAGCCACCGACTCAGCCACCTCTTGCAGCATGGATCCTTGCTCGGTTATAAACAGTCTCTTTAGCTCGCCAGATGCTCCAGTAAAGTTGGTGGCATTATCACTCCATATATCCGAACAGTGACCACGTCTGGAAACAAAACGCTTAAACGCCTGAAGGAAACCTTGAGTGGTAAGATCCGTGACTGCTTCTAAGTGTATAGCCTTAGTCGCCATACATACAAAGAGACATATGTAGCCCTTGTATGATTTGTGGCCCCGTCCTTTTGTAGTACGCAGTTGGATTGGACCCGCGTAGTCCACACCACTACACTTGAAGGGGCGCATTGGTGTCACTCTTGGTTCTGGTAGTTGACCCATCAACTGCGTTTGAGTGTTGGCCGCATTTTTTGCACATGTTACACATTTTCGGTAATATGACCTAACTATCTGTTTTACTCCCAAAATCCAGTATTTAGCCTGAATGAAGCAAATCATTAGTTGGGGACCGCCATGAAGTGTACGCTTATGTGCGTCTGCAACAATTAAATCAGTTAAATGACACTTCTTGGGTATGAGGATGGGATGTTTCTGACTTAAGTTGAGTCCAGAATGTTCCAATCTCCCACCTACTCTCAGGATGTGTTCCCCATCCAACAACGGGTTCAACGAACGAAGAACACTCTGTTTCGGTAAGTTCTTTTTTTTATTTACCAATGAAATTTCCTCTTTAAAATACATTGCTTGATATTGCTTTATACATAAATTATGTGCTTCTGTCAGTTCTTGCGTAGTTAAATAGCCTATTTTTCTTTGATTAGGCTCCAATGTCAAATTCTTTATAAAACGTTTACAATAAGCTATTACTCTCTTCAACTTCGTGAAAGATGAAAATCTCTCCCATATACTTTCTTCTTCCAATACAGCACAATGAACCTTAGCTTTATCCAATTCTGTATTTATTTCCTTTGGCTTCTCATATTGAATCGTTTTATTTTGCAGAAAGTCAGGACCGTGAAACCACATGCTGTTGCCAACTAATTCTGCAGGTGATAATCCTCTGGATGCTGCATCAGCTGCATTTTCCTTAGAGCCAATATGTGACCAATGATGAGAATCCAAGTTTGATTGAATCTCCGATACGCGGTTTGCAACAAACACCTTCCATCTACTCGGATGGCTATTGATCCAAGCGAGCACAACTGTAGAGTCAGTCCATGCTCGAATGTTACATTTTTCAATTCCTAGCACTTTGGCTGTTTCTAACATAAGCCTTGTTAATAGGACAGCTCCACATAATTCCAACCTCGGGATTGAGACTTGCTTAACTGGAGTGACCTTTGTTTTTGCAGTTACTAGAGCTACTTTGACTTCTCCACTGGATGCATCTAGCACACGGCTATATACGACTGCTGCGTATGCCACTTTTGAGGCATCGCAAAAGCCGTGTAATTCGACGATATCGCCAAGACGGGTATATATCCATCTTGGTATGGTAATTACCTCCAATTGTTTCAGCTCTTCTCGGTAAGTAAGCCATTCGTCCAGCAGGTCAATTCAACGTGTAAACTCACGGCCAGATCGCCGTGAAAAGCTCGTAGCTGACTGGTCACAAATAGATCACGGACAGACTGACAACCGCGATGAACAGATCCCAGTGATGCGTGGTATTCACAACATCGACGCTAAATTAAATTACAACTAGCAATGTCACGCGGTTTTACCCACTGGTGACTTTCAAGGACGCTTGTACTGCCATCAATGTAGCAGCACTCGCAGGTGTATTATTTTATTTGTTATTGTTTCTAAATACATATGTAGAAAGTAATCATCAGCTGTATACTTTTTGCGTAAAGATAAAATTGGTCTTTATTATTTACAACAAACAAACATACATACTTCAACTTAGTATACGAAGTTTTGTCAAACCATAGAGCAAAAAATTGAAATAAAAAGTAAAATAAGGTTTTAATTGCTCATCTGAAAAACCTGAACTTGAACTGAAAATTTATTTAAGTATAATTTATTAAAAACTCCAAATAATCTAGTATAATTTATGAACATTGGAAATGAGACCGGGTAGAGAGAGACCAATAATCACGTAATTTACAAAAGTTGTATATCACAACTAAAACGTCCCATTTGCCCACATAAATTGTAATGGTGCATCCACACATCCAAATCGGCTTTGCTGGCGGTATACGTCATGAACTGTATTATGCTTCGTCAAAAATAATATGTATAAAGCATAAGCGGTGTGGCCGCCGGCACGACCGCCAGCACATGCCGCCGGGCGGTGTAGAATGTGGATACACCATAGGTAATAATAACCATAGGTAATTTGGCTTGTGAAAACTGAACCGTGATTTTTGAAATTGCAACACTCAATAAAATCAAATTTTGACACTGTCAATCAAATAAAAATATGTTTATTTACAAAGACCACCGAACATAAAAAAATATATAAAGTATTTAAACTTAAAACAGAACAAATAAAATTATTGTTACATTAGAATAAATATATTATTTATAATAGATATGATATGCCTAAGCATTCACGCTATCCCTCTCTTTTATGTGGCTGATCCTTTATCATGAAAATCATGATCTTCCACCATGCTTAACCTGCCCGGTTTGTTAGGTTCCCTTATTTCTGGCAGTCGTTGGTTGCAATACAGATCACTTCATGGATGTTATATGTATTTAAGTATTTATGGGAGACGCTCCGTCATAATCGTTATCTGGTACTTCGTAACACAAGGAAGATAATATTCCTTACCACGAAACCAGACAATTGGTGTGTTGTCTGGCGCATATTTATATTTATCACAAATCAAGTTGTCACTCTCTCAATAAGTATTTCAACTTAAAAATCCACAAAATGTATGAAATCATTTCGAAGAGTTCAACGGACATAGTACCTAGCACAATATGCTCAGCAAGTACTCCCTTAGCGTCTTGACGACGGAGCATGATTTACTCGATTGGCAACTTCAAGGATATTATTTTTTGGTTTGTGCTGGCTAGAGTTGAAGAAATAATATGCAGAATTTACAGCCGAAAATTAAATATGCTTGAAAATAGCTTTTGACGTAAAAATTTATTTGACAATGTCACGTATGTATTTCAACTCGACTCAGTCGATGTTATGAATCGGAAAAATGCATTACAGTAAAAAGTGTTTTAAACGTAAATCCGTAAAGTTAGTTTTTGCATGCATAACCGTGACATCACAAGGCGAGGGCGAGGTGAGTCGAGAAGGTGTGTGAGAGCAAATGACAGGTGTATTTAACCATAGAGTAAATAAAAAAAGGTATGAAAAATGAGGTTTTGATCTGTACCAAAGAAAACTAAAAATCTCTCATCAAAAAATTAATTGATCAGTGTCTTTTAAATCCAGCACGACTTCCAGGTCAAGCCTGCTCAGTTTAGCCTACAAATAGTAAAAAAAATATTTCAATCATGTCTTTAATAAACAATGTTTAAAATCATGTCTTTATTACTGTTTCGGAAATTTGAGAGGGCTAAGCGGGTGGTGCGGGGGCGGGCTACGCGTCCTTGCGTGTACTACTTACTTACTACGCGCTGCACTCGCTCAAATCAGAGTGATACTTTATTTGCTCATCATTTGGTACTCCATATTCATTTAAATTAGCATGAATAAATTGCATTGTAGTCCAATCAATGAAGCTTTTGTCACCCGAATAATTCCCCCGTCGTTGAAACTTGGCACATAGTGAAAATAAGTAATACAGATTATAGATATGCAATAATCCAATGATTTTTTTTACGAGAAGTTAGGTATTTATACCTAAACATGGAAATCGTTTATAACTCTCTGTGAAAAAATTATCAGTCTGAAATTGTTCGTGTATACGTATGTATGTATAAGTTAGAATAGGTAAGAATAAGAATCCAATATTTTTTCGATTTCCGAGATAGTCAAAATTAAACTTTTTGCATTTTGCTCTATAACTTCTACCGAAAAAATTCTCTGCTCATTTTTGTTTTTTAATATGGTTTTATTTACGTATATAAGTAGCTTTAATAAGTTATCCAAAACATTTTTCTTTACAATATTCCAATTCTTATTATTACTTAATTATGGCGCGTGAATAATTGCTCAGGCAAATTAAATGCGTTTCTTAGTTAGGGGTCGCTCTATTGCAGTAGATTTTTCAATAATCCAATAAAATTTCCACTAAATACCAAGTTTTTAAAATATAAATAATGGGTAATAGTGAATATTCGCGCCACTTAGAACCGACCGGGCGCGCGGCAGTGCAGTGGTGCGTGTGCTCATATCTAAAACGTACTGAAGTCAGTCTATCTGTATAAAAAAATTATGCAAGTGTTTGTAGGTAATGATGACTGTCACCCGCGATAGCCCAACAGCTAACTTAGGTGGTCTTGGAACTTGGGCACACGGGTTCTAATCCCAGTGCATCACATCGTATGTTATTTATTTGTATGTATGATCATAAGAGTTCTTTTTACTTTTTTTTAAACAAAATATTGTGTTTGTGCAGTGATTATTTGCCAGTCGAATTCAGTCCTTTATATGTTAGGACGTAAGGCTTATTTTGGCGGACGACTGACAGCGGAGTCTGGAACGCGGCGTGTGTTTATTGCGATTTCTGTCGGGCGAAAGTAGTTCTTAATTTCATAAGCGGAAGGCTTGTAGTCGGCTATAATGGATGATTGAGGATTCTAGAATGCCGTCTATTGTATTTCGGCGCCCGCGCACTCCATAGCTATCGTATAACTATAGTATACTATTATTCAATTATTGTGACGATATTTAGCGCGCGGTCCTTAAAAGTCATTCTGTACAAAGAAAGACATTTCAGTTTTCGTTCATCTCAGTTACCTGCTTGACCAATCAGAGGACAATGACTTAACGCAATATAATAATTACGTGAAGAGTTTAACGAGAAATTAAATGAAAAGATGGACCAAGAAATAAGTAAACGACGGTGGAAAAGCAAAAGGCTTAAGCGACACTTTGACAGATATTGGTCTTAACTTAGTTGTAATCAGCAAGTTTTTCTGCGTTGTTTGAGCTGGGTTTGGTGTAAATCAGGATTATTGTAAAATATGTTCATAGAATTTATCGGAGCATATTGAATGAACGAATGACTTTTTTATATCGGACAATAGCATCCATAATAATAAAATTACAAATAATGAATATCAATTAAAAATTACATTTGATAAAATAAAATTAAAGCACGATTTTTTTTCTATTAAAATCTAGGTAGAACATACATTAATGATCTGATTAATGAAAAAAATGACTGCCCCATTACCTATAGATTCAATGGAAATCAAAATACTGTTGGTTCCTCCCCCGCAATCTGCATAAGCAAGAAGCCTTTGTAATTTAGGCGTTGCAGAAACAGCATTCTAAAGGATTTATTGAATGTCACTTTTAGTGCCTTTAACGCCTTTTGCGTATAGCTGACCCAGAGGGAGCCCGAGTAGAACAACTGGCAGTGTTTGAGGTTAAGACCTCCGTATGTGTTTTTGACATTTAGAATAGATTTGAAATTATTTTAGAGAAGAAGGAATGACAGAAAAACATTCATAGTCAGATTGATTCACGATTTCCGATTAGTTATCTTGTTTACATTGTTTCTTAATAAAGTGAATATTTAATCAGTACCTACCTATTTCTAATACCAAATTATTTAATCTGCAAGTAAGAACAGGCAGGCAAAAGAGACAAGTATAGGTTTGAGTTTACTATCTTAAGAGCTACTCAAAAAAGCAATAAAATTGTGCTAAGGCCTTTCGGCCTGATACCGCACTAAATGATTTTTTTCTCGATTCCTTGCGGGTAACGGGCCGAAAGAACCGTCCTAGAATACAAGGTCATTAACCCTTCCCGCACTGTTGTTGGTAATTGAATTGTTTACTTAAGATTAGTTTTGCGTCATAATTATAGCAGAAACAGACGTCAATACGATAATGCATTATTCGAGTGTTTGTTTACGTTTTTACATGGTTTTATCAAAGTTTAATTGTTTAATATTTCTCGGCCAAGATGTATGATGTAGAAATATGTTAAAAGTGAATTTTCTGATACAGAAAAATCAAAGTGGAGAAAGGTGTTTGTGTAAAATAATTAAAAAATCTTTTTTTCTGTGTAGTATGTATGCACAGCGCATTGCATAATGAAAATTATAGTTGTGCGTTGAAAATTATAGGCCCATATCCCTTCTCCCAATTATGTCAAAAATACTTGAAAAGCTAATGAACAAGCGTCTGGTCGATTACCTAAACAGCAACAATTTACTCTCATCATGTCAATATGGCTTCAGATCAGGTAGGTCGACCGATGACGCAGTTCATGAATTGACTGATTTTGTCGCTAGGAGATTGGACGCTAAAGATAAAACTATAGGTGTTTTTCTTGATTTGGCCAAAGCCTTTGACACTGTCTCTGTTACGATTCTTCTGGATAGGTTGGAAAGAATAGGTGTTAGGGGTGTGGCTCACCAACTATTTTCTAGTTACTTAAAGAACCGTACACAAGTCGTAAAAATTGGACAAATAACAAGTTCTGAACTTCCTGTTACGTATGGTGTGCCGCAGGGCAGTGTCCTAGGCCCCACGCTATTTCTAGTCTATATAAACCAGTTATGTGAGACTCAACTAAGAAATGGGAAACTGATAGCGTTTGCCGATGACACTGCCTTGCTGTTCCATGCTAGTAACTGGTGTGAAGCATACCAATATGCTCAGGAAGGGCTGAATAAAGTATCCGACTGGCTCTCTAGAAATTCATTAGCGTTAAATGTATCAAAAACAAAATATTTGACTTTTTCCATTGATAGACGAGGGCAGCCAAGTGATCATAAACTGATATCACACTCGAACATATGTTACTCCAAAACGCACTGCTCCTGTCCTCAGTTGATTCATTCTGACACCATTAAGTACTTGGGCGTAATAGTCGATTCTCATCTAAACTTTTATGCGCATCTTGATCTGGTGACGAGTAGAGTCAGAAAATTAATTTATGTCTTTAAGACACTGAGACATGTAGCTGACCTAAAAATTCTTAGTATGGTCTATCAATCCCTGTGTCAATCCATTTTGTGCTATTGCATCTCAGCCTGGGGTGGAGCTTCTAAAACCCATCTACTAAAACTGGAAAGAGCCCAACGAGCTATCCTGAAGATTACTGCATTTCTCCCCCTCTTGTATCCCACTACTGAGGTATACAACTTCTGGAAGGTTTTAACAGTACGTCAGTTGTTTATTGTCTCGGTAGTGCTCCGCAAGCACTCGCTGATCACATACGACCCTCTATTAGCGATCAACAGACGTAGGAGGGGTAGGGTTTGCTATAATCTGTCTTTTAACACAGCTTTTGCCCACAGATTCTTCTGCTTCTTAGGAAGCTACCTGTACAATAAGCTGAACAATATACTGAGCTTATACCACCTACCAAAGCACTCGTGTAAAACTAAATTAACTCTCTGGCTGTGTAATCTTGATTATGTGAGCACTGAAGATTTCATTGTAGTGATGAAATAACTCATGATATGCATTGAATTACTTATAAATATATAATTATAACGATAAATGCACAAACACGCGCACACGTACGCTCGCACTCATACCCACAAACACGCACACACGCAAAAACACACACAAACACACACACACACACACACACACACACACACACACACACACACACACACATTTATTAAATAAGTTAGAATGTTACACAGTATATATTTTTTATTTTTTCCATCATTTGTCTACATAATTAATTGTACAACTGTCCGAGGAGGTGAGAGGCTGGTGACCTGTAACACAGGTATTTTATACCTAGCATAGGCACCAGTCTCACACAAACATTTCTTTTATGTATCTCATTTGTTTTCCAACTGTAAATGTATGTTTGTGATGAGAAAATAAAGATTTTATTTATTATTTTATTTATTATTATAATTTCAATTAAATTAATTGTTAAATAATACTGCACTAATTTTCAATTGCATCAATAAAAGATCTTAGCAACAAACAAATCAACCGCCGCACGTGCCACTCAAGGTCAAGGACACGCCAAAACTAACTAAAATTGAATCTAAACTCAACACAACAATGAATGAAATGAATAACTGCAATGTTATTAAATTCATTTTTGCAAAAACACTTCTCGTGATCTAAATTCCGCCAAACTAAAACGTCGTAATATGGCCGCTTCTGCCTATTAATAAATCAAACTTTATTGAGTTGTAATAAGAAAGTTGAAAAACACCGACCGACCAGCGATACCGATATTCTGAGCCGATATCATATTCGCTTTGTCTCTTTTACTCTTATTTAAGCATGAGTGTATAAAAGGGACGACGCGAATATAACGAGAAGAGTGAAGTTTTGGATATGGATGGATAGTTTTGCGTAGTTTCGGTTTTGTCGTACCGTTATGGTTTTTCATAACTTGTATCCGAGTATCAGTTTTGCGTTTGCATCGGTTTGACAGTTTTTATAATAACTGTTACGTAGTTAAGGGTGTCGATATGATATCGATATGGAACCCATATCGGTTTTCAGTTACGTTTTGATATAACTAACTCATGCCTTATCTACCTAGATTTTAATAGAAAAAAAAACGTGCTTTAATTTTATTTTATCAAATGTAATTTTTAATTGATATTCATTATTTGTAATGTTATTATTATGGATGCTATTGTCCGATATAAAAAAGTCATTCGTTCATTCAATATGCTCAGATAAATTCTATGAACATATTTTACAACAATCCTGATTTACACCAAACCCAGCTCAAACAACGCAGAAAAACTTGCTGATTACAACTAAGTTAAGACCAATATCTGTCAAAGTGTCGCTTAAGCCTTTTGCTTTTCCACCGTCGTTTACTTATTTCTTGGTCCATCTTTTCATTTAATTTCTCGTTAAACTCTTCACGTAATTATTATATTGCGTTAAGTCATTGTCCTCTGATTGGTCAAGCAGGTAACTGAGATGAACGAAAACTGAAATGTCTTTCTTTGTACAGAATGACTTTTAAGGACCGCGCGCTAAATACCGTCACAATAATTGAATAATAGTATACTATAGTTATACGATAGCTATGGAGTGCGCGGGCGCCGAAATACAATACACGGCATTCTAGAATCCTCAATCATCCATTATAGCCGACTACAAGCCTTCCGCTTATGAAAATAAGAACTACTTTCGCCCGACAGAAATCGCAATAAACACACGCCGCGTTCCAGACTCCGCTGTCAGTCGTCCGCCAAAATAAGCCTTACGTCCTAACATATAAAGGACTGAATTCGACTGGCAAATAATCACTGCACAAACACAATATTTTGTTTAAAAAAAAGTAAAAAGAACTCTTATGATCATACATACAAATAAATAACATACGATGTGATGCACTGGGATTAGAACCCGTGTGCCCAAGTTCCAAGACCACCTAAGTTAGCTGTTGGGCTATCGCGGGTGACAGTCATCATTACCTACAAACACTTGCATAATTTTTTTATACAGATAGACTGACTTCAGTACGTTTTAGATATGAGCACACGCACCACTGCACTGCCGCGCGCCCGGTCGGTTCTAAGTGGCGCGAATATTCACTATTACCCATTATTTATATTTTAAAAACTTGGTATTTAGTGGAAATTTTATTGGATTATTGAAAAATCTACTGCAATAGAGCGACCCCTAACTAAGAAACGCATTTAATTTGCCTGAGCAATTATTCACGCGCCATAATTAAGTAATAATAAGAATTGGAATATTGTAAAGAAAAATGTTTTGGATAACTTATTAAAGCTACTTATATACGTAAATAAAACCATATTAAAAAACAAAAATGAGCAGAGAATTTTTTCGGTAGAAGTTATAGAGCAAAATGCAAAAAGTTTAATTTTGACTATCTCGGAAATCGAAAAAATATTGGATTCTTATTCTTACCTATTCTAACTTATACATACATACGTATACACGAACAATTTCAGACTGATAATTTTTTCACAGAGAGTTTTTAACGATTTCCATGTTTAGGTATAAATACCTAACTTCTCGTAAAAAAAATCATTGGATTATTGCATATCTATAATCTGTATTACTTATTTTCACTATGTGTCAAGTTTCAACGACGGGAGAATTATTCGGATGTCTCCATACAACGAATCTCCTCGTTGATTGGACTATTGTATAAGTTCTTCAGTAGCTCGAATACTAATGATCTCAAAGTGAAAACAAATGGAACAAAAGGAACGTGCATAAACCAGATGAACAGTGGAAAACTTGTGGAAAAGAAAAACAGCATTTGGCACGTGCTGTAGTTAATGCAGTTCCTACATCTAAGTACCTGTATAAAATTAAAAAAAAATTTGGATAAATGGCTATTATTTATTATGTTATTTATAACAATAAATATTTCACACTTATTTTATCCTGCATCACGAAGCTCATGGTCAACATGCATCAACTGCCCTTAGCGGTTTGTTTGGTCTCTATTTCTTGGGGTTAGTAGCAATATAGATCACTTCGTCAAACCTATAGGAAGTGCTCTATTTAGTCCGACAGTTAGTCTAATAATTTTAGTGGGGTTCTTCCTCTAGCTCTTTCGCTCTTTACGTTGGCACAAATAATAAAGTTTTCATCTTGGAAGTAAGGACGTGGCATCTGTATATTGAAGACAAACGAAACGATATTTAGCACTGGGCTGTATTTTGTATTATACTCCCTCTAATTCCAATGTATTGTACCTACATAGAATCTGAAACAACAGCAAACGATACATATAGGTTATTTCATATACCTACGAATTTTACAAAGTGATTGATTACACGTATCACGTGCTTACTTCTTATCCAAAGTATTGTATAGGCTCTAGCCCTTCTATTCGGTACCTTTGGTTAGAGTAGGCCCTTACTATAAAAGTTGGATTAACATATCTTCATTCTCTTTGGGAATCCACACCACGAGGATTATCCGTTAAAAAAAGTTGTTAATTACTGCTCCGTGTAAACTTGATGCTCGCTCAGGCAGTATTTTTGGAGAAAACTTGTATTTCGCAAAATTATTCTCCGAGATCCGGCTCGTATTACTGTGGCGGCTGCAGGAGTCTCGACGACACGCAGAGTACCTCCCACAAGTTCTTATATGGCATTATTTTTAGGTTAGTGATGGCCAGATTTGCACGAAATATTATTAGTTTTATTGTAAAAATCTATTTTTTTCTGAAATTATGTATTGGCGTCTTGTTAATTTTGACAGAACTCTTTCACGGACGGATCTCACAGTGAAGTTGTGAATACGGTGATGTATGTATTCACAGTGCAGTTTATAGTCAGTAGACACAGTGCAATGTTTTATGTTTTTGAGGGCTATCATGTATGAAATAAAAAAAAAAAAAAACAAATTAAAATATCTCTATGATGTTATTTTTATTCTAACAAGATAAAATAAGAAATCTAAAATTTCATATTAATTGTTGGCCTGGTTTGTTAGCCAAAAGTTGCTGGTTCAAATCCAGCTCGTGCGCAAATTTGGATTTCTTATTTCATCCTTTTAAAATACCTAGTCGATGTCGCGTTGATATTGGCTATAAAGACATAACTTTTTGTGTCCGTTGCTGTTGGAATTAGTTCCGGTAGCAAGTTGATAGGCTTTTCTTATTTATCTAAAGGCCTAAATACCGAATTTCGCGTTTGAAACGTAATCTTAATAAGTCATATAAATTTTGCGATATTTTCCAAGAAAAAAACCCTAATTTCAACGGTCTGTCATTTTTATTACCTTCAAGGATCCGTAAAAGAGTGCTAAAAGTGGTTACTTTCACCAATTTTTTTTTCTAAATATTACTTGACCTTACTTTACTGTGACATCGACTGAATCGAGTCTGCAGCTTTGGGAGGCTGTGACTTGACAGCTGCCAAACACGTCAAAATCCATAGGAACGTGTCAAATAATTCGCCCAGGATTAGTTTCAACTCACGCCGTTTGGTGCGAACAGCGCTAGATTCGATGTGAGTTTGTGAATACCAATTTTTCTACTCAAGCGAACGCCCATATATGCCGCATATATGGATCAGAGTCGAGTTGTACATCATGAATCGACAGGCAGTATATTGTTAGGTACTGCTTCATCCCATTCAATCCCTGCCAACCATAGCCTTTGGATTATTATTTTTGATTTAATTATACTGGGTCCTACCCATCCCAATGGATCATAGAATCGTGAAATGTCACTAATTATTTTCCTTTTTGTTACAGGTTTTTCCAGCACCGGGAGGTGTACAACGTAGCGGAAAGAGTCTTCATTTCGGTTCCAGGTAAGTCCAACGATTTTCATTGTTTCATCAGATTTTATTTTTAATCCTTCCTGAACATCCGTCATTCCACTTTCTTTTTTCATATCTTCTACTAATTCTTCACAATTGCTAGTCCATTTTAGCAATTCAAATCCTCCTTTCTCTAATAACTCATTCATTTCCTGAAATAACTTCATTCCCTCATTTTTCGTCTGGCAGCCTGAAATCAAATCGTCGACATAGAAATCGTTTAATACTCTGTCAGCTGCCATAGGAAAGTTGCTGCCTTCATCAAGAGCCAGTTGCTGTAAAGCTTTGACAGCCAAGTAAGGTGCAGACGAAGTTCCAAACGTTACCCTCAGCATTCTGTAGTGTTTTATTTCCGTTGCAGAATCGTCTCTCCAAATGATTCTTTGATAGTCCACATCTGAATCAGCGACCTTCACTTGGCGATACATCTTCGCAATGTCTGCAGTGAGACAGATGGGTAGGCTACGCCAACGCATTACCAAGTGTCGCAACTCCGGCTGCAATGCAGGTCCCACGAGAAGATTGTCATTTAAAGACATACCATTTCTACCCTTACACGAAGCATCGTATACTACCCGGACCTTCGTGGTTTCTCTATCTTCTCGTACTACTGCGTGATGAGGTAAGTAAACTGCCGTTGGATTATCTACATCATCCTTTGGCACTTGTTCCATGTGATTGAGATCTATGTATTCTTGCATCACTTCAGCATACTTTCTTTTCATGTCGCTATTTCTGTTTAACTTATTTTCTAATGTGCGAAACCTTTTTTCAGATATTTCCTTTGAGTTTTCAACGCGAGGCGGATCATGCTTCAACGGAAGTTTCACTACATATCGACCGTCTTTATCTCTCGTTGTTGTATCTTCGAATATTTGTTCACATTTCTGCTCATCTTCTGTAAATAATTTCTCCTTTTTTATTTCAGGTTCCGCCTCCAGTTCCCAGAACTTCTTGAGAAGATCGTTGTCATCTATACGACAATGCAAGACATTTATTTTTTGTCCTGGTGGTATGGTTGTATTAATCTGCCCGGAGAGAATCCAGCCGAAAGAAGTGGCCTGCGCCAAAGGCGCTCCGACTGGGCCTCTTTTCATGCCATCCAGAAGAATCTGGCTATAAATGTCTACTCCAAGTAGTAGGTCAATACGACTTGGAGTGTGATACTCAGGATCCGCCAATACCAGCCCCTTAAGTTCGATCCAGCTTGACGGGTCGAACTTACACGTTGGCAGCGGAGCAGTAATCGATTTTAAAACATGGGCTTCCACCTTTATTTTGAAGTTGGGGTCAACTCTTGATTTAAGTTCTAAGCTCACCATTGCTCTCGAAGTTGACTCCTTTTCGCCCAACCCAGTTATTTGCCCTATAATTGAAGTTTTCCTCAATCCCAGACGCTGCACAGTAGACTCTGTAATAAAGGAACATTGCGAGCCCTGGTCTAGCAGTGCTCGCACAGTATCGATGCCTGTTTTCGACTTGACTTCGACTAACGCTGTTGCTAGAAGAGCCTGATTATGAACCCGACCTGACGAAAAGCACGATACTGAAGATTCTGCAACCTTTGAATCTACTGCTTGCTTTGAACAAGATACAGATTCTTCCACTATACCTGCCACAGCTACCGTGGCCCCCATGGTCTCCGAAGTAGCTTTACCACTAGGGTGCAAAAGTGAGTGATGTTTCCTTTTGCATACGCGACACCTTACAGAAGTACGGCAAAGTTTTGCAGGGTGATTGCTTCCCAAACAATTGAAGCACAAGTTATTATTTTCGACAAAACTCCTACGTGCATCTACCGTTTCCTTGGCGAAAGCTTTACAAGACGGGAGTGTGTGTGCTTCTGTACAAAATAAACATTCAACGTTAGTAACATGAAGGGCTTTCATTTTATTTACAATAGGAGCACTGTGAGTTGCATTCCTTTTTGCATAATTGGATCCGGAATCTAAGAATTCCAAAGCGCGATACCGGTCAGTTAGAAATTCTTTGAACATTTCGTATGTCGGCAGCTCATCTGCCGGGCTGTTACTACAAACGTTAAATTCCCATTGGCGCTTGGTTTCGGGATCCAGTTTCAGGGATAAGATGTGGATAACTATGACATCCCAGGAGGTAACATCTATTCCTATGTTACATAAAGAAGAGAGACAATCATTTGTCGTGTCGATCAAATCTTTTAGAGCGGTTGCCGACTCGTTAACTAGGTTCTTTTGGCTCAACAATCTTTTAAGAGTAAGATTACAAATGTATTTCTTGTTGTTGTATCTCTCCTCAAGCAACTTCCAACATCTGTCGTAGTTATCATTTGCAATAGGGATATGCCTCAAATATTGCTCGGCCTCTCCAGTTAAATAACTTTTTAGGTAATGTAACTTTTGAACTTTTGACAAATCTTTATTAGAATGGATCAACGCACAATATAAATCTCTAAAAGCTGTCCATTCACTGTAATTGCCAGAAAAATTTGGTACGTTAATTTTGGGTAATTTAATTTGGAAAGATGGTTTTGCATTTAGTTGCGGTTGGTTGAGTTGGTTATCTGAAATACAAGATGCATAAACACTGCCGAACTCATCCAAATATGTTTTAAGCTCGCACTTGTAATTCAAATAGCATTCCTCAGCCTTGTCAAAAATTTCTTGTTTAGCGTAGTTAGACTCTGCTACTACTTTTTGGTCGGAACTACGTTTTAACTCTTTGTGACCAGACAAGAACTCGAACCATATCTGTTCAATCAATTCCAAACGCCCTTCTACGTATTGTTTAGTTATTCGCTCTTTCGGGCTCTTTTTGAAATTGATTTGACCCTTATTCATACGACCGTAAAGTTCAATTTGATAATTCAAAAGTGCCTCCATATTGTTTACAAAATAAAGTCACTTGAAAAAATAAAAAGAAGCAAAAAAATTCTAAGTTTTTGACAACTGCAAATTATTCAAAATTCCTAAGTCTTTGACAGCTGTTAAAATGCAAAAATACTAAGTGTTTGACAACTAAACAATTTAAAATTTTACAAGTGTTTGACACTTCGTTCTGAAATCGGGCATAGGTTCCCCGTGTTTACCTTTTTTCGCGAATTATTCTAAGTCCTAAACTACAATTTGAAAATTATTTTAAGTCCAAACTAATGTTAAAGTCCATATAAATTCCGAAATTTTCTAAGTCCAAAGTTTCAAAGTAATAAGGTTCAAATTAACTCACGATTTTCCACTGAACACCACACTCACACACTGATGATGCTCGCCACGTCAAACCTTGCTCGTACCGCCGTACGAAACTCCTCCAGCAGTCGAGCGCCGTCCGAGGTCCTGGTCTTCCACCAGACCCCTGTTGCACACCACGTTCACGACAGCAATCCACTGCCCGTGATGACGGAGCACTCAAAAATTCCAAGACGCCACTGGCATCCGACAAAGAAGGACCATGAACATACTCTATGGTCGCTCCCTTGTGGTACTACTTCCCAGAGACACAATAAAACTCTTTGCTGAGCTGTGTAATTGGTTTATTGTTACGTCAAAACAATTCATATATAGTAACCCGAAAAATCACAGTTTTATCGCGATGTAACAAGGAACAACGCCATCTGTTGGTTTATATCAAAACTAAACACATGCCTACTATTTCTATCTACTTGAACAAATATAAAATCGATTGATTGATCGAGGAGTTGTTCCGAGGGCGTGTAAAGGTTGTATAACAACGGGCAATGAGTTCGAATAGCGCCGCTGGAGTGAATAGTGAATGATTGATTGTGAGTGACTAACCTGCTTCCATTCCACTTTGTCTATAACTTCGGCGCCCGAAGTGGAGTTTTCAGTCACCGGGGGTCGTAGGAGCGACACGTACTGAAAATACAATATTGCTTTAGTGATTTATAAATATTCTAATCTTGTTGGATATAAGCCTTTTGTTTTATTTTTGTTCGAAAAACAAAAAATATTTTGTTATGAAAAATGTGCGTCTGTGAAGTGATAAATGATGGTCTATCATAAATGAATGACTGATGTACGAGTAAAATGCTTTATTTGTGACAGTAAAGAAAATGATGACACGTTGATGACCCACTGTGATAAATAAATTGTTTCTCTTGTTAGCCACCTGAGTAGTTACCATTTTTAATTTCATAAGTAAAAAATTTAAATATTTAGAATTCTGGTATCAAACTATGATAGTACAAGAGTAAGTGTAGGTACAGAATTTTCAGTTTTTTTTTTCCGAGAATTGACTTTATCAATCCAAGAGAACATCCTACTGACTAATTTTTACACTCAAGGTAGGAAACTCATATTAAACACCTCTCGATTGCAAAAATGGCAAAAAACTAATTAAGAATAAATTGTATAGTACCTTGTCCCTCTCAAGGCTGCGTATCATGTCAAGGTCAGTGGTGTCGGAGATGCCGCCGTGGACCACGAAGACACGATTATTGATGATGGTCCCAAGAGGCAGCCATCGGTACACGCACTCGATCAGCTTCAGAAGTCGCTCGGCGTTGTGCTGTATAACAAAAAATATAACATAACATATAGCATATCACACATCTTGCTAACGCTTATCCCACACAAGACGACCGGAGTTAATCATTTCTTTTAGTACCGACTCTGAAAGTGTTAGTATCATTGCCTCCTTGCCACATGGAAACTGCTTTGTTTTTGAATAGGTAGGTTTTTAGTTTAGTTTTAATTTGTCATTGTTCTAATAAATGTATTGGCACAAGGTGAATGACTATACAGAAATCAGTTTGGACCTATGGTTTGGACACAATTTGCCACTTGGTACGTAATATTTAGAAGTACTGCTAACAAAACATTCGAGGTAACTAGTCATTTAAAAAGTATACGCACTAACGTTCACGGTTTACAAAATATTGAATATTTTGTATAAACATTTCTGTGTTAGCTAAATGTTATGGCAGAATTTTGTAAACAGTTTAAAAACCTACGAACTCGAATCGTTGCCAATGAATTACACTCTGATCGATCTCGTCAGTCTGTCTCTAATGCTCGTCAAACTTTTTGTACGGGACACATTTATAAAAACATTTTAAAGTTTGAAGCTGAAAAATAGCTTTTTCGCTTTCACAATTTTGTTCCACTGATAAGCCAGTAAGCACCAGAGTCAAAAAAAATTTACATTTACTTAACGGGCGCAATCTTACTCACCCGATATTTCTGCTGCACTTCTTTAATGAAGCCATACCTGCGCAAAAGATAAGATTCCAGTGAATTGATTTCAAAATGAAAGGCTGGAAAAGTAATATTATTAAATTTTCCTAATAACTGGAAACTAATTTTATGATGGTAGTTAATGAAAAGTGAAGAGTGACTTACGAAATACACACCTAGAATTCATAATGAGGTCTTCGTGGTTGCCTCGGTTGAGGTACACGCCGCCCGGGAAAGCTAACATGCAGGCCAGCAGTAAAAGGAACACTTCTAAGCCTTTTTTCCCTCGGTCTACAAAGTCTCCGTTGAATATGTATGGATTTTCAGGCGATGGCAGTCCATTCTGCACAAAAATGGATAAAATGCACATTTAGTTATGACATTTTATATTCTGCATACAAAGCAAGTTATTATTTATAAAACTTCAGTCCAAAAAAAGGATCTTTATAACATTGTCACGTAATTTTGCGATCAATTTAGGTATTCGAATCAACATTATATTTATTGGCTTTACCTGTAATAAATATACAAAAGCCTATGGGGCTTATTTTGCGGTCGGTAAATGTGTCAAATTATACGCAACCCGGAAAAAAATGAGGGTGAAAATTCAGTAAAGCACAGAAAGCAAAATAGAATCGGCCCGGGTTGGGGACCATGAAATATTGATCTACTCTCATGAATGGGAAATGCAATGTCTCGTATCCGCCCACACACTTTATTTTACGAAACACCCTAAGAGGTGAGTAGGATTCTCACGCTAAACTACCTTACCAATTAAAGTAGCTCTCTGGCACCAATCAGTCTGGCAAATCTGTAGTTACAATAACATTTGAATAATATTTGTTCACATATGTGTCGTTCTCGGAGTATCAAAGCAGAAACTTTGGCACGCATAACTTGTTTATCTTCAGCGGCAAAGGTAACCTGAACAGTAAATATTTATACAGACAGAGCAC
This sequence comes from Pyrausta aurata, assembly GCA_963584085.1. NCBI lineage: Eukaryota > Metazoa > Arthropoda > Insecta > Lepidoptera > Crambidae > Pyrausta > Pyrausta aurata. Next base: position 6,587,081 of record OY757255.1, on the reverse strand, counting down.
TTTCGCTAGTAACTACACCTACGTAGATTTTGAGATAAAAAGCAATTCGTAACAAATATGACGAACATCTAACGATGATACGTAGGTCACACTATAAGTTAAGCGTAACTTAAATATTATGTTTATCGCTTTTCAAAATACTCTCCTTTACATTTTATACATTTTTTAATGCGATCGAACCATTTTTTTAAACAAAACGGCCACAGATCTGAAGGCATGTTTTCTACGTGTTAATTGAACGCTATCACTGCGTCTTTGGAGTTGGTAAAAGTAAAATTTCTTATCAAATCTTTGATTATGGGGAAAATACAGAAATCACAGGGTTCTAGGTCGGGGCTATGCGCAGGATGAGAGACGAGTTGTACTTTTACAGAAGATATTTCAAATGACTTTGTTGTGTTGGCCGTGTTTAAAGAAGCGTTGTCATGATGTAAGAGAACGCGGCTTTTGGGTCGTCTTTCGCAAACTTTTTCTAAAATCCTGGGTAAACAAATGGAAGAATACCACTCGGCATTAACACTTTTTTGATCTTCAAGTGGAATTGTACAGATGGGATCCGTACCTGAGAAAAAAAAACGCGATCATTTTTTTACTAACATTTGTCGCATGCCTCATTTTTGTTGGCCGTTCTCATTTTCAAACACCCATTCACAAGATTGCTGTTTTTTTTTCGGAAAGCATTTTAAAGACGAACGGTACAGTCTTGCAGAGATAGAAAACTTTTAAAATCTTAAAAAATCATCGCTTTAATTTTTTTTCGACTTAATTCCATTTCCGTTGAGTACGTAAGCACTTTTATGTGTGATAAAAACAATTGACAAATCATTTCCCGCCAATTGTTTTTTTATAACTAAGGTTAAGGGTAAGGTTAAGGTTAAGATTGCAACGTTTGAAAAATATAACATTCGAAATTCAAATAGTTCCGATTAGCTAGAAGTGCAAAACTTTTAGTGTGCCCCATGTATATGATTTAGGAAGGTACTAAGCTATAGCAACCAATCATCAACGCCATTTTTATTAGCCAAAGGACGTCCACTGCTAAACACGTCGTAGCTAAGCCTCTCCTACGCAGCTAAGGTACTAATAACTACGGTAATCTACGGTAAGCTAGGAATCTTCTTTTCGCTCTTGTGAGTAATTGCCAATCTTTTCTTTTGTTTGCCCTTTTCTTGACCTCCTGATACGGCATGACATCACGAATACGTGATTGTAAATACAAGATTCAAAATTTTGCTTTATGTATTTCTGCAATTCACTATTCCACAGGGACTTTGTATGACGTTAAATCTATCCTTGAGTCTAGACCATTTATTTACTTCGCTTGACTGACGTGTATGTGAATTGTTAATGATATATTCGTAGTCCCATGTTTACTACGAGCGAGACAAGTAATATTAATACCTAAAATAATTGACACGAACATCATAACCTATTGTGGGTTGTCAGAATAGTAAATGCTATGTTTAACGCTATTCTAATTACTTTGATGTACGCATAATTATTAAAATAGCGTATTAGTTCATTGGTCAATAGTAAATATTAGACTTGTTCATATAGAACATTATTATCATCAAGAGCTAGACTTTTGTCGTTTCACACCCTAGATTAAGAACCGGGGGTTTCCTTCCACTTAAGACCTAATCAGAAGCCTTTCCTGATATACTATATCTTCAGTCTTCTGCCAGTACTGATGTTGCTGCTACCCGACACAAGGGGAACACTTACTCGATGGCGGCATTTACTCGCCATGGCACAGTATCATCTCTGAATATTGTGAAAATATTTTTTTTACAAGTACTTACTTTTGAAAGAGTTTTTAAATCAGTCAGCCAGACAAATTATTTGCTGTACTGAAAAAAAAACGCAAAAAAATGTTGACCTACATGAAAACTGGTCTAAAACAAAAGAGCTACGCAACCGTATCTGAGGTGTCTATTTGTAAAAAAACTGAAAAACTCGTGCTCTCCTATCAATAAACTAGATCTGCGAGTTGCATTCACAATGTTCATAAAAACCAGTGATTCATACCCCGCTTGGGCGGCTACGAAACAATTAATGAAATTAAATTTTTCAAGTCGAAAGGATTTCAGTTGAGTTCGTTCGACTGGAATTATATCAAAACGCTAATGTCTCCTAAACAAATGAATATCATTCAATAAAATCAGAGGTACCCATTATCAACATGTTTACACATGTGTAAACATGTAGATAATTCTGTGACACTTATTTTTTCCAAATGTAACAATACGTTTTTTTTAATGGTAACGTGTACTTACGACACCAACAACGCATTCGCATGCGACTTGCGAAATTCGCATATGCTGTGTCTAGCTCAACATTACCAGATGTGATAGTTGCATCCTCGTCGGTATCGTGCTACCACATCGCTGCCGCATGCGAATCGTTATTGATACTTCTACAAAACGTAATGCTACAACAACACATCTCACTATCAGCCAATGAACTTTAGCACTAGTCAAAAACATTCCCCGGCTGTGACGTTGTCAATGTGTCCGTAGACCCATCTCACTTCCAGTGTCATGCCAAACAGTCCCCAAGTTATGACTCGCTAACAACGGAGCAATCTTCGGGACTAAGGGTTCCGCCTAAAGCGATGGAAGTTGACACTCGTTTGTTAAAGTAAAACAGATTGGTCAAAGATGGTGTTGGTTCTATAGCCGTTGATAGAACTCGCCATAATAAAGCAAAGCTTAAACCTCCCAAAACCTTAAGATTATCTTCTATCTAGCGACATCTTCTTTTACTTTCTACACTACGACCGTAACAACAGATAACTGTACTCGTATAGATGAAATTTTAGCGTCAACGTTTACTCGTCATTAAAAACAAGGCACTCTAAAATTCGAGTTTGGTGAAGTTTCTAGATGAGAAATGGCTCATTTAGAAACAACAACAAATGAGTTGTAAACTTCACGCAGTGGTTCAAAGCCAAAGGTCATGCTCAAAGATATGGATATTCGCATTATTTATACTCTTCTGCGTAATTTACGCAGTAATTACGACGCAACGTATGCGTAATGAGTGTCCGATTGGCGAATCCTCACATCTGCAGCGAGAGGGCCAAGGCTGCTTACGCAACGAGCCGGTAGCCAATCGATACCAACATAACGTTACACAACCGTTATCCTTACCACCCCTTGACTATCCATGTAACGACCGCTGCAACGCATGAACCGCTGGTTACAAAATAAATTAATATATTCGTCTACACCAGTCATTACACTAAATATGAGTATTAATAATATTAGACCGCTCCCCGTAAAGGCTCGAGGTTGGGTTACATACGTGCACTTCACTCGCTTCGGAGTGTCTACTTACACGTAGCGTGTGGTTAGTTAATGTTCTCGCGGAACTAATGAAATATCTTGATAAAGATGTCTACACTACAAGTTTTAGACATTACGGGTCCAAGCCCGAATAAAAACTTTATGAGTAATGCTATTATTCACTGTTCTACGTGTCATATCTAATACTTATATAGCAAAGCAAAGTGAAAGTTTGTCTACACTGGTGCTAGTTTTTTTAATAATTATTCAAAATAATATAGATAGAGCTTTTAAGATTGAGCAATTCCTGTCTTTAAAATAACGGTCCAGTTTAGATCTTATTCAAGACACACAAAAATAACTCAGAAATAAGTAACTACCGTTACATTAATGACATTCGTAATACCCTCCATACTTTACCCACGTCATTTTAATAATATCTTTAGGTTATTTGCATATTTTACTCAGCAAAGCTTTTCTTACGCCCTCGTTCAAAGCTCTCCTTTTATTCGAATTTGACATCAATGGGTATGTACTTACGGCTACCGTAATTAATCTTGCCTAAGTTTGGACAACAGGAGCTGTGAAATTCTCCGAGAATATCAATAAAGTGCTTAATTTATCAGAAAATTAGAGATTTTTGTGACGGGTGACATTCTTGAGGAAATCGAAATCTGAGTGGTGGGCGGATTTACTGAACTGCTGTTCATAAATTCAGAGTCTTCAAAAATGTCTATCAAATATTGAAATAGTGTCCGATCTATTAAGGCTATGCTTTTCCATCTTACGCAAAGCGGAAACATCAGTTGGAAAACAATATCGGCGTACTAACGAGGTCGTCCGGCGTAACAGGCGGTCTATCAATCAAACGGCGACGGGGCCAATTAGATGACGCGTGCGCCGCTCCCGATGTTTGCCGACGCCGGCCGAGGGCCTGCCCACTTGACGTCAAAACTCCTATTAACGACCAAAACAACTCCAAGGAAACCTTACAGCTACAACCATGTACCTGGTGATGTCATGCGACCCGCTGAAAATTAGAGCGACTAGTGGGATTTTCCGTCATCAATTTTCCATAGTGAATACAACTGTCCAAGCAGCTACTACTTAGTAATGAACTGGTACCTATTAAGAAACATTATGAAAATAATAAATTAGTATTAAACCTACTTCAATAAACCTCTAACATGTCGGCTAAGAAAATCCAAGCTCATTTTACTCAAAGAAAATTTCAATAAACCTTCTTGGGACGTATTGCGATCTTGCTTTAATCCGTTCAAGTAACAAACAGTTCAATTTCTACTCAGCTAGCTGAGTCGCTAAATTATTTTTATTATCCAACATAAGAAAATTCAAAGTAACTCTTTCTCACTCACTCAATCAGTCGCAATTAAGACATGGAAATTGCACGGAATTACAACATCGCGATACGTAATTTGCTAATCCATTCAAAGGCAGAGCAGCTTAATACGCACCCTTATCAAAAAAAGTCAAGCGAGCTCAAGACGTGTATGCACAGAATACAAAAGTATTCGTATAATGCGTGGGTCGCGGTCGTACGTTTTCATTAAAACATGCTGATAATTAAATTCATCAAACAAACTTTGTTTAGGCTTAGAGCTTATTAAAAAGCATGGCGAATGTCACAATATAATAGTTAAATAAAGAAAAATCTTAATTCTCGAATTGAGAATAATCTACTTTTCGTATTAATATTAGACACATATACAGGGTGACTGCAGCCTGTGATAGAATTATTATAATAATTATTATTAGACTCTGGGTTACTATTACTCAATTCTAAATGGTTTTAATTTATTTTTATTTTCTGGCAAAATAAATTGTGCCAGCAATGTATTGTAAAAAAAATGACAAATCATAGTACTTGACATTGTCATGTACTAAACCGAGTTAGCGATTTTGATATCTTACATTGATTAGGTATTATAATTTTGGATGACTACATCTCTGAGTCAAATTATTTTTGAGCACTATGACCAGGTCAAGGGTAACTACGTATACTCTTCACAATCATTAGGATTTTGCATCAATTGTTATTTGAACCCTGCTAAGACTTGTTTTAAATCAATTTTCCATACAGATTTAAAAATGGTCGTCATTTCATTAGATACTGGAGCTGCTGAGTCAGGTAAAAAGTTAGACGAATACAAAAAGTCATAAAATCTTTTTTTGCGAAATCTACGCAAAATATTCATTCACTGTGATCCTTTACTGAAACCCAGTGGAGTAAAAATTCGCTTTGACATCATACAGGTAGGTACAATTTTCTAAGAAAAATATCATTAAAATCCAAGTAACGTCAGGAAATGGAGGACATTTCAAAGGCCTTTTGATTGTCCCGCAAATAGGTCGTTATAACGAGTGGTCCCTCTTTACATTAAATAAATAATAAACAATTAAAAAACGTCCCTCAGTCCGGTCACCGTCAACAATAGCTTAGCTTTTGTTGTTGGCAAAGTTGTTTGATCTTTGAAAATTATTACCGTGCCCGGGCATTAAAACTAGTGATGAATTTGATGTTTATTTACCGAACTATTGTTTTGGATAGAGTATGGTAAACATAATGGTACTTTGCATTTCGGTGCATTTTTCGACGAAATACATATGGAGTATGGAGTACTAAACATTTTCTACCTATATTGCATTATATTTTTCATGTGCACGGTGAAAATAAAACTTACTTTATGGAATATGACGAGCAAATCATCCAGTTTCCCGTGCAAGTCCCCACACACAGTTATCTGGCTGGATATCGATGTGGTCGCCACGTGGATGTTGGGCATCCGTTTCAGGGCCTGAGTGGCCTCTTTTAATATCTGCGCGACATATTTCGGATGGAGACGATGCTGGAATAAAAAGGAAATTAATATCAAACCTCTTTTTATCGTCAAAAGCCCGCGAATTTACATGAAAACCTAGAACAGTTCAATTTAAAGAATCATATTGTGATTTTAATTCTGCCGTGCAATAACGTGACGTCAACAATTTATATCCCACAACTAAGTGCACAGATGCAAGCTTTTTTACGCTGTCAAATATTAATTAGGTACATAATTAGACGTCGTCTTTACGCAGGACTAGAAATAATTCTTGATAAGCTTTATAAAGTACCACTGTAATAATAAGAGACTGAGAACAGTGAACGTCATTCATGAAATATTCATGTAATATTTTGCAGACTATATCTAAATTGTTTGAAGCAGCTGTGACCATTCTCTCGACACATAATACGTTATTCAAACAGAAATCAGCCTCAGCTAATTCTTACACAAATTTGTATAAATGTGTTGTTTTATGCAAGTGCCATTCCATACAGAGAGCTAGAGGGTGGGGTCGCTATAGTCTTTTATTAATTATTAATATATTTTATTATTACAAATTGCACTTGTAAAAATCAACTGCGTAAGACACGGAATCTAACCTTGCGTGTTACGCTATTCGATAACCATATTCGATTCGTTAAAAAAAAAATTCATACAACTTATCATCTCTACACCCTGTATAAACATTCCGATGTATCAGTAAAATACCCGAAATCGTGACAGTAAATCACATTAACTGAAGTTGTACCTTTTTCTTCCTGAAAGCTTCAATCAGTAAGTCGATATCCTTTCTCTGGAGTGGGAACTCTATGTCGGGCCCGTGGGAAGGCTTGGAAGGAGCAGTCTCGTCCACACCGCCGCCTTCGTCGGACTCCTCAGAAAATACTTGCTCCACTGTCATAAAAATCATGTGTTATTTGGGTTGGTCGCTTTCTGCGGCTAACGCGTTGCGAATGACGCGCTCTAGGTATATATTTTATCAGTCGCACACAAAGATTAAGAAAATCTCTAATAAGAAAAACTTGACATTTTAAACACACGACACGTTTGGTGTAGTGGTTAGCGCACGTGACTACTTACTATGCCAGAGGCTGCGGGTTCAAATCCCGCAAGGGGCAAATGTTTTATAAAGAGAACATTGTAACCAAACGAACATTTGTATTTAAATCATGGAAGTTTAAATGTATTGAAGTATTTATGGGAGACGCCCAAGTCATAATCGTTGTCTGGTATTTGTAGCACAAGAAAGAAAATTCCTTAGTTTGAAACCATTACAATTGGTGTGTTGTTGGGCGCATTTTTATTTATTAATTATGTAAATAACAAAGACGGTATTTAACGTGTTATTCATTAAACATTAAAAATAAAGCAACAACTGTGGATGGCAATCGCAGCGTGAAACAATACTAAAATAGTGCGCATCAATAGCAATACTTTCCGCAGCGTTTGCTGCAAGCAACCGCGTGAATTATAGACGCTGCGCTGCGATACCGGTGGACAATTTTACATATAGTAAAATAGGTACCTAGCACAAATAAGTCTATGAATGGCGTAAGCATTTAAAGGTAAATGTCAAAAGCTAGACAACGACAAATCATTATAAACAACTTGATAGTCATAATAGTCTCATAGTCCTAAAGGCAGTGACTTTACCTAAAATTAAATTTAATTGATGTCAATTACATTAGCATCTCATAGTTGATAAACACAATAAACTAAAACAATAATAAATGACATGATGACAGAAATAAATAAAAGTTCAGCCCAAATCGACGCCTGAAAGAGCCAATTAACTTCACATGACTATTTGTATTAATAAAGATACTAGAAATATCGAAACTGACATTTGAAGTGGGGATTTGTGTCAGCCTGCAGTGCCAAGAATAGCTGAGACCTAGTTTTGACTGCATTAGGTAGAAGCGAGAGAGGTCGCTGCAGTTAGTTGTATTATGTAACCCGGGACATGTGTAAAGATACCGCAACATTGCGTGACCGCAGTCAGTTAAATAAAAGAAAAAACAGGACAACTAGGTACGGGCAAGGACGTGCCAACACGATGAACAAAACTGGAGTCCCAGAATGATTAAATTTCCCTAACGTAATTTGCAAATGGGATATACACAGAGATAGTCGTGTAGAAGTACAAAACATACAACTTTGAATAATGGGCATAATTACTGAGTACAATTGACCTTCCAACAACATCATAGATTCATAATTAAGTGCCGCCTTGGATAGAATAATAACCCTTCTTGAATTGTCTGTTTAGAACAGCTACGGATAAATGAAGTTTACAAATACAACAGGTATAAGGTAGCATATTGATCGTGTGTAAAAATATATCTTGTTTGAACTTGAATGACACTAGCTTTGATACCGATTTACGTAAGCCAATCAATCTTAATATAAGCATCGTCAAAGGTAGCTAATTTGTCATCAATAAGTAATTTCGTTTGTGAATAGTTGAATTGCCGCCCCTTTGGCCACTAGAGATAAATTCATCTAAAGACTTGTAGTTAGTATTTATAAAATTTGTGTGCCAAGTGTTGTTGAAACTGATGTTGAAAGATTAAAAAATTCAGCCCGTCCACAAGAGTTACGAGCTTTCTCTTTATAAAACCATTCCACCGGGAACTGAATTAAGCTGTGTTTAAATATTGTATACATCCCAGCCTGTGTACGTACGTACAACAATAAAAAATTTTACTTCATTTTATTTTCTTGATGAAACAGCAATCTATTAATATAATCATTGTATGTTTTAAAATTTTTGGCACAGTTTTAATGACACCATTAGATTTTTATGAGCTCTTCTAACAAAGAGTGAGCACTGAATTATGAATGAATGCTACAGTCATTTTTAGATTGCAGTGAGTAGCCCCATTTGTGTAGTTTTAGGACCCTTTCAATACATAGAGACATAGATTTCATTTATTTCAACAAATCCATAAACACATTTCATTAATTCCAACTTTTTCAATAATCATTGAATCTTTTAAAAGTTATTTACTACAGACTGGGACACACATTGAATAAAAATCGTACTTCTTAAACAAGCTAAATTCACTGCTGCCTTTCTAATCTCAATAATCAAACAAAAGAGAAATGGAATTGGTAAGATTCCGATTACAAAATAACTTTTGCAAACAAAAGCTACGCAACAAAGAAACGTTCTCCTGTGTTAAAATAATGTGGTCAGCACAAACTTTGACGGAAGAAAATTGGTGTCGTCGACAAAGTCGCGAGAAACAAAAATGTTCTGTAAGAGATCGGTGCCATTAGTCAAGAGTTTAGAACTTCCAGCTGAAAGGTAAGTATGTATCATTATTTGCGCTACCCCTGTTTTAACACGGAGCTTACTGACGTAGTTATCGTAAAAACTTTTTCTTTACACAATGTCTTCCCAATAATGAAGTATACCTTTAACATTGTGGAAAAAAAAACTTTTTTGGTAACACTTTTTTGCTCAAAACAATCGTATATTAATTATTCATTAACTCTTAAACTTAACAACAAAATGTACGTGAATATCAGGCAACATAAAATGTATGTAAATTGAAACGAATATTGTTCTTAACATAATTGAAGAAGTTTTGAAAGCTGCTACATGAAGCGGTTAAACGTGAAAGTGAATTGAATTTCCAAATGTTGTTTAATTTAGGCCCGCGCATTATTCCCGTGCAAGTTACGTTTGAAATGCAAATGTTAGGTCCGTACCTCCCCGAGACGCCGACGTATCCAAGCAGATAATATTAAAATGTATGTAGAGCTTGTCTAAGCTGAAATGACGCGCCCCACTACTTAATTAGTTGATTTCGATGTGTAGGTGCAAATTTTATTATCTTTATGGGAGTGGCGACTGCTCCACGAATTAAGATATATTGTCTCAGCCACAGACAATATAATACTAGTGCCTAGCCTACGCATTGTCGACTAGTTTAAGTGTGTTTGTGTGCGTTAATGCGGTAGTGGGGCGCGTCATTTCAGTTTAGACAAGCTCTACGTAACTCGGCGACGTTTTGGCTACCTAAGAACCCTTACACACTGCAACTTTTAGCATCGATACTAATGAACTCACGCAATGAACAGATTTAGTTTGAATGGAGAGTCGCAATGCTGTCGCGCGTTTTTAAATCGCGCGTTATTATCGATGCAAAAAGTCGCAGTGTGTAAGTATTCTAACATTTCAATATTATCTGCTTGGAAACGTGGCCGGCGACGTCGCCATGGCCTCTCGGTGAGGTTCGGCTCTTATTCGGAGCGGCAAATTTAATTGTCAGAGTGATTTACTTACACACTGAGGCGGTTCGCGAGGTCCGCTCGGAGGAGGGCCGCCCGCTCGTGTCCTTCATGTGACTTAACAGCGCATTGAAAAAGTTGTACAGCTGAAACAAGAAACACTAGGCTTAGGATCTTGTTAAGGGCCTTTTCCTTTTAAATTTCCTTATGTATCACTAGCTTGATGTTGAGTGTTATTGACCAGTTTTGAAGCGAAATAATATGAATAATTAAAGAAACTGTATTTTAGCTGTTCTTTTCTTTAGATTTGCGGAAAAACTGTTAATTAAGTAGGTGTTTTTCTTGTGAATTTCACTTTAACCTAATGTCTCAAATATTTCATAAGGAACAAATCGGATAAAATTATTATACTGCTTCTTCAGTTTAAGATCTATTTAGTTATATAAGTATAATTGTTAGTTAATTATGCACGAAGTTTTGAATGTATGAAACTCTAAATAAGCACTGTAAGATAAATTAAAGATACAACAGTTCAACTCAAATTTTTTTTTTGATGATTTTTTTAATATCCTACAGTAATAAGTAATTTGATGTTTTGTATGATTCGTTTTTGCACAGTTATATAGCTCGGAAATCAAGCTTTCATGCCAAAATCGCTATGAACCCTCTTAATTATACGTGTCTTACAAACTCATTACAAAGCAGATGAACTTATCGACTTATCGATGGTCTATGTAATACTAAAGGTAGTGATAGCCTTAGGATTTTGTTAATAGTACGTGCCCAGCAAGGTAATTATAAGATAGATAAACTTATCAAAGGTGTAGTTGGTGCCCTGTGTAATACCATAGGTAGGTTAATAACCTAAAGAATACTTAAATCTAACGACCTGTTTCACAATGCTCTTATTAAGTTCTGGTTGTTATGTATTAAGGTTCAGTACTGGTTAGCGTTAAGTGTCCCATACTTCATATGAAATTGCGTTCTATATTTGTTTATTTGTTGGTTAGTGCTTATTTTTCGATGGTGAAACAGGCCCCCGATTCAGAACCATTCGATTACGGATTGAATTAAGACTCGATAGCTTTCACTTATTAATAAAAGAAAAATAACTTGGATTTATCCGATGCAACTGTTTTATTTTGTTATTTTATTATATTTGTTACCGAACTGACTTATCAACATAGCTTTAGACTTAGCAATATATCTTTCAAACTACGAGATTAATTTAAAAATGAATAGAAAATCTAGCCGAAACCCAAGCCGAATGGCTTATCAAACGTTATGAATCGCCCTGCAGGCCCGTATACTTCATACGAAATGACGTTCTATATTTGTTGATTTGTTGGTTATAGTGCTTATTTGTCGGTGGAGAAACAGGCCCATATCATAAACGAGCAAGATCAAACGACCAAGGCAAAGTTTTCAAATACCTGCAAATTTTAAACTTTAGTAACAAACTAACTTCTCTCCTATATGGATTCCGAACGTCCAATAAGTTTGTATCAAACTCAAAATACCAAAAAGTTTCCCGAGCACAGAAGTTAGGGATATTTTTACCGATCTTCCAAATAAAATACTCAAATGCCTCTCCAAGCCTTTTGTAATCTCACTGAAGGCCCAATACATACTTGTATTACATATCCACCGATAAAAATCGTTCCCATAAGTTTTATTCCGAATATGTAGGTAGATATTTATCGCGCAACCCTTTTCGGAATAGAAAGTCTCTTACTCACTTGCTCCCGTTGGGAAAATATGATAATGTCAATATAAGTACATGTAGTTTTTGGAGGACAAAATTACTGAAAGGTCTTCGAACTGAACGTTATGAGTGATTGAATCGGTTGAAGCTAAGATTTCTCTATTCACAATCCCACATTTCTTATTATAATGTCAGACTGATAAATTACTTTCAGACATCAGCTCAAGTCAGACAAACTCTGAATAGGAGTCGTTCGCTGCATACTAAATCGGTCATTTCAGCTTTTGTCATATTCCATTCATGTTTTGTGGAAATCGTAATTAAAAATGAGTTTACTCTGAATTAACATAACATCTTGTTATTATTCTAAGAGCCTGTTTCAAATTCGAACAGGCTAGCACTACCCATTTCGTAATTCATAATTATTTATGAATTATCTGGCAAATAAAACTAACCGTTACTCAGTGTTTGTGAAACAGGCCCTTCGTCATAAAAAGAGTGTTAATTATTTAGAGATGACCTAATGACACGAGCACGACCCTCATGAGTTCAACAGAGTACTCCAAATTTAGATTTCTAGATTGACAGCGTGGCAGCAAGGTGCCTTACAGCGCCAGGCGTGTGTGTAGCCGCATGGGTGATCAATAACGGCTGACCACGGCTTGCACATCAATGGCGTTGACCACGTGCACTCAGGCGCACGAGACCACTTAACCTCAAAACTCATAATTGCAATAACAAGCCGCGTAACTGCAAATTACATCGCACTAGAAATAATGCGCTCCAGTTTGTACCGTAAACGCTTAAAAGGAATTTAAAAGCTTGGCCGCGTTTATTTTATTTCTAAACGTTACAACTAAACTAAGCTGCTTCACGACAGCAGCTTGACAAAGGTGACCTTAATTTGCAGAATTTAACTCACACTGATGATGGCGCTTAAAATTTATTTATTTAGTTATATTTACTGAAACTCTAAATAAATAATAATTAGTAACAAAGGTGTACAGTTTTAAACAAAAACTTAATGAAATAGCGAGTAAAAATATCATCCGCGTGTGAAAGTGATTTAATTTCACGAAATCATCACGCCGAAAGATCTAATTACAATTTGCCCGCAGAGATTAGTTTTTGGTTATGAAAACGGAAACCGCAAAATACGGCGACCGCCTTGTTCAAATTGGTCGCTTTATTACAAAATTTAATCAAATCGGCAAAGCGCACGAATTACCGAGTTTTAATTGGACTTGATGTGAAAATTGGTAAAACCAAAAGCTTTTAGAACGATAAAAATCTTTGTGACCATTTATAACGAGGAGTGACACCTCTAATTGCCTTATTAATTTGATTTCACCGATTTTGGGCCCTAAATTTTATTAAATACTTCTAATTTACTGGTAACAACGAAAAAAATAGCTCCTAAGGTACACAGGGAATATTTATTACTTTAAACTTATTTACTCCAAGACGCGCTCTGCAAACATTATTTCTCAACCAAGAGATAAGTTTGACGGGAATGTATTATGACTGCAAACTGCTTTGTTCAGTGAGTCTGAATGATCGGTTTGAAGTGTTCAATGAGCATGTAGATATTCTAGCATAAAAGAAGATGACAGTAAACAAAATAAATGCGAGCACGTTTTAGTTTAAACTATGAATATACATGATAGATTAATTTAAATTATTCGCTGTCATATTTAATTTCAGTATTACGAAATAATCTGATGGAAAATATAATTGCTTACTTACTAACTCGTAGATAAAACAAACAACTTCAAAAATTTGTTTTGAATAAGTCAATACGATGTAAGTACTTTAGAGTTAATATTGATAATTAATTATGCGTTGTAGATTATGTAATTTCTAGTAACTTGCTCGACTTGATACAATGACTATTATTATTACAAGCACAGCGGGCAATTCACAAGTCTACTCGCATGAATTTTTAATTCCTTACATCACACAGATGTTCCCCAAGACCGCTTTCATACCTTTTAACGGACCACCTACTTCAGTATTTAAACAAAAGGGAAAGCTACCTGAAACTTTCGCGCAACCTGCAGGTGAATTAATTTTAATGAAATGTAGAACCGGATTTAACGGGACGGCGAATAATTTTAACTTCAGAATCGTAGTAACATGCATGAGTGAGACATTTAATTTGTAACTCAACATTACGTACCTACTCGTACTATGATATATTTAATGTGTAATGTGCATAATTCATTTATATATATACATTTTACAATATCAATCAAGTCATTCGGCTCTCTCTTTGAATATATAGACAATTTGTAAAGTAAAATATACATGAATACATGTTTGCGTAATGAGAGTGATAAGGCTGCTAACTTCAAATACCCTAATAAGTATCGTTCGGGTATTAAAGGGATTAGCTTTTAAGGACCTAACCAAAGGCTTCTAAACTCCCGATGAACCTTAAGACGTCATTGATAATCCTACGTAGAATTTCTTAAGCTAAATTGAGGCATTCCTAGCAAATTTTTGAATTTTATAGAATAGCGGAATTGGTAGGATAAGAGATGAAGTTTACCGAGATAAGTTTGTTGCAATTATGAACAGATGATCATAATTGTTCTATTAAAGGCCGCGGGCCAACTTCTTATGTCCTCCTACCTCCTCCGACCAATCGCAGCGCTTATGGAATTATTATGTTGATGTCTCTTTTAGGTTACGATTTAGGTACTTTCGGGGTCACCAACGCTTAAACACAATAAGAGCCAAAATTACCTCACCTCACGTTATATTTGTTATAGGAGACGACCGTTTTTATGTTTGGTGTGCAAATGCAGACACCTCGACCGTACGTCGGAGAGAGTTGTAGCCCCAACATAGCTGTATTTTAGCAATACAGTGTGTCCCTGGATAAAGTGCAATCCCGAAAGGGGATGAAACTAGACCATGAATCATTGACTAGAAAAATATTAAAAAAATATATAAAAAATTATTGTAGGATTTATTGGTATTTTAAGATTTTCATGTTTCATTAAGGACTCTATGTACAAAAGTATTGATTTCTTCCAAAATAATGGGTCTATTTCTTTGAAAAAAAAAACAGTATGCCTAATACCTGGCGATGACCATGAAATAATAAATAGTCCGCAAAAAAGTAACTATCTTGGGTAAAAAAATGTATTTTTATGAAAAAAATGATTTTTTTAGACGTTTATTTTAAAAAACTTCAAATTACTAAAAAAATGTGCCCTATAACTATGTAATTTTATAGCTTACTTTTATTCTTTACCATTTTAGCTTCCAAATATAAAAAAAACAATGTTCTAACTCAAAAATTTGCTAGGTAGGAGTTATTTACATTTTAGTAGGTAATAAAAGTAGCGTGTTTTTTTAAAGAAATAGACTCATTATTTTGGAAGAAATCAATACTTTTGTACATAGAGTCCTTAATGAAACATGAAAATCTTAAAATACCAATAAATCCTACAATATTTTTTTATATATTTTTTTAATATTTTTCTAGTCAATGATTCATGGTCTAGTTTCATCCCCTTTCGGGATTGCACTTTATCCAGGGACACACTGTATAAACGATGAATGAACACCTTCTCACCTTTCCTCTGTTCTGGGGGGAATATTGGCTTACCTTGACCTGGTCCTGCTCTCCAGCATACTCGATGCTCTGGAAGATGGTCCAGGTGTACCGCCTGCGCACCTCCATCCGTGCCAAGTACCGCCGGTACCACTGCTGGATGAGGATGGCTGCCTTCATCGCTGCGAACAAACACACGTTGTTAGTGGTGGGCACCGATGGCTCTATTAACCTTTTTTATATTCGTCTATGTTTTTATACTTGATTTTACTGTATTTTGATATACGGTTTGTTTTATATTTAGCTTATGGTTGTCAGTTAGGGAGTAAGGAGAGAAAAGTTTTATTGGTTACAACTCGTTTCCTTCTAGGATACCCTTAAGTTACCAACAATTATTTTGTAGCGAATGTTTCTTTCATGGTATCAACAAAACAATATAATATAAAGCCTCATATTAACTATAGTATGATAGAATGTAATTCGACTCCTAGTAAATGTCGAATACAAACTTTACTAACTATATTTTACTAGAGAACAGAATTAGACTAGGTTAAGACCACTGTTTAAATACTAGGCGGCTTAATTGAAATGGATCTCTCCATTTTGTCATGAAACTTATGTAACTATTTGAAATTGATTTTAACAGTTGGTGGTCTAAATCTATTTTAATTGATTGTGTTAAGGCTTGTGTTTTTTATCAGTTAAGCTGTTAAGTTTCTTACTACCAAAACTCAAACTAAAACTCATACATCCTCGCTCAACATAGTGTAGACTACTTAATAAGGACGTTGACTTAGCATCTTCTTTTGTGTTATAGAACGGTTTTTTTTTAATTGACTAAGCAAGTCATCCAGGTACCTGCGTGACTTGCTCTTATTATAAATTCCCAGCACATACCATAAACTCTATACAAATTGCCATGAAACTGTATATTCCAACTTTGTACAGCTAACGTGTGGTTTGCCTCGTTTATAGCTCAAATTAGCGGTAAACACACTCGTTATCATCTGAAACTGGATTATTAACACCTACTCCCAACTTAATCAGATACAGTACGAGCGTGTCAGTTATTATACCACCCCAGATACATAACACAATCAATTAAGGTTTAATATATGCTCCGACGTTGACTCTCGTCACTTGACGCGGGAAGAAATCAATCAACCTTAGATATAATATAGAAAGGCACAGAATTCGTATATTCAAGGTTTTGAGGAGACTCGATTGCTTTGAAATGGAATTTGCGTCCGAAACGTTTTGATTGTGTTCAGATATATGTCACACTCGTCTGTTGTGTATGTATCTATAGGTAAGTATGTCTACGCATTCACTCGTTCCGCGTATTATCAAGCAAAATTTACGCCCTTTTTTCATCTATATCATACATTTCAACCAATTCTCGTAATTGGGTGCCACAATGTTATGTTACAAATACAGAATACTAACTTGTACGGCAATGTTTTTTTGACTGAGGTAGACTTATATTTTCATATCTTATCTACGTGACATGTTTACGTTACTTTGTCTGCACATAACTTGAATGTTATAATTTTTTGAAGGATTCGACGTTCACAAATACAGCCTCAAGAAATAATTAGTATTTCATGTGAGCAAATGATCCCATTCAGACGGACGCATACCAGCAGTGCAATTTAGAGCAAGGCAACTTCAAACATATGTATTATTTATGAGCTGGTTACATTGTACAGGTAACAAGGAGTATCTCCATTCATGTCGATAGTTCACTAATTGTAATGCCTTGTCTGATACAAGCACCAACGCAAGTTTATGAATGTCATTTTGGGATTGCACATATTCTAGGGATTTTCTTATAAATGTTTAGGTCAAATCAATTGTGTTTTTTAAGATAAGACAAGGGTGATCTACTCCAATTAAAGTTAAGAGGCCTTCACTATATTAAGTTTAAACATTGAATGAATTATGCCTCTAAAAGTCGTCCTTAATCTACGCATTAGAATTGAAAAACACAATTTTATAGTAAAAATCACTTGTTTGATTTAAAAAAAACAATGGTGACGTTTCTAAAAATACGTTACCCACGGAACTTAATAAGTACGGTTGTTTTCTTATTCATATCAACTTTTCCATGTAAATTATTTACCTACAAACAAACATGCTCTGCACCAACCGTATCACTGCGGATATTAACCTCGGCAGTAAAAATAAAAAATGTTGAAGAGGAATATTATATCACGTAGCTGCCTGCACTTATACTTCCGACCTGAGATAACACAATTTACGCTCACTAGCAGGTTAAGGGCAGGAATGCCCTTATGGATCGGTAGGAATATTCCTACTCGTAATATACTCGTACATAATGCCCGTGAAAAATGGACATAATTATCTTTGCAGAATTCTGCGCAGAGGTGAGTGAATCGGGGTTGATAGAGGAACAAATTACGATCGTTATGTCTACATGATGATTTATAAGTACGGTTAATACAAGGTGTTAATATGAACTACCAACGTTATGTTAACTTACATTTTAAATTAATACCATACATACATAGGACTTACTAAAAACGTTTATAGTTTAACAATATTTAAAAATAAGTTATCCTTCCCAGCCAGTGTTATAATAATACACCAAAGATTATAAGATAAGACAGTGAACACTTTTAGTAAAAATGTAATTCTGAACCATTAGCCTCCATTAGTGTGTGGCAAGACACCCCTGCCCTGATGAGGCGAGGTTGTCACCCAGTGCTCTCCCTCCATTGTGTAACCCAAGACTACGTAGGATCCAATTTACGTTACTTAACCTTCAATACTTATAGTCTACCTGTATGAAATTCGATTCGGTCCCTTGGGAGAACACAAATTGCTTCACACTAATTTAGTCAATTCAATGTACATGAAATAAAGGCAAGTCCTAAGTATTTTAGGTAAACACGAATTGAAATCTCGTTCTATTCAATTCTCTTTGCTTATATTATTTAGAGTTGGTAAAACCCAACGGATTTTGGGAACAGTCTTTATTTATCTTCTTTAGAGAGATGTTTAGTAAGAAATACCCATTTGCTTTGATTGTTATTTGTAATACACGAAAACGTATTCATTATCACGATTTGTCGTTCAGTAACAATTACAGTATTAAATGGTTCTTGTTATTTTGGAGTAGTTACCTATATGTTTATTGAAAGCCGGTTAAAATGACGCAAAGGTACTTACTTCTCTCAGCTTTGGTCATACTAACGTCGTCTCGTCGCCAAAACTTCAAGAACGGGGCGAGGGCTTTCATAGTGCATTCACCGTTCAGAACCCTGCGTCCCAACTTTTTAGGGACCTCCTGTTCTATTTCAGAGCTTCGACAAGACGACGAGTCGTCACCGAGGGACCGCGCTCGCCTCCCTCCGCGGAAACTGACGCAGCCGCAGCCCTCCGCCAAGGAAAACATGGTGGGACTCTTGTCCTTCTTGTATTTCTTATCTCTCCGTTTCTGAGTACATCTCGGCTTGCTCGCCCTGGACTTGGGAATGGTGACGTTTCAGTGCCAACAGCTGTTTAGCATGCCAGTCGAATAGACTGGACGAAGATACCTGCGGACAAAGATAAAACAATGATAAACTTTATATTAAGTATACTATTTTGGTTGCTTTTATGTTTCTTTACAAACTCAGATTGTTAGAAAGCGTAGTAGGAATCTCAAAATTGTATTTTTGTAACCTGAAACAAATGTTGACCTGACCGGAAGTACCCAAATTTTTTCAAATAATTAGGTTACTACAGCACTAGCAGGGTAGGTAAACAATCCTACCTAATAAAGAACGGTAAGCCCAATCTATTACTTCTAAAGTTCACCTTTTTCAGCAGATAGATTACCTAATGTTTGCGCAGAGAGCACGTTCTGAAAATAGATAAAGAGCTTTCTTACTAGCAGGTACATACTATCCATCTTCTTTGTCGACAAGGAACCATAATATACGCTTTAGTAGGTATATCACCTACGAGTACTACAGCGTCATCGTAAAGAATATAATATTTTAGGTTAAGGTATTCATAACTTCATCTTTTACAGAAAGTGCTTCGAGTTTCTTCTAAACATTCCAAACATTCGTATACCTAAAATTTTCAATGCCACTTGCAGTCTTACATGTCGTTAATTAAATATAAAAAATATTCATTACAAAAAAATAAGTTTTCATTGCATTCATTAATGTTGCAATTAAATGAGTTGTCAATTACATAGATATTATCGAATTTTCAGAGACAGCTTCGTTAATTTAATGAACATCAAATTCTCAGAATAATAATGAACTGTCGGACCCTTAATCATCAAGGAGCATAATATCCTTTGCCTTTGGTACGTACTATTGGTTGATTGTGTGTGATATATTTACTTAAATAACTAATCAAGCTAAAGTTCAAGTTACTATCTATATTACAATCTTACAACTCAACAAAGCACCTTACTTGCACCTCTTAACTTGCTCTACCTGAAAGTAAGTAGTAATAAGTCTACTAAAAGAAATAAGTAGCAATCGCAATGGAATGATTGTGGATATTATACATTTTGAATTACGATCGCTAATTAATCCCAGCGTTTACGTGCCTTAAGATTTAAAGCTTATTCACTTGATAATGTTTTAATTTTACTGTACTAACACAGATCTGTAGCGAAACAGCTGGGTTATATTGAGATGAGGTGCCATAAAGATGCTAAAACAAACAAACAGAGAGTCGCTCGTTCCGATTATCAGCCGCGTGTTGGCTTGATTGCGCATTTTACTATATTTCCCCCGAGTTTTCATCGGCGGTTGGAAATTGTAAATACTTTTTTTAATCATTTAGAATAAAAATCAAGTTGACGATATCCCAGGCGTTTTGCTTCAATAGCGACCGATTTTCTGGCAGGTTTTCAAATACAAATTTAAATTACATTTTAAAAACTCCGCTGATATTTTTTTCTGATATTTCAAGTTGGATCGTTAAACGCTCCCCGTCACTAACAATTTCGAAACGTGTGGGTAAGTAACATTGCTATGAAGCCTAATATGTGTGTCAAGCCTAAGTGCATGAAAACGTGACTGTCGCTGTAGGTAAGCTTGTTGACATCATGCACCGACTTCAAAATAATTTATTTCTCCTAAATAGAAGGCGAATGCGTTAATTAAAGCTTACTATCAGTTTTTTTGAAGACAAGAGAAAAAAAATGATTTTTAATTTTTAACCCATGCCTCGATAACTACTGGGCCGATTTTGATGAAACTTAAACTGCAGCCTAAGGTAAAATATAAAACGAATCATATCGCTGTCATCTCGTTTTCGAGAAATCCCTGGACAAACATACAAACAAACTGACATAAAATATACAAACATACTTTGCACTTGTGCTTGAAAGCGTTCAAAGATTAACATACACTAATTTCAAAGATATCACATACATGTCAAATTGATAACCTCCTTTTTATCAACAATCAACGTATAATTCAACAACAAAATACACGATCTGTAAGTAAACCGGTTCGTTATCCAGTAATCCGAAATTAGTAGCACAGCAGATGTAATCGTTTATCTGGGGATCATTCGGATAAGCAAAAAACATCATTAGAGTTGCCTTCTCCAGAATCTTATTTGGATTGATCGCGCTAATTAATACCTCGTTTGAGCCCGATCGGACTTCTCACAAAGCTAATCCTACTAAGATCTTTTATGGATGTCCGTTCAGCTCATGAATTATGCTTGATGTAATCCTTTTTGTTACTTTCTGTACCTATTCGATTGCAATCTTGCTCAAATAAAATACCAACAAATAGCGTCCTGAAACTTACTTATTTTATTAGAATAATGGTATTTTTGTCAATATAAAAGAAAAAATATTACAAAGGTTACGCGTAAATATGAAAAATATAGTTCAAAAAGATTTTATGATAAAGTTTCTACAAATTCGATTTAATCGTGTCTCGCATATCTAAGCAAATAGAGCCTTCGTTGTAAGACGTAAAACGTAGCAAACGATTGCGACGTGCTCCGTAAAGCTAACGACTACCAAGTACTATAGCCTACGAAATAAAGACAAACCCCTTCTATACCTCTACTCGTAACATACGTTAAACGCGCCACTTTAATGGAAGCATAAGTTACGGCCATTAAATAGATATTTCAAATTTTCCGTACGATGGAAACTTGAGAAAACATAAAATGAGCATCTAGATATCTACTTATAATTAGATGGCATAGAATGGATCATATAACTAATAGTTCGAAGCCATCCCGTATGATGTGTTTCAGACTTGATTCAGTCAAGTCTGTTTAAACAACATATAAAAAGCAAATTGCTTTATTTTATTGACTATATTCGTAACGGATATGAGTTGTCTATTTTGTTTTAACGGCGAGCGCAGTAAACTTTGTGTTTATTGCTAGCTAATATAAACAGGGTAATTTCATGATAGACTAAAGAGAGAGAAAGACGTCTGTTTAATAAGTGCTCGTACCGTTTCATTTTTATTCGAAATTCTGAGATTAAACAATACTTTGATGAATAAAAGAAAAACAGTATACCTACGTAAATAAATAAAATACACTCGTTTATGTTCATACCCTATCTCATTTATAACTCTAAATGTGTATGACTATGCTGGACACAATTTTTAGCTTATGCTATTTATACCGTACAAACAGTGTAGCTATTAAAACTGAGCACGAAGAATTTCTCGGGTCAGAGGAATCATAAAATGCAAGGATCAAACGAAACATGCTCGTTCACTCCAAAGGGTCGGCCTTTATCTAGAGCAAGTACGAGAGATTTAGGTAAGTACTTGGTGGAATTTGGGCGGCCAATTATGCCACTCATACACATGCGAGCACTAAGAATGACTCCATGAAACAATTAAGGCGAAGATTTCCGAGTGATTTGAATGCTTTTGTGAATTCGTTGGCTCCATATCGTTCACAACATTCAATGGTTAATTCAGCCAAGACGGTATGTGGAATTAAAATTAACCATGTAGGTCTTGTAACAATGTCATTTTATTTATCAATTAAAATAGCTGTTTTAATAACTTGGTTCGAGAACTGTAAAAACATGCTAGCGGGTAATCTATACCTATAAAATGCTTTGTCCTGAACGACTGACTTAT
The DNA here is from genome assembly GCA_963584085.1 of Pyrausta aurata. Taxonomy (NCBI): domain Eukaryota; kingdom Metazoa; phylum Arthropoda; class Insecta; order Lepidoptera; family Crambidae; genus Pyrausta; species Pyrausta aurata. The sequence goes on along the minus strand of OY757255.1, from coordinate 6,564,339 downwards.
TGATTGATTGACTGACTGACTGACTGACTGACTGATGGATCAACGCACAGCCTAAACCGCTGATCGTAGAAACCTGAAACTGGGAGAGTGTGTTCTTTGTATGACGTAGGGATCCGATAAGAAAGGATTTTTTTGGTTGGCAAAGGCCGGTTGGCAAATGCAGACAGCAAGTAGATATAGACCTTTTATATTTTATTTAACAAGTATTTATATTTATATTATATTATTACTATTATTTTATACCAATGATATTAGACGACGATGATTCGTTTTTCTCCGCGTGTGATTCTAATACCTCTTTCTACTCGGCCGGTGATGCAAGCTCCTTCACAACGCTCTCTTCACAACTAGACCCCCTTTTTGCAAATTCCAACAACTTTAACGTTTGTCACATAAATGCTCAAAGTATCCCTGCCCATTATCATGAACTGGTAGACTCTTTTTCCACCTGTAACGCTCATGCTATTCTCATTTCTGAGACAGTTTTAAAACCGAATCTGGCTTCAACCAGTTACAGTCTTCCAGGCTTTGTACTCATCAGAAATGATCGTGTCGGTAAGGGATGGGGTGGGGTCGCCATTTACCTGCGAAGTGACATTCCTTATAAGATCATTTCCATGTCATTACCGGACTGTCATGCTATGGAGTTCATAGTTCTTGAGGTAATTCTGAAGGGAGTCAGGGCGATCCTTGGGGTTGTCTATAGCCCACCGAAGACCAAATTTCTTCCCTCTTTTGAAGCGCTCCTTGAATCAGTTAGCACCGATTACTCACACCACATAATCATGGGTGATTTCAACGCAAATCTTCTCGTAGACACCCCGCAGTCCCAAAAACTCCGCGCTATTGTAAATTCTGCAAACTTCTCTATCTTACCTTTATCTCCAACCCACCATAATCTTGACACCCCTGATAGTTGGATTGATCTCATTATCACTTCTTCTGCTGACCTTGTACTACAGCACGGACAATTAGCTGCGCCTGGGTTCTCCAGGCATGATCTTATCTACATCACCTACAAGTTAAGTACGACCAAACCCAAACCCACTGTTTTAACTCTGAGAAACTTAGCCAAAGTAGACGATGTTAAACTCAAATCCGACGCTTCCGCTATTGACTGGTCACCTGTGTATGCTGCGGCTAAGGTGGATGAAAAAGTCGCAATTTTAAACACAAGTCTCCTTAACCTGTATGACGCTCATGCTCCTAAGCGGCATCCTAAGCAGCATCCTCTAAAGCGTACGTTCTTCCACTTCCAAAAATATCAAACCCAAGTCAACTCGGCCATTTTCGTCCCATTTCTATTCTTCCTTTTCTCTCTAAGGTTTTAGAAGCTGCCGTCCATAAACAACTTTCTGCTTTCATATTCAATAATAACCTTCTTAATGAATGTCAGTCCGGATTTCGACCCGGTCATAGCACGACCACCGCACTACTGAAAGTCACCGAAGACATTAGAGAGGGCATGGAGAATTCTAAAGTCACCATACTATTTTTAACTGATTTTTCAAATGCCTTCAATAATGTTGATCATGATGTGCTCCTAGCAATCTTAACTCAATTGCGGGTCTCGCCTGAGGCGCTGGAATGGTTTTCATCTTACCTTCAAGGACGCCAGCAGGCTGTTCGAAATGACCAACAGCTCTCCCATTGGTCTAATCTCACAACAGGCGTTCCACAAGGTGGCATTCTCTCTCCGCTTCTTTTTTCAATTTTTATTAACTCCGTCACTCACCACCTTCGTTGCTCTTATCATCTGTATGCAGACGATCTTCAGCTATACACCCAGGCCGAGGTGGCTGATATTGACTCGGCCATATCAGCCCTAAATCTCGATCTCGCATGTATTGCAGACTGGTCTGTGAAATATGGTATATCAGTTAACCCCTCAAAATGTCAGGCCATCATTATAGGTAGTTCGCGGCAAATGGCTAAGATTAGCTTGGAATCGACTGCACCAATCTTATTTAACAACGCCGTGATTCCGTATAGCGAATATGTCAAGAACTTGGGGCTATATATGGACAACACCCTCTGCTGGTCGAAACACATTAGCGAGGTCAGCAGGAAAGTCACTGCCACTTTACGGGCTCTCTATAAATTTAAAAATTTTCTCCCTCTTCACACAAAAACTCTTCTCGTTCAATCTCTAGTCCTCCCTCTTCTCGACTACGCCGACGTGTGTTGTACGAATATCAGTGAAGCGTTTCTTAATAAACTTGATCGTCTCCTTAACAATGGTATTCGTTTCATCTTCAGTCTCCGTAAGTACGACCACATTTCCGCCTACCGTTCTAAGCTTAAATGGCTTCCCATCCGTCATCGCAGAGAAATAAGAATCTTGTGTACCATCTTTAACATACTTCGAAACCCTCATTCCCCAACATATATGACGCAGCGCTTAAGCTATTTGGCATCCACAACTTCGCGCAACCTTCGCTCTTCCCATCAACTCAATCTCCACACACCTCTTTTCAAATCCGGCTTTATGTCGGACTCTTTCACAATGTCTGCGATTCGACTTTGGAATTCCCTCCCCTATGAGATCAGAACTTCATCCAATAAATTTTCATTTAAAAAGTCACTCCGTGCCCACTATCTTCACCTTGGCTCTCTTCAGAACTAATCTTTTCGTTAATTATTTTCTTTTCTTTCACCTAGATGTCGTCAATATCTCCAACTTCGTTATTTGTAAGTAAATTTTTGTGTATTTTATGTATGTTTATTTTGCCTATATATATTTATAAATTCTATTAATTATTTGTGTAATATTAGTATGTATGTTTATGTCGCCATAATGCATTTTATAAGTTATTTTATACTACCCGCTCAGTTATTGCAAACGTTCCGCCACTGATTAAATTTTCTGCATTCCCAAGCGGTTGACTGGTAGAGAATGCCCTAAGGCATTAAGTCCGCCAATTGTACAATATACAGTGCAATAAAGTTTAAATAAATAAATAAATAAGAAAGGATTTTTCGAAATTCTACCCCTAAGGGGGTCAAAAAGGGGTGCAAAGTTTGTATGGAACAACGTGATCCCTTGGTCCAATCTACTTCAAATTTTGCATACACATTTTTTTACAGAATTGACGAAAGATTTATTTTTTATTTTATTGCAAATAATCTCCTAAGGGGGTGAAAAAGGGTTACAAAGTTATTCTGGGGGTGATTTTCTTCGATGTTGATATCAAAACTCTTTAGTGCTAATGATAAAAATATTTTGTAAATCATTTTTGACAATCATTTGACATGTCTGAGACACTATGTTTTGACACATATTTGTTATTGATGTTGCTCTCGAGAAAATGCTCGAGAAGTGATTTTATTCCATAAAACAGTAAAGAAATTTTTTTTGTGTTAAACAGGGTAGGTATCAAGCGGTCTGTGTACAGTGTAGATTGCAGGTCGTCTGTTCATATTGTCGGTGGACATTCAACGCTGTTTCTGTGGTCGAAGGGTGTCCAATCTTTTTTTTTGCAAACTTTTCGTGGGGGCCTATGTTTAGCAGTGGACGGCTTTTGGGTATTGATGATGATATTGGGGTAGATCCCTACATAGAATTAACCCTTTGAATTCACGATTTGAATTCAAGAAAGTAGAGTATTCGCTATGACTATAAACAAAGCTCAAGTTCAAACTCTTAAGGTAGCGGGAGAAGACTTGAAGGAATTTGCTTCTCCCAAAGCCTGTATGTGGCATGATGGTTTGTAAGCGCACGGAGTATAGCCTGGTTTTTTCATTAGCTCTCGAAAGAAATATACGATTGACGATAGGCGTAGTAAGTATTTCCATTTCGTTGTAAAATAAGTAGATATTATCCCCGTGTAAGTTTGACCAGATTAAAAATCGGGCTGCGTGTTGTGTGTTTACAAAATATAACATTACGTATAAATTTAAAAACTGTATGTTTTTGTTTGTTTGTTTTAACACGCTAATAACCGGAACTATTGGTCCGGATATAAAATATGTTAGCTCCATTGTTAGACAGCTAATTTATAAGGGAAGGCTATAGAAGTAGTTTAATGCGTATAGGCTTATAAATATTTTTGCTGCGATCTATCTATGGGAACCAAACAGAGTAAAACTATTACGCGCGTACGAAGTCGCTGGCGGGCCGCTAGTAAATAATAAATAAGGAAACTTGAGATCGTTTCGGCCATCAACGGAGTGAAAGCCAATCCTGAAAAGAGAGGACTGTAAAAAGCGGGCTCAATTGTATTTTTATGCGACTGTTTCACTAAAATTCTGAGTGCAAACATATAAAATAGCCCGTTAAGATTTCTAGAAACGTGACAATAAACAAATATAAAATATAGCTATAATATAAAAAATATCTACATTCATAAAATTGAGCTTGGTCCTTGTAAGAGTTTTGATTACACAAGTAGCGACTGATACATTTTGATTAAGATAAATAAATTATCATGCATTCTTGTTCCATTATACTCAGTTACATTCAAATCCATGTTTAAGGTACAAAATTTAGGAGGTCTACTACGAAAAACGAAATCCGTCAATACGATTATCGCTTTTCGGATCCGAAACATTTTTATCATGGATTCCTCACTACGAAATGCTTCGGATCCGCAAAACGATTATCGTTTTGACGGATTTCGTTTTTCGTAGTAGGCCATCAGACTATAACGAGAGACAAATGGTACTTTTAGTAAATGAAAATTTACCTTTATGAGTGTTATTTCCACTATGAAACTTGGTTACTCAAAATAGAGATAAATGTTCATGTAGGCGTTTCATTCTCGTAAGTAGCGGTTGGTGGTTACGAAATACATTAAGTACCTGCAGGTCTACTACGAAAAACGAAATTCGTCAATACGATTATCGTTTTGTTTGACGGATTTTGTTTTTCGTAGTAGGCCGACTGTACATTATCACTTTAATCTGTGTTAACACTGATGACTACAGCATATTAATACCTACTTATTTTTACTTTTACACCTTTACTTACCAAATGTAACGTCAAGCGTGCTACAATTTTTTTCATCACAAACATTGTTCAAACGTAATAGGCCAATTTGTCAAACGCTAATCCTGAAAGATAGCCTTTTTCAGTAATTAACGTGACAAGATAATTCATGACCTTGTTTGTGAGCTTCGGTGCAACGAATGGAGGGTCAATAAAATTCTATTTTATACTTAGCTTGACTATTTAATTCCATGCCCAATACTTAAAAAAAATAAGCCAACTGCGTTACTATCGAGGTCACCGCCACCTTTAAGGGCCAAAATCGCTAGCGCCCGTGCCGTGTTTTTAACCCCCCAATGCAAAAAGAGGGTGGGGAGGGAGGGGAGTACTTAGAACACAAGTTTCAAAATTATAGTAACTGATTGTGTGTTTTGTCTGTCTGTGGCACCGCAACTCCTAAACGGGTAAACCAATTTGGACGCGGCTTTTTATTTGAAAGCTGTTGTTGCGGTGGTTCTTAGCTATGGCGAATGGCGAAGCAGCCGTGTCGAAGGTATTAAACTCTATGACAATATTTATAATTTTGCCTTTTTTTATTTGCGACGGATGTTTTTTATTTATGTTTATGTAATAATTATTGTTTACGTGCATCTTCGTGCTTCGGAAGGAACTTTAAGTAGTTGGTCCCGGCTTAAATTGGTTGCTATTAGTCATTAAACCTAGTCAGAGGCCCTAAGGGCGGCTTGATAAAATCTGACAGCAATGTTCGTCGCTTGCCTTGCGAACACCCCTCTGACAATCCGCACTAAGCTCGCGCGGTGAAATGGCTCATACTTGAGGTAAGGGTTCGCCCAGCAGTGGGACGTTGACATGCGACTTTGCATTTTTAACTATTTTCGATTGAAATTGGTTAGGCGCTAGATATCTCGACCTATTATACATAGCATAGCTTCAAAAAGCTGTTGCTCCACCTTCAATATGGGTAGAGCAAAATTAATCAACACAAATGAAAGTAACAAGGAATGATTGGCGTTTTATGTTTTTAATTTATAAATTACCTTGTATACAAAGGTTCCAGGCAGTGAATGGAGCGGGTTCAGCCCCTACCATTGAGGTAGACAATAGATCGTGTATTGCGTGCGTGTGCCGCAAATAAAGATTGCCCGTATTTCACTAGAATAACATACACTCACGATCTATCTTATCACGTTTTCATTCATATGAGTATTATTTATGCGTATGTGAAAAGTAATTCCATAGGTGTATTTTAATGGAAAATTTGATATGGATTACAATTATACACATATATCAACACCATGAGCATGAGCTAGCATGTATCAGATCTCAATTAGAATATGCAACATCTGTTTGGAACCCATACTATGCAAAGTACAAAGAACAAATTGAGAGGGTCCAAAGAAAGTTTGTGCGATCTATGCACTTTCGATGCTTTCACGCAAGGACTTCCTTCGATTTTCTACTTCAAAAGTACTCTCTGCCTAAGCTTGAAGTGAGAAGAATCATCTTAGATGTCATGCTTTTGTACAATATCTTACACAGTAAATTTGACTGTATAGAACTCGTCAATCAAATATACCTGCACGTGCCTTATCGCTCGTATGCTGTTCGTCAAACTAGGAAACCTACATTATTTGCTCTTAAAACTACTAAGACGCACGCAGGTGAGCGTTGTCCTTTGTATAGAATAATGAGTTTGTATAACAAATTTTTCGGTGATGTTGATCCTTTCTCAAGCTCACCTGCTAACTTTAGGAAAAATGTAAATGTGGCTGTCTGTGAGGGTTTTTGTGCCCTCTAGTGCGATAATTTACAAATAAAATGTATATTTATATTTTTAGGGTTCCGTAGCCGAATGGCAAAAAACGGAACCCTTATAGTTTCGTCAAGTCTGTCTGTCTGTCTGTCTGTCTGTCTGTCTGTCCGTCCGTCCGTATGTCACAGCCACTTTATTCTGAAACTATAAGCATCACATAGCTGAAACTTAGTAGGTAGGTGTATTTTGTTCACCGCTTTTCGATTCAGATACAAAAAGTAAGAAAAAATAATATTTAAGGGGGGGCTCCCATACATGAAACTAAAACCAAAAAATTTTTTTTACTCAAACCTATGCGTGTGGGGTGTCTATGGATAGGTCTTTTAAAATGATATTGAGGTTTCTAAAACTATTTTTTCTAAAAGTGTAAGGTTTGAGATATAGACGCTTCCAAAGTGGTAAAATGGGCGTCCCCCCCCCTCTAACTTTTGAACTAAGAAAGTGAAAATTTTGAAAAAAATATATGATGTAGATCTCAACAAAAACTTGCAACGAAAATTGGTTTGACGGAGATCGAACCAGTAGTTTTTGAGATATTGCACATTTTTATCAACCGCAAATATAACTTTGTCTTTCATACAAACACTATGAAAAACAAAGTTATTTTTGCAGTCGCAATATATTGTGATGTTTTCGTTAAGTGAAAGTAAGTGGACCCTGAATTCAGTTAAGGGTGGCACGGAACCCTCAGTGCGCGGGTCCGACACGCACTTAACCGGTTTTTAAAGTTACACTACACCGTATTTGCTCTGTTTGCCCAAATGTCGCATGTTTTAATGTTAAAATATTATATCTGTGGACAACGGTGCTGGTTACATTATAAGTAATTTTAAAACTAGAATATTTAACCTAATCCTACAATGTAATTGTTTGTTGTCCTTAATAAAGAGAAAAAAAAAATTAGGACACTTATACAGCGTGTGGCCTGAAATAGGAGCAAAAACTTGAATCAATGATTCTAAAGAGCCTACATTTTAATTTTTTGCTCCTATCACAGGTCACACGTCACACCCTGTATAAATGACAATCTCCATGAGTTATTTAGTTAAAGTTTTTGTTAAGGTGGTGCTAATATAAAAAAACTATACTGATACTGAAGTATTTAGAATTAGAATTTTGAGAGCGTGAATTCTAAATTAAAAAGAACGAATTCCCTTCTTCACACATTTATTATACTCTGAGAAATGTAGCTAAACTAAACGGCGCGACGCGACTACTTACACCATCAATCACTTTTTTTTTACTTTTCGAGACCATAAAGAAACACTCAAACGTGCTATCTGATGCAACTACATTTCCAAATGTACTCTTTTCACGTCTATATTTTAAATTAATAGCTTCCATACTGCAAAAGGTTAAATGAGTTGCTACTTTTATTCGCCACATACAAATATTCCACGATTTTTAATTATTCTTATATTCTTACATTATTGAATATTTAACAATGGGATGGGATATTTCAATATTTTACAAAAGAAAACACAGGTGTATTAGCTACTTACTCTGGAATCAGAGTAATGTATACTTAAGTGATTGGTGTCCAATATTTATGGCCACATCCGATGTGACAATCTGCAAAAGAAACATTGAAAAACTTCCTACACAAAAAACAGACTTTCCAAAAAATAAAAAATAAAAATAAACTGCGAAAAAAGACTGCCGCTGTTATGTTGCATATCCGCGGGAGCGCCAACAGGATCCTAAGGTTGATCGAGGGCAGAATGGACTCTGGCGTTCTCAATAGGTTCACCGAGTTGCATGTTACCAAATGTGCATATCAGTGAACCTATCTTGCCTGGTCTCAAATGATTGTTTTAATGTACCACCTTACTAACATAGCTTATAAGTTTTTTTTTTTTGTAACTAACCCGTATGGACACTATTGGTCTGAAATAAAAGATTTTTACTTTTTATTTTTTTTATATGTCTACCCAGTATTTACATATTCCGTTTCGGTATTTCAATGTAGTATACAATATTCTCCTGGCCGTAATCCATCTTTCCGGACAAATGCATAACAGCTTAAAACCGTTTTTACTAACGTCTGTGCTTTATTGAAATGAAAATATAAAGACCGTTAGCTCATTGCTCTATATTTAACAGTGAGCGTTACGCTTTTATCATCTCTGCTCTCTGGAGTATGTTAATATGTATGAATAATAGTGTTCGGTCCAAACCTAACAAAAAAGGCATAGAATATTATATTATGTCATTGAAAGCATCGTGTTTTGGAAATGTCGTATTCTAAATAGCCTTAATTAGTAACCAAACACTTAGCAATGTGAGCGAGTCAAAAATACCAAACCCTAATCAGGATTAGCAAATCCATTCAAAAGCAGAACAGCTTAACTGTCAAAACAAGATCGCAAATACGTACCCTGAGATAATGCTTGAAATGGCCGCATTGCGATGGCATATTAATCGTTATTGCTCGCCTATATTATTTCTGTCAAAGAGTCTATCAAATTGTTTTTTTCAGTCAGTTCAGTACATTTTGTTTTTCAAGTCATTTTTAATTTCGTAAAAACTAAAACAAGACTAAATTTAAATTCAGTTAGGACTCACTGAACTGATTCCGGAATTGGTATTCAAAGAAGCAAAAACACTACATCCAGTTTGCAATCCCGAAGATATTTTACCGGTTTATAACTTTAACGTAAATCCAATTATACGTGAACGAGGGTATTCAGGTCAACGTTTTCTACCTGCGGCCGCAGTCTGAAGCTGAATTTCGTGACATTTCGCCTCGATAAGTACAATTGTCTGATTTTCTGCTGCATCAAACATCCTTTTTAACTTATGTAGTTGTATTCCAATAATCTTCTCAATAAATAAATACACGAAAACACGAATTTGCGCCATAGTGATTCACATGTGAAACCGTGTCGAGACTGGCACCACGGGGCTGGAATTTAAATGGACATTATGGGACGTGTGATAGTCAATATACTGTCTAAATAGGAACCTGAAAGGTTTCTATTCACTTTAGTTTACCATGTTTTATATACGACCTATTTCTCAATGTAATAAATTCTGGTTAGAGTTATCTGCTAGATACTTATTACGAAACACTAACAATTTTTATTGACGTACCCTTTGCAGCATTTGAGTCTAGTTGTTATAATGACCGTTACGATACGAAGTTTTAACTGGAGAAAACTTGTTACAGATAAAAACGAGGCTTTACTGTTAATTAGTATGATGCAACTGAAACTCTTTTATTTTATACAACATTGCTGGAAGTTAGCAAGAATAAAATTACAAAAAAAACCGGCCAAGTGCGAGTCTGAGTTGTGCACGAAGGGTACCTTACCTTACCCTTGACTATGCAAATAGGCAAAGAATTGCGTTTTTGTATGAGAGCCCCCCTTAAATATTTGTTTTTAGTATTCTTTGTTATAGCGCCAACATAAAAACATAATTATTTGTGAAAATTTCAAATGTTTAGTCTAGTTATCGAGATACAGACTGCTGACAGACAGACGGAAAGACAGCAAAGTCTCGGAACTAGGGTCCTGTTTTTACCCTTTCGGTACGGAACCCTAGAAACATGCTTACGAAATATCTGCCTAAATGCATTCATTCATTCATTCATTTATTTGCATAAAATACATAGTAGTGTTTCACATAGTTAAATATGTACTACATATGCACACCCGGCAGGGTACAGCAAATATCTTACTATAATTAACTTAAATATTGCACAATTTATATAAAATTATGAAAAGGAAGTACTTAATTAACAGTAAATGAACAGATAACACTTAATTATAAATAATATCACAAAAATTTATCATCTTCCATAAACTCACTAATGTTATAATAAACTGCAGTAACTTTATGAATAGTACTTTCAATTTCAGATTTACCAACTTTTCCAATTAAAACGGAGCCAAAAGTTCAATCTGCATCAACCGACATCTGCATATTCATGTCTACAGGTCAATTCGGTATTTCCATCAGAGACGATATTTTAAACATGACGGGTCTACGTGCGAATAAAACTTATCTTAACTTATCAGTGGACTCGTGACCACGGCAGTTGCAATACAGCCGAAACGTTGAGCAGTGAGTAATAGCAACTCATAAGTTTTTATGTTTAGACCCCGTCATGTCTAATGCGATGCAACGCGAAAACACAGAATCAGGCCCATTGGTATTATTCCACGAGTATTGTGTAGCCTCTGAAATTGAGGCAAACACACGTTATTTATTGAAAATGTTGTTTGTACAGATGATAATTGTCAAACATTTCTAAGCGGTATTTTTCAGAGTTAATATTCCGATGATGAATCCTTAAGCTTTGAGGTCTTCATGTACTGATATCACATTTGATATTATATAAATATCATGTAAGTTTGAGAATTAAACTTTGCTTGGTTGGAATCGGTGGAAAAGCTAGTTAATAATCTCCGATATTGATTTAAATTAGGAAAGAAACTGCATAATATTTGTTACCATCGTTTAGATCAATAAAATAACAACAGTCAATTCAATTCATTTTACAAATTTTTCGTAACAATTCGAAACCATAAATGTAACAACCCTAACCAAAAGCTCTTTATTCAGGAATTTGCATACCTAACAAAGCAAACGACTAAAGAGTACATATTTCTTATCCAACGCGAGCAGCGAACATCCAAAATACATTTTCCAACTGGCAAACTCGGTTGATGCGGATAAGGCGTTCAAAATGCAAAAAAGATGCATCAGAGTGATAAATGCTGCTTGGTTTTTAGATAGCTGTGAACCTCTGTACCGGAAATGTAAAATATTGCCGCTGCCGTGTATGTACATTAGAGATGTATGTATTTTTGTTAAAACTTACCCAAGATACTTTAGGAAACGGAGCGATGTCATACGCCGTCAAAAAAGAGAAAAATTTAACAACTTACTGTATCAACCTCCTAGCCATAAGGATATTTATAAGAAAAATATATGTAATTATGTTAATCGAAATTTATAATCAATTGCCTGACGAATTGAAATTACTTGACGGAATATTGTTTAAAAAAAAGTTAGTTGATTGGCTATTGACATACTGTTTCTGCAGCCGTAATCAGTCAGGTATCAAACGACTCCCGGGAGTCGCATAATAATGGAATTTCTATTGTGTCTCGTTCACACATACTTGACGAGTTAAAGATTACTTTGATTGGAATTAGAATTGTAATAATGACATTGTATTTGACATTAGTAGTGAAATAATAATTAATTTTAATGTTTGCATGCCTGCGTGCAGGCGGAATACACGCACTGCCATAAATTTTTAAGATCAAACTTTTGTATACTGTATTCTTAGCAAATAAATGATTTGATTTGATTTGATTTGAAAAAACGATGGAACGGGATCATCGAAAAATTACTTATAAAATGGCTGACCCAAATCAAAGCTAGATATTTAAAGTACTCATTTGGTCAAAATAAACGGAACAATAAAATCACTAAGACGCGAACACGTAATTACTGGTGATCGAGTCGATTTTGGAATAATGCCAAGTAGGCGTTATTCCAAAATCGGCTCAGTCACCAGAATGTTATGAATGAATAGTCCAAACAAGGAGGTTATGCCACGACACGATTAATGTGATACAATAAAAGGAAATTATGAGTAAGTAGTTGACCCTAGTCTTTTAAGTTATACAATTCCAAATAAGCGTAATTTGGGCTATTAACAACGTTTATAATCCATGTTTATAGCTTTACTTATCTTATCACTCAGTTAAATTAACAGATTAACAAGATATGTATGGATGCAAGAATTTTCAACACTTCCTTTGCGATCAAAACAGAAAACTGTAACGAAACGGTAAGTGGATATTTTCATCAATTTTACGGTCATTTTATGTGGCAAATTCGCCTTTATCGCCGAAAGCTGTGACGCAGTGACGCAATCAGGCTCTTCGCGTCGGAACATTTCAGATAGACGAGGGGAACCTTGGTACAGAACGATCACAGATAACCGACACTATAAATCTTTCAGGGACACGGCCCAAGTTGTACGTGCGTACAGTTCTTGTTCCCGTGTCGCAGGTAAAAAGTTTCACCAATTTTCCAAAAAAGGCAATTGAATGTAACTAATTCAATTTACTAAGGCCCTTATAAGATTCATACAACATGCTTAAACCATAGTCAACGCACTTACTTTTTCAAAATGCATACATACCAAACACTATGTTTACTCTGTGTAACTACTCCTTTTACCAGTATATATAAGATTATCAAAGAATGGAACAAAAACAATATTACTAATTGGAGCAACAAATTGATTACAACTTAATCAGTGAAGTGTGGACGCAACGAGAACAATCAAGCAATTCGTCGAAACATTCGGAGAACGCCGCCGGTCGGAGCGTTTTCCCCGATGATTTGGCAACTCGCCCCCGCCTATATTTAAATCGTAATCTCACTGAGTCAACGCTCTAACACCCAAAATAAACGGTCCCGCAAAGACGACAAACTTCGACCGAGTTCTAAATAGCAACAATAGTTTAATCAACGGTAGCAACATCATTTGTTTCATGTCAGCAACACTGTGTTATTATGCATTTTGTTTACAGACTGCTGTCTTATGTTAAAATGTAAATATAAATTCTAGAAAAGGTTCAACAAAATGTTAAAACTTTCATCTAAAGTGAAGCCTCCATTAAAAGTTACAGCTTGGTCATGAAAACTTAAGGAGATGTTTCAAGTCTGAGATAAGGCACACGATGGGCTCTACCTGGCAATGTCGTTCCAAAAATGAATAAAAAGATTGCGAAATAAAATTATGCGAAAGATTTGACGTCATTAACTACGAATAGGTACACAAGTACCAGGCGGCATTGGTGGATTATAAAACATTAACGGCACCCAGCAGTCCCATCCAATTAGCTTAAGTATTGATAAGCAGGTCCGAAATTACGTATTTTCATTAAGTTACTTAAATGATTTGACCGCAGTCAAAAATACATTTAACACTTCATTGGCTTAGGTCATGTGAGGTGTTCCTATTCCTAATAAGGATTAATAATAAATCACCGTGAACGTAGTCTAACCTAGAAACATGTACAGATAAGTCAATGCACCTATATCAAAGAGTTTGTAGAGTCTCAGAATCAGAAAGAAAGAATTATAAATCACTGGGAAAATGTGAGCTCACTGAGAAGATATTTTTGAATTATGAGATTTGTGTTTACAATATAATTTTGACCTAATTAGCACGGTCACCCGCCGTCGCGGCGGCATCCTCATTAACATAATAATAAATTAATACAATGGCATGTATTGAGATATTGAAATCTTAAAGGCGATTTTTAAATTTTATTTAATTCTGCCACTCCCAGGTTGAAGTGCAATCAATTGGATGAGACTTGCGTCAGTTATCTTTATCCAGCAAATATTTTTATGATTATACGCTATTAAGAAGCCACAATGTTTACGACGCCATATTTATTACCCAGCCATGAGCTTCGCCGCTACATTAAAATCAGCTGCCAGATTTCTGGACTTTTTGTGGGTACCAATATTATTTCAGCTATGACTCAATTCTTCTGTTCTATGTACCGTATTTGATTCTTGTCTCATATTAGAAACCAAATTACCAAAGTTATTTATTACTGAACTAGCTTTTGCCCGCGACTTCGTCCGCGTGGAATAGTGACTTCTTCTCCCGTTTTTTACACATTTACCACTATATCTTTGCTCCTATTGGTCGTAGCGTGATGTAATATAGCCTATAGCCTTCCTCGATAACTGGACTATCCAACACAAAAAGAATTATTCAATTCGAACCAGTAGTTTCGGAGATTAGCGCGTTCAAACAAACAAACAAACAAACAAACAAACAAACAAACAAACAAACAAACAAACAAACAAACAAACTCGTCAGCTTTATAATATTAGTATAGATGAATAGAGAGGCAGGTAAGAATTAATTAATAAGAGCTGCATCTTTGAACTTCGAGTTACTATACATATGCACGTCTTACATAATGAAATCTAGTCAGTGTGTACATATTTTATATAATATCTATTATAATACTTTCTAAGTTTTAGATCCCTCTGATTCGTGTCTAATTTTCGATTTGTCACCTTATTTACATATTTGCCAAAACTTAATATTTATAAACTTAAAGTTAGAAGTAAAGTTATTTGTAAGTAAATTTTTGTGTATTTTATGTATGTTTATTTTGCCTATATATATTTATATATCGTATTAATTATTTGTGTTATATTAGTATGTATGTTTATGTCGCCATAATGCATTTTATAAGTTATTTTATATTACCCGCTCAACTATTGCAAACGTTCCGCCACTGATTAAATTTTCTGCATTCCCAAGCGGTTGACTGGTAGAGAATGTCCTAAGGCATTAAGTCCGCCAATTGTACAATATACAGTGCAATAAAGTTTAAATAAATAAATAAAGTTAGCCTGTAAGCATCCCACTGCAGGGCAAAGGCCTCAAGTATGAGGTAGTATGGCGTGTGGATTGGCGGAGGGTGTTTGCAAGGCAAGCGACCAACCTTGCTGTCAGATTTTATCAAGCCGCCCATAGGGCCTCTGACAAGGCATAACGGCTAATATCAACCGATATTAGCCGTTAAGCGTATCCAGATCGTACTAAATTGTATGATTTACGTACTATTTTAGGCCCTTTCGTACCAAAAACGTACCTGGCCGGAAACCGTACGATTTTCGTACTGTTTGTTTTTTTTTTAATGTAAAAATAAAGATTGTTGATGTCACGATAAGGTATAAAATTAAATAAACACAGTCATTTCCGCTATAGGAACTCCACAAACGAAATAATAGAAGGCAAACTGACGCCAACACAAATACTTACTCAAACACGAAACACAATATTCTGTGTGGAACGAAGCTTTTTGGCAAATAAGTTTACTTAGCACTCATGTGCAAAAAGAAGTTATTCGCAATACATTTCAGTAAGTATCAGAATCCAATACAATGGATGAGTGCTTGTGTTTATATTTTGTTTTTGTAAGATATCCTTTTAGAGAATCGACCATTTTCTCTCTACACCTACATGAAATGTAGTCAGTTAAAAAGTTTCCGAATGAGAATAGAATAGAATATATTTTTTTCCAAATAACGTGTATAATCTTAATTAAAAATAAAAGTAAAAATTACATGTTATGTTATGAGACAAATTATCTTATAATTAAATTATCTTGTATTGATAATTTAAGATTAAGATAATTTGTCTATGATATTTTTTACCTTCTTTCTTTATTTAAAATCAAAAAGGTTCAGGCTTAGTAAGTAGGTATTATGCAAATGAACCCTCAATAAAGCTGTAATATAATCCTCCTAATCTTGAAACTGAATGAAACTCTTTCTTTTCTAACTTTTAAATAAGATTATTAGTATTCTGTAGGTACTTAAGCCCAAGACACTCGAAAGAAGAGAAATAAGTTGGTGTACCTAGATCCTACGTACTATGCTTTATTTCTTTTTGTCTTCCCAGTAAATTCTTGAAGACAACCCGAAAGAAAGTATATGTAGAGTAAAATAAGAATAAGATTGAATTACAAGTCTATTAAAAGTTATAATCATAAAGGCCAAGATTCACGATAAATTTTTGGACCATCAAAATTTAAAGTGCCGGCCAGTGAAAATTAATAAATCATAGATTACACCACTCAACATTTATTTTCATTATCTCTTTTAATTTGATATTCTTTTGCTTGAAATGAAAGGAAAAAAGTTCTTTATAGAGTTTACTTTTGTAGTAGTTATGATAAGGGAAATATTACTTTTGTATGAAAACTAGCTGACGCTAGTGAACTTCATAATCCTCGGACACTCCGGAAATTAATATGTTTATTCTGCTATATATCAGTTATTCTGCTATGCGGGAATAGACAAATCCAAAAAACTAAGAATCATGAAAATCAGCCCAGCCGTTCTCGAATTATAAAATGGTGCCACTTTGTTTTATACCGCACTGGCCGGCTTTTCGAGCCTTCTCTGATACGATACGTCGGAAAAATGTAGTAAATCATGATGGAAAGATAAATTTATTTAAATCTATACCTAGCCGAGACTTTTAACCTTTCTACTGTTACCTATTACTATTACTTAATTCATTCATTCTGTAATTCCTGACTCACTTCATATGTCAAAAGTTACCGCAAATTTGGTTCCGCCGATGTGAAAACATACTATTATTTTTTTGCCGGAAATTACAGTTTTTTACGAAATCTTCAAACTTAAATAACTGCTTGGTCGCTTATCTCACAATGTTGTAATCACTACAAAAAAGAACGTCTTGATATAAACTATAATAAACTAGTATGTTTTATACGGCCGGCACTTTCGTTCTTTAGGATATACTTAAACGTAAAACATTGATAACTTAAAAAAACAACAGTTTGGCCGCTAATCGTAGAATGCTGTCGTCATAACAAAAAATGATCGCCCCAGAGCGTGATCTATAATAATTCTACCATATATTTGCACTGGCTGGACACTTTCGAATTTTGGTGCAAATTGACTGATGTCCTTTTAAGCAAACAAAAAACATCAGTCACCATAAAAACTAATTTGACACTATTGTAACTCTTTTAAGCAAACAAAAAACATCAGTCACCATAAAAAGTAATTTGACACTATTGTAACTTGAAGAATTTCACCGAAATCGCGTGGACTGAATAACATACATACCTAAGGTCGTATAACCTACTATTTAGGCCACCGCCAACTAATTTTTTCGCCTGAAATAATTTCCTTCCTTCCTAACAAAATAATGCTGCTCTTGTCCACAGCTCTATGTGGCACTCACCACTAAAGATTGTTCCATGTAGGTATTGCTTTTATTTATAGTCATATTGTAGATTTATAACCAATTTGCAGGTGCACACTTAGCACCGTCATACCTTACCCGATAAATTAATAAATAACTTACGTCTTATTCGGCCGAACTTTCTCAATAAATAAGACCAAAGTCTGGGGAGCGAGCTGGGGTTTGTCCTGGGACTCATACATAATACCTATATTAAACTAAAACATGGAGTTGTATATCAGTTTATCGAGCTCATATCGATAGTCATTTGTAATAAGTATATCGTACCTGCGTTTACTTTAAGTTTCAAACTAAATAACCGATTTTATTTGCATTAAATATGTTACAATCACCATTATACTTTGGTTTAAAATCAATCAGCCGTGCTATTAGATATTATTAAAACCAATCAATTACTACTACTATACTTTCATCATAATCGGTTCAGTACTTCAGTAGCTTGGCGTCAAGGGGGATTTACAAGATGCAACATGACATGAGTAACCGTAACGGTCATAATTAATTTACCCAATAAATGTAATTTATATACTAAAATTGACTCTAAAATATTAAGGGTCTGTTTCACTATCGACTAGTGCACTAACCAACGAATAATTTAATTATAGAAAATAATTTTGTATGAAGTAATAGACAGATAATGTTAACTAAGTAGTGCCGTTAATCTGAAAATAGTACATAGTGATTTTTTTGTAACTGACATACACTGTATATACCTACACAATAAGGCCGATTTGGTCATGGGTTCGGGCTGAATCCTTCACAATCTGAACACGCACGGTCTAACGTGAGATGGGGAGATATTCAGTGATGTGGGCCTCGGTTTAGTACCCATGCGGGATTGTCCCTCGGAATGGTTTATGTGCTATTCGTTTTAACAACTTTCCATGTCCTGCGACACGTATTAATGAGCGAAAAATATTTTTCATGACGAAGGAGATATTCACTAGAACAGTGATTACTGGGTACAGTGTGTATATTATGAATAAAATCCTCCTACGCATACTCTAGAGGCAAATTACTAATGTAGGAAACATCAATCATATCATACATACCTCAAAAATAATTACATCCTTAACAATTAAATAAACAGAGTCAATTATTTTTTCAAGGCGTCACCGCTCCGAGGTCCCGGGTTCGATTCCCGGTCGGGTCAATGTAGAAATCTTCTATATTGTCCCGGGTCTGGGTGTTGTGGTACCACCGTTGTGTCTGATTTCCATAACACAAGTGCATTAGCTTCTTACTTTGGAATCAGAGCAATGTATGTGATTGGTGTCCAATATTTATTTTTTATTAATAATACCTATATATTAAATATCTTCCCCTTATTATACCTTATTATAATAATACCTTCATAAATATTAATATGTCTGCTTAGCCCTAAAGAATGCTGGAGGAGAATGTCACATGGTATTAAGTCCACCTTCAGTATTTCGGGAAAAAGCTTACATAAAAATTTTAAAACCATCAGTATTGCACGTGCAATCTCAGATCATGTACGTTTCCCACGTGTATAGAAATAGGAAAATCTAGATTTTCCTACATTTGACACTTGTGTATTTGTGGTATTTTAGGCTTCGTTACAACACTCTATTGCAAAAAATTACTTTCGTACTTTATGTTTATGGCTATTTACTTACCGCTTATTTCTTTCCGATTGGCGTGAAAATAAATAAATAAACCACGAAAATAATAAAAACAAAAACACATCAAACAAAAATTTTAATTCACATATTAAAACAATAAACAAAGGATTAAAAAAGTATCACGTAAACTTTCCCGCTTTGCGATTGTTCGCCGGCGGCGCGCGGCGAGTTAACCCTGTGGATGCAAGCGGCTTTCGCGGCGACACGCGACCGACTACTGCCTGCCACGAACAGCGGGCTGGCTCACACACGTAACGAAAATTACTGAAATGAAACCCGTACAAAACATACCTAGTACAGACAACCCTCACCACAGTACACTGTAAACTGCAAGTTGTGGTTTTTTGTCCTCCAGTTTTTTATGTTACTGTATTTGTATGCGACACAAACGAAAAGAAAATGGTTTAGGGTTCAGGAACAAGTCACTGAAAGCGGATGTTATTTCATGTATTGAAGTAAATTTAAATTTTCCTGTCTGATTACAAGTTGAAAGTAATCGTAGGTGCTTTGATAATATCCTTCTTCTGTGTAGCTACTAATCGAGTGAATAAAGAGTGGAGTGCCATAATATTAACACTCTTATCTTAGGAGTACTATTAAATTTTCTGTGGCTTAGGCCCTGGGTATTCTTGCGCAGTATCGCTAACACAACCTAATCCATTTTATTTTGTAGGCTGCTGAGGCTTCTCATGAACGTAGGTTCGAAATCTGATATTTCGCACTAGGTACTATCAAAAGAGTGTCTTTTTTTAAAGATAGATAGATTTTGATAGATTTTGGTATATTACTCGTATCTTACTGATGATAAGTTATACTCAATCCACATTCATTTTGTAATCGTTTAGGAAAATAAATACTAGATTACATTTTGAAAAATTATAATATCACCTTTGAGTAGTACAAAGTATTCTTATATAAAATGGGTAGTAAAAATAATCGTAAAGTCCTAAAAGAAACTTACTTATTCTAAACTATTTTATAATTTGTAAAAAATACGTATACTATTTCATTACATTTAATAAATTGATAAAAATATATTCGTGACATTTAAATTAAAATAAAACAGAGCTGATTAATGATTGATGAATGAATAACATTTGATTGAACACACACATTATAAAATAAAACTTTTTTATCACTGATTATGATTTCAATTTGGTTTTCAAATATGTAATGTTAACTGTAGCTAGTTGGAATATAATCAATTATATAATTCTTGAAACATATACAGTAGTTAGCCTATTAAAAATAATGTTTGTTCTTTTGAAACAGATGATTATGGTACTGAGTGACAGTGCATACAAAAGGGGTATGGTACTATTTATGTTTAGGTATGTCTACACAGGCAGAACTAATATGTTTACAATTAATTCAGAATAAGTTCGTAAATGTCTATTTTGTTCACAATTTTATGTACACTGCACAAAGGTGACCAGAGGATCACTCTTTCAGGTGAAACAAGCGCGGTTGAGGTGTCAACCTGTTTACACCCACTGATTCTGTGGATCAAGATGAGTTCCCATTTTCCCCGTTGTCTTGGAAGTTGTTTACATTTACAGAGAAGGGCGCTCCAAGTCCATACAAGTGACCACTTGAACTTTCGATGTTGTCATCAAAAAATATCTGAAAAAAATAGGGAAAGAAATTACATGGAAGTCACATAGATTTTTATAGAATTTTTCAGCGGTACATATTATTATGTTATGTCACCATTATCATATCATTAGGAAAGAAAAAATAAATCTTCAGCACCTATTCAATTAATAACATATATTTTTTTAATAATTTGAAGATTTTTAGCACTCAAGATGTTATTTTTAGCCTGCGCAATTTTTTAGATTCTTATTGAACAAATCTACTGTATAAAAAACTTAAATAAGTCTTTATAGTTAAAATAATATTATTATTGGCACTGAAATGGTCCCTCTTAGTTCATACACATACTGAGTGAATTACACTTAATTTGGATGAAGGTTTTGCATTTACATGCCTTGAAAAAGATAGAAGTAGTGATAAATGAAGTTTACCTCTTTAATTTTAAAGAATGCCATTCCAGTAAGGTGAGAATCGGATCCTGCCTGGTGTTGTGGACCAACACGACGAAGTTCGAGTTGATCAGCTACTTCTTGCAGACCACCTTTCAAGTTCTTGCACAATTTCATTAGGTACTGGAAAATAAATACAATCTTAGCAAAGTCAATGACACGCAAATGCAGACAGAAAGTGAGGTGTAAGTTTCATACCCATTTTTGACATACATTATTAAGTAGGGAACTGCTGGTATTTTATGAATATTTAGTTTCCCCTTGCATCATCTGCTTAAATATTGTTTGTCTAAAATTTCATTGTAAATTGTAGCCTATCTTAGTGCTATTCAAATGTAAAAGGAATACATATTATTGTTGCAAAGTTTCATCAAAATCTATTCAGTAATTTCAGCGTGAAGACTTACAAACATCTATTATTCCTCAAAAACTTTTGCATTTAATTTAGTAATATTTATTACAGAAATAATAAGCAAAGAAGTGAGAGGACATAGTTTCAAATTTGAGATACATACCTTCACATCATAGACAGTTGGAAAATAAAGACGTAAGCTTTCAAAGAAATCATTCTCGTCTTGGGGCAGATTTTGATCAGTTAGTAATTTTAGTAAATATCCAAAATCATATCCAGAGTGGAAGCTCAACCATTTAATGTTGTCCATCAGAACAAGCCCTGCAAATAAAGTATTATAATTAATGTACAGATGGTAAATAAAATATTTTCATAAGGTATTAGTCAATGTAATGAAAGTACAAACAAGGAAAATTGGATCTAGACTACCGTTTGCCTCAACTGCCTGCCCAGTAGTATATAATAAAAATTTTAAAGTTAATGCATTAGATTAGGGCCAAAAGGCACTTTTTTTAACTAGCTCTGCCTTATTAAGGGCCTGTTTCACCATCAACAAATAAGAACCAACCAACAATAAATTCAAATATAGAACATCATTTTGTATGAACTAAGGGATAGAGAAAGTTACTGATTACTTTGTATCTTTGTGAAACAGACTGTAAGTGTCAAAAAGTCTCTATAATAATAACAAATTGGTCCAAGCTGGATAATCTACCTGATGACATAAGTAACTCTGCAAATTCTAATGGTTCTATTCCATCTTCTTCATGCTTTCGAAATTGTAGCCCAGAATTTTGCAGTAAATCTATTGAATCTTGTGCATACATATCTTCCCTAGAAACATACAAAGTAAAATTATTACATCGTTAGAATTAGTAGCACAACAAATCATGGTGCATTTGATGAACTTAATCAGTCAGGTATCAAACGAATGCCGAGAGTCGCATAACAATGGAATTTTTATTGTGTCTCGTTTACGCATACTTGACGAGTTAAGATGCCTATCAACCAAATCTGGTCACAAAAACAATTGATTGATTCTTCTTCTTAGCGTGTCAATGGGAACCCATATGGAGGATTATATATTAATATCGATATCAATTATTGATTGATTGTAAATAACTATGTGAGGGATTAATGAACATTATTTATAAACTTACTGCAAATTAAATTTGAAGTTGAACTGCCATGTTGTGTAACCTGGAGGTGTTTTACCATTCTCATCCATGAATGTAAGACCCAATTGAATTATTCTTAGGAGATCTACATTGCACCTGTAACCATTAAACACAGTGATTTTAAACTTGTTACATTAGAAGTAAATTTAGTTGTGTGTTACATTCTTAGTACTTACCTCAGAAGTTGATATTGATAGTCAGCGGTGGATCTAAATTCTCCTATAGGTCTTGCAACAACTCCAGGAAATTCAGTATCCATTGCCACCCAATGATATTTTTGAACAACCTGCAATATCAATTTATTGAAATGCAAAATTACGGAAATGTTTGCAAGCTATAAATTGTGTTATTGAGGGCTAATATCATAATTTTCTACCTGTCTAATGATCTGAAATTCTTCGTGCAGATTATGATTCCATACATCTTTTATGCCACAATCTCCGTTGGCGGGCAATTGCGCTAAAGAACCAAAGCTAGCTGCTGGCATCTGGAATAATTACGAAAACAAACTGAAGTGAAAGGGCAGTTTCTTGTACGGTTTTGTTACATTTATCCAATAATATTTTACCTTGTATCGGTTCTCCGCTTCCGAAAAGGCAGTTTCGTCAGTTTTTTTTTTCGACGCCGTGGTTTCCGATTTGATTTGTGAAACGTTATGTTATGAAATTCCAGCTCTTTTGAGTTTATGAAATAGGTTACACGCTGATTGTACTCGTATGTATCATGATTAGCGATTTTACGTGCTTGAGGTGATGAAGAAACAGTCAAATAACAATGGACAAAAACAAACAATAAAATCCAGAAAGAAATTTACAAATAAAACTGACACGACGATGATTGATTGATGATGAATGAAGATGAACGAACGACGAACGAAATCACATGACATGACGATTGATGACGATGACGAATGAAGATGAACAAACGAAATATGAACGAAATGTTATTCCATCAGAAAAAAAAAAACAGCTAGGTACGCTAAGTAAGCGCTCTACAAAATGTCTGCTGCTGTCTGTCGCAGTCATACTCTTACTAATCTGTGGTCGCAGTCGCACGCAGCGCAGCGCAGCCATCCACACCACGCCGCGCCACCTTTCTTTCACCACGCCACGGGGTATTCGGTGGATGGCTGGCTTCATAACAAACAATATCCAAGACCGAATCTATTCTACTACTATTACTTACTATATCTTACATATCTATACTATACTAGATAACCCCCGTTGGCGGTCGATAACTAAATTTGTTAGACCCTATATACGTACTATTATATATTCTGTGACCGAATAAAAATCAGTAAAAAAGAAGTCTGTCATTAATTGTAACTTTATTATATATGAATAACACAGATATATATAATATCCTATCTATATTTATTGTAAGTAATAATATTAAATTATAAGAAAGTATAGTAGTTAGAAACGTAGTGATTATATTCTCTTTGTTATTAACTGTCAACAAACTAACCTGATCCTATCCCATTTACTCCGCTCCGTTCCTTTTTTTCCTTGTTTCCCTACCTTTTACACTCGTCTGTGGCGAATGCACTAGTCGTGCAGATACCAAAAAAAAAAAAAAAAAAAAAAAGTCTGTCATTGAGTCAGTGCGTCGTTCTCGTTTGGTTCGTTCACTTCACCTTCACTCACATTCACTCACAATATATAAAAGATTACTTACATGATCAGTGGTATATACTTTTATAATCTGTGGTTTCGTTCTCGTCAGCTGTTCCTGCCTGCCTTCTTGACCATTTTTGCGGTATTTTTGAGCATTAAATCTGAAATACATAATTTCTTCTAGATTTCCCTCTCTTTTGGCCCATTAAGCCCACATATTTTTCAAAAGTAGTTATTTGATTCTCATCAAACACGGCGTTCACACAGTTCGAGGAGGTTAAATATAAATCTGATAACTATCTCACAAAGGTATTCCCGTTTGCGTATCTACTTTTTTACTAAATGAATCAATGAAATTCAGCAAGTAAGAATGATTTTAAATATTACAGATGCCCGCAGCTAGTTTTGGCTCCGTTGTTACGAACGTCTTGAAAGAGGATTGTTCAATCAAAAATGTCTGGAATCACAACCTTCATGAAGAGTTTCATGTTATTCGGCAGGTATAGTGGAAAACTTGGTTTCCTTTCTGAAAATTGGAACAAATGGCCAAAAATATATACACGAACTACTGTGTAATGATACATTTATTGCTTTCAGTCCTTGCTTTGCCCTTTAATGGACTTCTCTAAATGAGGATTTCAAAAAACACTAGATATTATTGGTTTTATTCCTATACCTACCTACTTCCAGATTGTTCAAAAATATCACTGGGTAGCAATGGACACAGAATTTCCTGGTGTTGTGGCAAGACCTATTGGGGAGTTCAGATCGACAGCAGACTATCAATACCAGTTACTGAGGTACACAATACTCCTTTTTATAAATAAACTGCAATTATGAATGAACACTTAAAATGTAATTGTTTGAATAACAGGTGTAATGTAGATTTGTTAAGGATCATACAACTAGGTCTTACTTTTATGGATGAAAGTGGCAAAACTCCACCTGGCTGCACTACATGGCAATTTAACTTCAAATTCAATCTACAGTAAGTATTGACCACTATTTATGTTATTTTGCTTAACATTGAAGATAAATCAAAAACAGCTACACAGACATATATCCCATAGTCACTTACCACCAACAACTGTTAAATGAACTCTGGAAAAACAATTTTAATTTTGGTTTAGTGTTTTGTAACTATAAATACTTATTATTATAAATTGCACTTGCCTATGCGTTAAAGAAAGCACTTGCAAAATTCATCAGGCTTGTAAATGTGTTGGTGGCTTAGTGGTTAGGCATATGCCTGGGTAGCGTAGCACAGGGGCGTAGCAAAGCACAGGGTTTGATTCCTTGTCTGACACAGTTGCTTTTTACAAGTGCAAATTTATATAGTATCTGGAAAAGTATCTTGGATTTTAACTAATTTATTCAAGTTAACAAGTAATAATAATGAATAAAAAAAATATTTCAGAGAAGATATGTACGCTCAAGATTCTATTGATCTTTTGCAAAATTCTGGACTGCAATTTAGAGAACATGAAGAACATGGAATTGA
Source organism: Pyrausta aurata (assembly GCA_963584085.1). Classification (NCBI taxonomy): domain Eukaryota; kingdom Metazoa; phylum Arthropoda; class Insecta; order Lepidoptera; family Crambidae; genus Pyrausta; species Pyrausta aurata. The sequence continues at coordinate 6,538,433 of OY757255.1, read as the reverse complement.
ACCTTTGGAGTTTGCAGAGTTACTGATGTCTTCAGGTAACAACTTTAAAATGTACATTGTCAGCTAGATTTGAAAACGATCCATAAATTCTTATGTATCTTTTGTGTTCCAGGAATAGTGCTAATGGATGATATCAACTGGCTGAGTTTCCATTCAGGATATGACTTTGGCTATTTGCTAAAACTCCTCACTGATCAAAACTTACCTCAAGAAGAAAATGATTTCTTCGATAGTCTACGTCTATATTTTCCTACAGTTTATGATGTTAAAGTCAGTATATCGAATTTCTTTTAAATATGAAAACTTTTATGTAATTAACTGTATTTTTAAATATATTTTTTTAATTTTGTAAATATTGATCAGATAGTAATTGTTGCTGATTGGCCTTTCCTTTTCAGTATTTGATGAAACTGTGCAAAAACTTAAAGGGAGGTTTGCAAGAAGTTGCAGACCAACTGGAACTGCGGCGAGTAGGACCGCAGCACCAAGCAGGCTCTGATTCTCACCTTACAGGAATGGCGTTTTTCAAAATTAAAGAGGTGGATAATACGTATAATTATATAAAATAATCATACAAGTTGATTTTTGTTTTTATAGTGTTTTGTCACTATACAAACTTAATAATATAATCATACAATAATAAATATAATATTATAATCATCACACAAGATTTTTTTATGTTTAATAATCTGGTAAAACTTTTTTATTTTTGTTACAGATATTTTTTGATGACAACATTGAAAGCACGAGTGGTCATCTTTATGGCTTGGGTGCACCCTTTTCTACTAACGTCAATAGTTTCCAAGATAATGGGGAAAATGGCAATTCATCATGATCTGCTGAGCCGATTTGCGTGGCGAATCTAACTTCGCAACCACCAGTGTTCCATATATCAGAGTGAACTTTAGTGAAATTGTGATTATGTTATGTACCTGACATGTGCAGAACGAAATTTCTATGTTCTCCCAGAGTATTTTACCTGCACAGTAAATATTTTACTTAATAGGTATGCAATGTTATTTTATTCATAGCACTTTTATGATCTCATTATTATTATTATTCATCTGAACAAAGAAAAATATATGTAGGTGTTAAGGTTTAGAATGGGATGTAACAAAATTTTGAGAAATATGTACAACAGAAACAGAAAAGTGAAAGTTTGATCAACAGAAAAGTGTATCAAAGTAGACCATTATTATGGGCACACTTCTGTATTTAAGTAACTGTTTTTGCAGGTAATATCTAGTCAGTAGTAGGTACAAGATAGTAGTCTAAAATCAGTTATTTATCAGCTGCCTCCAACATTTGTCATGTTATAATAAAACTAAATTAAGCCATAAAATCGCTTAGCTCTCAACAAATTGTAGGTATATAACCATGTAACCATGTATGCTATTAACAATTCATCGTAAAAATTAGGACAAATATTTTAGGCTTATGTGCACTTTTTGGGTGTAGTAAAATAATCCTGAGGCACCATTGCGTGTAATGTATTGCATAAATATACTAATATAAGTATCTACATTATATTTATTTTCTATTTGAAAAACGAGATTTTAAGTAGTACTACCCGGACTAGTATTAAATTATCTGTGACCTGGTTGACTGGTAGAGAATACCTTAAGTCATTAAGTCCGCCAATTGTACAACTCACAAGAGTGCAATCAAGTTTAAATAAATAAGTACTCATTCTCTTAACAGAGACAGGTCAGAGATACACAGATATTAAAAGTATACTCGTATAGTGCCCATATATGAGCACAAAATACCTACACGAGTGCACTCTGTTCCTCTGTTCTGAGTGAGACGGCAGGTGCAGGAGGGCCAAAACGGCTTAACGCGCTTTCCGAGGCACACGGGTGACATCACACCGACACATCTCCGAGCCGTTCTCAAGTATTTCTAAGATAGAAAAACTCAGAAACAACTTTCGGCCCGAACTCGGGACTACGTGGGTTGAGATCACTGTTGAGATCAGCGACAGTATATATTAAACAAATTATCTACTATATAAAAATAAGTCGGGTTTTCCTTCCTGACGCTATAACTCCAGAACGCACGAACCGATTTCCACGGTTTTGCATTCGTTGGAACGGTCTCGGGCTCCGTGAGGTTTATAGCAAAAAAAATATCCATAAAACGGAGTCGGGCGGGACGGTACTGGGGGCTAAACGTAGTTCGCTGGGACCGCTAGATATTTATGTAAATAAGTTATTATTATTAACTTTTATTACAATTTTTCGAAAACTGAACCAAATATTTTGATGAAAGCTGCCGCACGCACACAGGTCCTTACGTTTTCGTCGAAAAAATATTGTACATTGCATTGTGAAAATAAAACAGCATAATATAAGTAAAAGTCACTTTATTCTTGTATATAAAATGACACACATCATCACTAATACTTTTATGACAATGTAGGCAATCATCTCACAATCAAATAAATATTAAAAGGAATGATCAATTTATTCCCAAAACTTGCATGATCTGCTGTTATTATTATTTTATTAGGTATATTCATCTCCGACATAATGGGAATAATTTCAATTCAATGTATAAGTTAAAGTGACGAGTACACATAATCAAATAAAATGGAAATTGTCTAAATTTTAATCAGCTTTACTGTTAAGTTTATGCCTCATTGTAAATTATTTTCATTTCTTCTTTTTCTTTTGCTTTTGTGAGTTGTCGGGAGTGTTCTCGGCTTTGCGCTTGCCTGCGTTGGCGCCTTTGGCCGCGTTCCCGCCAGGAGTATTCTGATTCGCGCTCCCGCTCTTCTTTTTCTTCTCAGCACGCTCCTTCTCTTCTAACTCTTGATTTTCTCTTTCGATTAATGTTATAAGCGTATTACATCTGTAACAATGTAAAAATAATTCAATTACATATCTATTAATCAGTCAGGTATCAAACGAATGCCGAGAGTCGCATAACAATGGATTTTTTATTGTGTCTCGTTTACACATACTTGACGAGTTATACTAATATTATAAAGCTGAAGAGTTCGTTTACTTGAATCTCAGGTTACAGAAAGAAGAGTTATGAAATAGGGCGTGGCGCGTGTAACCATAAGCACAAACAAAAATACATTACAATATAATAAATATATTGAACATTTCATACTGACAAGAAAACCTAAAAGCTGTGCAAGCGCACTATGCTACTGCGTAATGGATCGACGCCTCGACGCGGTCACTATACGAGCGAGACGTAAGCTCGTCACCTCTCTGTCAGTCGGCCTATCAGGGCGTACACGTCCACATATTTGTCTGTGTTTTGCGGCACGCTTATTGGCTCGAAACGTTACGTATGATCGTTTACTTATCTTACATACATAACTCAGCGATTCTGCTTCGCCTGGGTAAGCGAGTTAAGGCTCATCTCTTCTTTCTGTGTTTGAACGCGCTAATCTCTAAAACTACGTCCAATTTGCTAAGAATGCTTTTAGTTTAGCATTAAGTCCACCTTTGTAGTCTTAAAATAAAATAAAAACGAGATCGGATGGACCTATTTTCATGATTTTCACTTTGTTGGATTCGTCTTTGCGCCGAAAAGGTTATAGGGGAAACGAAGTTCGACGGGCCGCTAATATTGCACTAAACTGGCGAAAAAAAAAACTATTTCCGAGGGTAGTTGAAAAACCAACCTGCGTTGCAGCTCCACAGCGGTGCGCGATTTGAGGAACCAGTCGAAGCGGAACTGCGGCGCGGCGTGCACGGCCGCGCGGAGCTCCTCGTACACGTTCTCCTTGTCGAAGCCCAGCTTGTGCAGCATGCACACCAGGAACCTGCGGTGTCGGTAATGGTAGTAAATAAGGTAAGATGAGTAAAAGCTACCGTTGTCGCTCAATAGTCCACTAATCATAGCTACGGGTAGTAGACTATCGATAGTTGAGCAAAACTAATATCAATAGTCGATACTATAATCAAAGCCAATACTATCAATGGGAATTTCGATATTTAAATTCAATACTATCCGCAATACCAGACCGAGCTATCGATACTTTCGATACCCCTGTCGATATTATAGATGATTTCCGAGGTCAATTATTGATCGACTATTGTAACGTTGCTGCGAAGCATTACAGTTTCAATAGCAAAAATAGAACGCGCCGCGGCACCATCTTGGTTGTCGCTCATCGCACTGCGATCTCGCCAATTTTAAGCTACACAAAAGAATTTAAGAATATCAGTATTTACCTGTCCTCCTCTTCTACATAATTCTTCCCTTTGTTTGTACCATATGAGATCCTTAACTGATGGAATGGCGCCCTATAACGGGCCATCTTGGCGTCCAACGCCTTTTTAATGGAGGCTCTTCTTTGTATTTTTGCTTCCCCTCTTTCGATTTGTCCCATGATTCTGTCCACATCCTGAAGTTCGTGACATCTCTCCCAAAACACGGCTGAATATTCCATTACCTGAATAAATGACAAATCGTTATTTTAGTAACAAAAAAATATAGTGCAGTTATCAAACATGTAATTAATTATTGACGATGATAACATACCTCCTCTGGGGTCTTCCCTTCAACATCCTTTGCAATGTTTTCAATGTCATCTCTGCCATATTTCTCATTAGCTTTGATGAACTGGTTGAAATCACGTTTTGTCCAATTTGTGAATCCTGGTGAATAAAATAAGACATTATTAGTACATCCCGTTCATTTGAATTCTGGACCTGTAACTGTGCGATACGCTGGGAAGGTGTGCAAAAAATTAACTTAATTGGGGTAAACAGACGTACGCGGGGCGAAGCGGGGAAGCGAGAGTGGCGTGACATGAGTGACAGGTCCATTCTTACAATAACCGGGTAGTATTACTGTTCGACAACTTTAAAACACCAGTAAAGTTCTCAGGATTTTAGAAATATGTACCTTGTGTCAACAGTTGTTCCTTTTCTTGAATTTCTTCTTCAGTGAGAGCCTCAGCGTCGTCAATTTTGCGCTGTTCTTCTCTCTGAATTTTTGCTGCGTCGGGGCCCAGCTCAGGATTACGCGGCACTTTGTACCTGAAAATTACGTTTTACATAACTTTAAGTAGGAAAAACTGGCGGCAACATCAATAAAGTTAGCACGTACTAGCAGTAAACGCTCGATATCTATCGATAGCCTCGTGAGCGTTACACACAGGAACACCATGCATTTGTTTTTAAATTCAAAAGTAGTTTTTACGTAAAAATTAAGAAACTAGTGAAGGACTTTTGTACAGATTTGTAATATTTGTGTGATAGCTAGCTTTATGGAGGAACGCATGGATTGGTTCATTGGCTAAGGGCTAAAACATTGATGAAAACGGGGAAAAAAACACGGACAAAGTCGCGAGACGCCGCTAGTTACTTCTATTAGTAGTTTTTATGAGGTGTGTCAGTCAATAATAATTGAACCAAACTGAGCTACTGTTACTTGGAAATGTTAGTCAGCAATCAGAACATACCCCAGAGTTTTCCTGTAGTGGTAGATTTCTTGGTCAAGAAGTTCAAAGAGTCGAGGTGGGAAGAACTGGAAATCTTGCACGATAGGTTGCTTCGGCGGTCTTGGGGCCTGACGGAGCATACAAAACGCCGTCAAATATTACAAGATAGTATTGAATCACTCGGTGAAGGATGAAAATATTATTTAAATACATAGTACATGAGATTACATACATTGATGTTTTTTAAATACATACTTAAAATATCAGAAGATACGGATGATTGAAATACCTACTATATATGAAGCAAAAAAGTAAATATTTTATCCTACATAATATCATATTACTACCATAGTATAGTGCAGCATCAGTATAAAGAGCTAATCAAAAGATACATGTATAGAAATGAGTGATAGTGATATACAGAACGAAACCACCACCGGCAAATAAAATGAGAGTTCAAACCTGCGCTTTAGCTCTTTACACTTATTTACCTGTACCTTGGGCGCCTTGGGCTCAGAGACCCGCAGAGCCTCGCGGAAGTAAGCGTCTACCGCATAGTTCGCTTTGCGCTCACGTTTCGGAGGCTCTATCCAACTACCCATCGGAAGTACTTTCTGCTTCTCCCTGTAATCCTCACCTGTTGAAACAATACATAGTGATGTAAACATTTACATGGGCTAATAAAAAAATACTCATTATAGGTATCGAGGTCACCGACGCCTTACCAGTTTAAGGGCAAGCGCATTTTGAGCCACATAAACACGACCAATAAGGCGAACACTAGTGGTTCAGTCTATCTTGCCAATAATTCGTCCACTAAACGCAACTACTAGTTGCTCAGTGGCCGCCGGTTATAACAAATCGTGTTTCCGAGAGAAACACGGCTACAAGAGCCTAGTTTGCGCCGATGCTATACAAAATGCATGAAAAGAAGACTCTTCGGCAGCTTAGTCGCTTTGAGTCCAAAATTCGCTTGCGCTCTTTTGTGTGTTTACGTGTTTAACGTTTGCAAGTGATAAGGCGGCAGAGACCTCGACCGCACAGTTAACTTACCTTCGAATTGATATACGGAATCGGTAGTGGCGCCGGGCGTGTCCATTGAAAATGCCCGCAACGAGGACTCTCCTAGACTTTCTAACTTCTGCTTGAGTTCTTCAGTCTATAAAATTATACAATTAAATAAATCAAGAAGAATATAACGTTACTTAAATATTTAGACTTAATTGTATTTAAACATGAGCCTGTATAATTACCTTAGTTTCTCCCTTAGCCAGTATAGAATCAATGTCTTCATCAGTGATTTCAGAGTCTTTTGATGAAAACACGTGGTTAGCGCCGTGTCTAATCATGTTGAGCATTTCATCTTTATTCAGTTGATTCTTAGCGTCAACTAGTCGCCCTGATTGGATAACTAATTTATCGAGACGCAGTTTGACTTCAGCACGCTCAACAATTTTTTCTTCTACTGTATTTTCAGTAATGAGACGAAATACGCGTACCTGGAAGAAAACAATTGTATATAAAGAATTATGTAACTTTTTCTTGCACCATGATACACAGACAAGAGAAAAACTATACTTGTTTCATCTGTCCTATACGATGTGCTCTGTCCATAGCTTGCAGATCCATTTGAGGGTTCCAATCTGAGTCGTAAATGATGACCACATCAGCTGATGTTAAATTAATGCCAAGACCACCAGCCCTCGTGGACAACATGAACACAAACTTTTCACTACCTTCCGCATTATATTCTTCAATTTGTCTGTTTCTGTCTTCATGAGGCGTTTGGCCGTCCAAACGGCAATACTGAAAAAAGATTTATAAGTGTGTCATCACATAAAAAAACTGATTACTTGAATCTAAACAGTTGCAACTCACTTTGTACTGTCTCCAGTGACAGTAATCTTCCAAAATATCTAACATTCTTGTCATTTGAGAGAATATTAGGACCCTCGAGTCTTGCTCCCTGAGTTTGGGCAGGAGCTTGTCGAGAATGGCGAGTTTCCCGCAGTTGTAGACCAAGTGCTCGTCGGTGGTGTAGGGCGGGCCGGGCTCGGCGCCGTCGAACAGGTACGGGTGATTGCAGCATTTGCGCAACTGCATCAGAATGTTCTGCAACCTCATTTTCTCCACTTTACCAGCACCATTCACTAAGAAAACGAAAAACATGTATTTACTTCTGTATTTTGGGTACATAATCTCTCAACTTTTAATAATTGAATTAAAACATACTAATTTAACGGAATACTAACCAACATCAATGTCTTTCATCAACACTTTTGTGTACCATTCTCTTTGCATTTTACTTAAACCAACATACACTTTTAGCTCCTTTTTGGGTTTGAGTTTCTTTTCTACTTCAGATTTCAAACGTCTCAATAAAAATGGTCTTAAGACTGCATGCAGACGTGACACCAACTGGTTATCTCCTAAAGCTGCATTGGTGTTGAACCAGGAATCAAAATCCTGGAAAATGTTAGAAATTTAGTAATACTTAGTAAAAATATGACCTACTCTTGGTTTTTTGAATATAAGTATATTAATTTGTTGTCTTTGTTTACTTACATCTGAACTATTAAAAACATCTGGTAAGAGGAAATTCAAGAGAGCCCATAACTCGTGGAGATTATTTTGAAGCGGTGTTCCAGTCAAAAGTAAGCGGTTCATACTCTTGAATTCTCTCAAAAGTTCAGAGAGCTTTGACTTCTCATTTTTGATTCGGTGCGCTTCATCAATCACCATATATCTCCAGTTGAATTTTTTGAACACAGATTTTTCTCTTATAATCATTTCATAGGAAGTAATACAGACATCCCAATTCCCAGGCATCAATGTTTCTCTTATGAAAGTATTCTGAAAACCAATTTACAGTGTATAATTTATCAATGGTTTTCCATTAAATATTTTAAAATGCTTATTATAATCTTATCTTTACCCTAGTCTCTTGATCACCAATGAGGCAGACAGCTTTCAATGAAGGACACCATTTTTTGAATTCATTCATCCAATTGGTAAGTGTAGATTTTGGCACAATAACAATGTGTGGTCCAGGGACATTTCTGAAAATGACATCAAATTGTATTATGAAAAATTTGAGGTAAAGTAGGTATAAGTTGATTTACTTAACTCTCACTTACTTAAAATTTTTCATGTAACCAAGTAGGGAAATTGTTTGTAGTGTTTTTCCAAGACCCATTTCATCAGCTAATATTCCATTGATTCCATTTTCATACAGGGAAATCATCCAGTTAAGACCACGAACTTGGTAATCTCGCATCTCACCATTTTTAATATAATGTGGTGATGCTTCAAACCGAAATATTGTTTTCTGTTTTAGATTGGTTTCAGCTAATAGTTCTTCATCTTCTTCTTGCTCTGTTTTACGGTGTCTGTGACTATAAATAAATATAAAGGTAAATTATACTTTTGGATACCTTTACCTAGATAGTTTAAATTACTACATTTTAATTAATAACTTGTTAATTGTATGCGATAAGAAGTGCAATATTACAGTTATGTTATTTGATTTTAAATGTTTAATTATCTACCTGCTGTGTATTTTTTTGCAATAAATGATAAAAGCTAAAAAAACTTGTTAGATATAAATTTCGAAATAGAAATTTCAAATAACTATGTACAACTGTTTATGTAAAGTCATGACATGAAAATTACTTACTCTCCTGCACCACCAGATGTATCGAGATCTTTGTTTTTCTTGGGCCTCCCTGCTTTAGCTTTTGGTGGGCTATTTGATTTCGGGGCATTGGTCATAAAGTGAGAAAAAATCTCAGTCTGTTTCAATAAAAACTCAAATCGCTTAGAACGGTCAGTTTCTATTTTACTTTCGAAATCGCCTTCTTTTCCTCTTGATGAAGTGGTGTCACTGGATGATCCATTCTGTGCGGAAAACATTTCGTTAGTGTACATACAATTAAAAGATCTCAAGAGAGATGCGTCGAGAGAATAGAAGATAATTTCTTTGTGTTACCGAATTATCACCGACATCCGCTACATCCATGGCTTCTTCTGTCTGAGACATAATGGTACAGGCAGGCAAATTCACGTGTAGGAGCGACTTATCTCAGTAATTCTTAAAACATCACGAAATTATCAGTTTATAATGTAATTAGCGGGCGCGAAAATCACTCACTTCAATAAAAATGGCACTGATCATGTAATCTTTTTTAGATACGGGACATCCATACATTGGCCGATAGCAAAAAATAGTTGTCATCAGTTTCAAAATGTTGTTCCTCGACGGAAAATAAAAGATTTCTTGTCAAACGGAGTGAGCTAACTTTAGTGATGTCCATACCGTCTCGTTGAATCAATCTTTCAGTGTTGTTCAATAATTTTAATCGATATTTTCGTTATCGATATCAACCACTCGATTACAGAAATCGATAGTGACTAATCGATATTATTTAATCGATACTTGCCTGCCTACAGTTATCATATAATTACAAAACATAATACTATCGATGTCATGCCCAAATAAAACTGCCGTTGGTCTAAAGCTTTTATTTTGGTAATAATTCTTAACGCACCCCAATGCATACACTATAATATAATTCTCGCAGTTACGCAGTCGCTATGGCCTATGTAGTGCGTCGCCCAAGTTTCCCGAACCAGATCCTCCAACCTTTCACTCTTTGTAGCTGAAAACAATGACAAAATAAGTTAATTCTATGTTACCACTATCTTATTTATAGATAAACATCATTTAGGAACAACTTAGAGAGTACATCCCGGGGTAGAAGATGAAGAGTAGACCCCCGTATGAAAATACATTAGTATTAATAGACATCATCCACGATCCACGATACAAGATAGATAGGTAGTTAATGACTCGACCTATAATCCTGATAATATCCATTCTTAGAGTTTGTTGTGAAACATCCTACACACGACTCAACGAAGACTCACTGTCTTGGTCTCTGACACCAGATCACACCATACCTCTCAGTTTTTTGATATTCTCCTCTCCGCGCCTTCTTTAAAGCATATTTTCCTTTTATTGTAATTAGCTTTTCGTTCTTTTAATCTTTTAATAGGAACAAATTGTGAAAATCAGAAATTTATTTGATTTATCTAAAATGTCATCTAAGCAGATGTCATGTCAGAGTGTCATTAAAAACATAACGTTCTCAAACGAGGTTCTTATCGCATTTTCGTTCAATAAATTCGTTCATTTAGGTGATAGTTGATATAAATTTTGCTGGCTGGGCATAAAAACTGTCAAAAAACATTGACGTTTAGAAAAATATAGAAATCGAAATAATCCACTAGAGCAATTTTTGACATAACTCAAAGTGAGGTTAGGCTGAAAAATGGCGGCGTCAGCCGGCTATAGACTATAGATGAAGTGCTTTATATAGACAGACAATGCACAGGCATATGATGAGCTATGCTGTGTTGAGCTCTGTTTTTTATTACCGATACCGGTAACGATCGTCAAGAATTTAGGTTATTTAGGGTTAAAAAAGAAATAAAAAACTTCTCCTGGCTCATGGCTGTCAGTCATCTGTCATGACTGTCATTTGATGATTGATCCACAGATTATATAAATTGATTTGAACTATCAAAAGAAAACATAACCTGCAAACGAACGAAACGAAGTATACAAATAATATTTCATAATTGAATTGAATAATGTAACTTAATTTGTGCAGTATTTAGTTTTATATCACACAGTTCATATTACTACGACAATGGCCTCAAAAGTGCTCCGTTGTTTGTTTCAAAATCATCATAGAGTTCGAATGAACAAGGTGCATAACTATTCAAAATATAATTTATCTGCGATATTTCAGCGAAATCTCCACTTTAATGTCATATTGCGAAGGAAAATGTTTTTAGAACATGAAAATCAGTTTGCATATGGTGTAATGGAAAATAAGGGCTACGTAGTAAAGTTTTCTGACAGGCCTAAAAGTAGCCAACTTTCTGCATTATCAAAGGAAGAATTTGATAAAATCTTATGTGAAAACTGGACGAATAAATCACCAACTCTATTATTTGATGCCTTTGCAAAATTGGGGATATATAGTAATGTGAATAATATCTGTATTTCAAACAAAATATTTGATGGATATATCGATAACCTTACAGACAGCATAAACCTAGCTACAGATGATGAACTAAAAACACTGTTTTACTACTTGTTGCTATGGCCAGAAACTGATTCAATCCGAACAAGGAATTACATAGAAGTTTGGGCTGCTTTAGATGATGAGTGTTTGAACAGGCTTAGGAGATGGTCTTTTGATGAAATGTTAAACTTTTTAGCATTATTTTACATGCTAAATGTTACAACAGCCAGCGACTATAACTTTAAATGTTTGCTAAAGTTGGCTAGTAAAGCAAAGCAATTAACACCAAATCAACTGGTACAAACTATGTTTTATGTTGGAGTTATGAGAAAAGCACCATCCGATATACACAACTTAGAAGTTCATTTTGACAAACATTTTGAATCATTTTCTAAAGATGAACTAGCTATCATGTGTATGGGTTTTTTCAAAAGCAAAACCCCCATCAGAAGTGTAGAATTAATTAATAAAATAAGTGACAGAATAATAGAAAACTCAAAAAACATTCATGAGGTGACATTGGCTGCATTACTGAAGATTATACGCTACTCCAAAAAAGCATGCCCTGATGGTAAAGTATTTAAAATTTTGGATGTTCTCCAACATGAAGTACCCCGCCTATCAACTATGTGTAATGTCCATATAGCATTGTTAAGTAATGCAACACTTGTTTTACACAAAGAATGTTTAAATAAGATAGCAATGTCTGCAATAAACACAATTGATACAGCTAGACTAAAAGATTTAGAAAGATTAGTTTTAACTTATGGTACTTTAAATTTCGTCCCAGAGACACCAGTATGCCTTATCCAAAAAATTCTGGAAGAATTAAGAAAACCAGAAAGATTACCTGAAATTGAAAGGCATGGCAGATCTTTTGCATGTTGTGTGTCATTCTTAGAATATTTAGGAGTATACCCAGAAGATCTAATGAACAAAGTCTTGAGTCCTGACTTCTTAGTAAAAACCTATGGCAAACATTGTATGATATATGGCAGGGAAGTTCTAGCTATTCATAACACAGCTAAAATATTTTGCCCTGAAGCAGATATGCATAGACTCAGCGATAAATGTGCAGTTATATTAGCGAAGAAATATACAGATTTTGTACCCAGTGATGATTATAAAAAACAGTATAATGTAAATGAAAAGATGGTTTTAGATATCATTAAAACTTTAAAGGAACATAGAGGTGGGGAGGAGTTTGTTGTAGGTGACCATATAGTCACACACCATCAAAGAGGAGGTAAGTAACTATTAAAGTAAACTATAAAAAAAACTAAATTCTTACTTTCTTTTTAGGGCTCAGTGATTTTTTGCTACTTATCTTTACAGACATAATTGTGTGCAACAATCATGATGGACAACCAATAGAAGTGAAAAAACATTTCAAATCATCTCAATTTGGGGAACTCCGCAAAGCGCCTGATGATAATGTCTGGATAGCATTAGTAGTCGCAGGAAAATATTCAGTCATCCACAATACTGAGACCCCTGTGGGGCCATTTCAGACAAAGATCAAAGAACTAAAAGCTCTAGGGTTTCGTGCTGGATTGGTAAGTTCAGTTTCTATCAGTATCTAGTTGATAGTTACAGTTCTCTAATTCTGACTACTCAAGTACAATTTGTATGCACATTGTTGCACGCCGCGAGTTAGCTAATCACGGCGCGCTTTTAGTTAGGGAACATTAAGTATGTATGTACATATTAAGTTCTTCGTTTTTTTATGAAACTTAGAACTAAGCAGTATAAACTTCAGTTTCTTTAACACGTTCCGGGACAGTGAACGCCTACAGGCGTGAAAAAATCTATTGTGTCCGGAGTAGTGCCCCGAAACGTGTTAATATTGGCACTTCGTTTAGACCCGTAGACACAGATTGACGCGTTCTTATTTTAAATGAAATCACTTAACTGGGCAAATAAGGTAGGCTAAGCCATGGTGATTTAAGTATCTTTTTTTTTTTCAGATAATATGGTCTAAATACGTTGTACTGGAAACAAAAGTAGCGAAATTAAACTATCTGAATAGTGTAATAAATAATGCAATCGGCAGTACATAATTCTATTCGTTAATGTGTTAATGTAAGTATAAAATTCTGTAAATAAGCTATAAAACCTTATAAGAAAATACAAATATTTATTGTGAGGAACGTGTTTGTATTTAGTAACTTTAAACTACGACCTCAATCAAAGGTCTTATGTCGATCTTAGTTTATTAAAAGCGACTCCGTCCCGAACTGGGCCTCCTATTTTTGAATCACTCGCTTGGATATGGCGTGTGATTTTCGTTCGAAAACACATAAAAAACAACGGAAATCACTCAAAATCTAGACGTGAGTACTCACAAAATTGAGCAATTATTTTTCAAATTCTTTTTATGTAGATTACAACTGGTTTTCATTCCAAATTTGACTTTAATCATTGAATATTACACGCCATCTTGACGCGAGTGATTCAAAAATAGGGATCCTGTCCCGTCTTCAGACATAGGGCACTCGCGCTGGGAAACACACAAATACTTTAAAAAAAAGATTCGTAATTCGTGGCAGGCATATCTGCTGATTAATTTGCCGACGTCATTGGCCGACGTTAAATACTTACCGCAGCAGTCGACCAAATAACTCCATGTAAACCTCAAAACTAAAGTGAAAAGAAAAATTTCTCATAGTTGGTGGATGCCACAACTGCGGTGGCAGGCAGGAGGACAGAAACTGTCCTGCAACATTACTTCGTAGCGTATTTGAGTACGCGTCGTTTGTAAAACGCTCGCCCCGCATGTAACGTTATGGCAACATGCTCAAGTCGGTCTCAGGCTTAACATTTTAGAGATATGAGTTAGGGTAAATAATGAGTAAAAAACGATTATCCTAATTGATATTGTATATTTCTCAAGGTTCCCTCTTTCTGTTTTCAATCATGACGATGAACTGCTGTCGCATTGAACCCAATGCTCAGATTGGTCCCAGCAACCAAAATACTTTTGCTTCAAATACAGAAGTTTGATGTCCTCCGTGGGACCGAGACCCGGGACGGGCTGAGGCCGAATACTATCCTCGGCAGCTCTTTTTGATCCCAAATATAAATATTTGTCGGTCCAAGCGTATTTTTTATTCTGAAAAATAAAAATGGCACGCATTACTGGTAAGTATGTACTTGAAGGCATAAAGCATGTGCTTTATGCCTTCAACCCGTATTTTTAAATTGTAATGTAATACATTAAAAAAAAAGTATAGCTGGCTGACGCGATGACGTCATAGTACTGTATACGACGACCTTGCTAGGCAAGCTTAATCCACGAGTGTTTAAAACTATAGATAGAAAGAAAATGAATTGTGTACACGTATTATGATATCAATCTGTTGTAAAGGCTCACTTATTTCTGACAGAGGCCGATACGGACGCGTCAATATTATAATTTAATCTAGAATTCTACTTGTTTGTCTGTTTTAGTTCAAAATCTTTAAAGAGGACCTTAATCACTTGCTTTAGCGTACTCGAGCATCGAGAGGTTTCATTTATGGTTGTCGTGACCACTGAACGTGACTTTGTTGTGTTTAAAAATACTCATACTTTACTCAGAATCTTGTCGGCATCCGTATAAATACAGCAAGTTTGCGAGTGTGTAAACGGCCACCTCTTGTCCGTGTTCAATTCCACGATGTGAAAACACCATATTTTCCAGAATATCTACAATAGTAGGCGCAAAGATTAGAATTATCAGTAACAAATCAATTTGCATTAAAGTTTCGCCCAAAAGTATCGCACCGTAATTAAGCGTAGCGTAACTTACAAACAAGATAAACTTTTGGTACCTGACTTTTGTTCCATTGCTCTAAATCAAAATATCTCGTTTTTGCTGTAAAACAAAGCTTGATCGACTTTCTTTGGGTTTTTTTGAACACAGTGAGCTTGATAGTCTCAAGTGAATAGAAATAGTCTAGTGGAAATCGTTCATGTTGCGCAAAAATATTTTGGTCATGTGCCGATCGAACTATCAATCTTCGTGATGTAAGGGCTAAAATCAAATATCAATGTTAAAAAAATATAAGTTTTGACTTGTTAACGCAGCGTGGTAGCGTAAAAGCGTAAACAATGAAAATTTTGTGGCATTAAGATTAGTGTCCAATGAAAGTTCTACGCAGTGTGCCGCATTAGTGCGTTCTATTCGACATAAGTAATAGATAAGAGAGAAAAGTAAATAATAGTGAATCGATTAGTTAGACCCTAATAATCTCAAATATAACTTATTAAACTATTCTTAACTAGGGACCCTATTTTTGAATCACTCGCGTCAATATTACGAGTGATTTTCGTTCGAAAACTAATTATTTTCGTTGACTTATAAACTTAGAATTATTATCCCTTTTGGAATAGAACGACAAGAGCGAGATGTCAGTAGGAGAAAGCTGTGGGATAAAAAGAAATGTGAGATGCGATGTAGCAGAACCATTTTTGGCGGCTGTCAAACAGTTCGGTGCCCCATAGAGGCTCGCTGAAAATTACTTACATGTGATTATTTATAATTTCAAATGAAATTTTGTATATTTTAGAGAATCTGAAACATGGTGACTGGGTCGATGATTGATTTGTTAATTACAGCAAAATAACCCTAACAACTTACATTTTAGGAGGTAAATTAGTCAAAATCAAAGCCTCTTAATTTACGATTTGTATTTGCCAATTCGCTTTAAATTTTAAGTAAACAGTTTGCTAATTATTTTCTATAAACGTTTATTTACGTAATAAGTAAAGACAAAATAACACATAATGCATATTTACGAATATTTTGTGCAAAGAAATATTTTTTCCTTTTACACCACAGCTGCATGTGTGGCTGCATGTTTGATATTTTGTGTAGACTGTTTATCATGCGGTAAACTAATATGTTTAACCTCGGAAGATAGGTATAAATCACCTGGACGAAAGGTAATCTCATTTTAGGTTACTACTTTTACTTACTAAAGTTAGTTACTGCCACCCAAAATCGGTTTCGTTTGACAGCTTTTGATTGTACTTCTCTTCCGATAGGAATATTAATTGTATGCTTATAAATCATCTTCGAACGAAAATCATTCATGGCGAGTTGAAGTCTTGAAGCGAGTGATTCAAAAATAGAGCTCTAGGTTACGTGTTTGGACTGACTAATAACTGAATCAGATCAATATTATAAACCTACACTAAAATAAGTCATATGTTTACCAACACATAATCACAGAGGTTAAATATTTTCCGGTTCGTGTAGTTTCTACAAAAGGGCTTTGGACCAGTACAGTATCGTCGCATTCTTTGTATTTTGAAGATTGCGAACTGCAAGGTAAACATTTTCTATTAAAAGATCCGTAAGACATATCTATGATGGCAAACGTCTTCTCTATTTAGGAAGTTAATTATGATTAGAAGGTAAATATGATGGATACAGAATAAATTAATAATAAACCTAAATAATAATGAAATAACGATTGATAACGACACGAATGACTTATGACTTATCGTGACTTATTATGCCATTATCTTTAGACATACTCTTACTAATCTGTGGTCATAATAAAGCATGATATTCAATGACACCCTTTACCTTTTTTATTCTTCTTTTTAGGGCCTTGAAACCATAAAATTAATATTCCTGTCGAAAAGGGATAATAATTTTATGCTTGAAACATATATTATTCATTTGTGAGCCTTATCACACTGAATGGGATTCCAGCGCAGCGTGTTCAAGCCGGAGCGGGTGCTGCGCGTCCGTTGCATGTCCGCGACGTCCATGCCGCGCGCCCGCTCCGCCCGAAACCTTTGATTAAAGTAATACTTTAATCAAAGCCCGTAACACACTCGCATGCCGCCAGTATGAGGGTGACATCAAAGATGATGCAATATGACCCATCTTTGGTAATATTAAGTGAAGAAGCGAACGCTTCTTCACTGTAATTACTTATACGACATTTCAGCTACCAACGAAGGGTTTACAAAGCACACTTGTAATTTACATAAGGAGGCCCGGAAAGGGCCCCTCCTGCACTTTGATATATTATTGCAGCATATCTGCATGCAAAACAACTGCTCAGTAATCTTTTGCTACATAAGAGTGACAACATGGGAAACATAACTGTTTGTTAAGCGATGACTTGTCCCTATATTGACGAAGATGGAAGAAAACTTTTTTAATTCTGGTAAAATAAGTGATAATTATAATAAATAAATTACCTACTTACTCAGCGTAAACAAAATGTAAGATTGTCTTAATGAATAACCTCTATGAAAAACACAATTCACTGTATTTATAATTCATTTATTAATGCATTACAATATGACTTAGGCAATCCATTACGAGACACATGATAATTAATAATAAGATATGACCACGGACAATAATAATAATTATATAAAACTTAGCTGAACTCCAGTTTCAATTTAAACAAGACATACGTAACTATAAAAAGAATAATAATTACATTATAATGTTAGGTAAAATTATTATATAAGTAACAAAAAGAAAATTGAATTGAATACTTTTTCAACCGTGGCATCTCATAAATCTTTGTCTGCGTTTTTCTATTATATAACAAGACTATATTTACAAAGCTTTGGTCGAAACTTTAATTCTAACCAAGTCTTGCGTGCAAAGGCTTACCACAATTAAATAAAATTGTATTCTATATTATTTAATTAATGCATTATTCGGCTAATCTTCGTTACTTATCGACCAGCATCAGCCTGTGAACAAAAAAAAACGTTTAGTTTACAATATCGAAGTTTATAACATTTTACATAACCTGATTCGAAAAAAATATATTAAGAAACCATCACCGTTAAGATTGGAACACGTAGTTAGCAGTTTTAATAATCGACAGTCGTAAAAAAATTGTAGTGTCTATCATAGAAACCAGTTGCATTGCAAAAGAGTCCTCCACAGATCTGTTTTGTGCAATAAAGTCCTAATTATACCAACTTAGTTTTCCCTTGAAACGTGCTAGTGTTGGCAACTATATTACTAATATTACATGCTTAGGTGATTAGAGTGTTTTATTTGAATCCCATAAAAGTAAAATGCATTAAAATATCGTAATATGCATACGGGTAGTAAGTGAAGATGTACTTCATAGTATGTGGTACTTGAGTTTTGCGACTTTGGGTATATTAATCGAGGGTGGCAGCGGATGGAGGTAGTTGCCGTATCTGACATGGAAATTCTTATCTACAGATGTATCGGAATCTTCGTTATGGAGCAGACCCCTAGCGTAACCGTATTTACCAATAGCGACATCCTGAAAAATATGTTTTTATTACACAGTATTACAAACGCTACCCACATTTCACATGCCTATAAATATGGGAAATTTCATAGTGATCTATTCACTCGTATCAAATATCTTTAAGCTATCAATTATCAATGATTAATTGGTTCATCATTCATTATAATTACTCATGAAAAAATACATTACACATTTTTTCTACATTTCTTTTACATTGAATCAAAGGTAAACGTGAAATCTTACCAATGCCTCAGTCTTTTTACGCAAATTAGATCTGGACAGTGTCATGGCCAGTTCGGATTGCAGTCTATTGGTGATAGGCACGTCTTCGGGTGCGCCCGCGCAGTCCGTCTTGTCGCCATTGAGGAAGTCTAGCTTCGTCGGCTCTCGGCGTCCGCCCGCGCCGCCCGCATACTCACCTATCGTTAAATAATTGTATTTTTGCACTTGGTGTTATCGTAGAAGTGTCCAAATAAGACCAAGCACACATTGAGCGATTAATCGTCACCACTAAACGCGAACCCTTGTGGCTAGTGGTCTAGTGTCTCCGTGGATACCAAGCCAATAATGGCTCGAACGCATCCTCCGAGCCACTTTTGGCTCGAATGCGGCCACTCAAACGCTCAGTTTGCGTCGATACAAAATGTTTGAATAAACTCATCCGCAGCTTTTGGTCATTAGGGCCAGTTGTTGCGTTTAGTGACCGCTTAGTGGCCCAATAAGTGCTCTCTATGCAACCAAAAATTTTGTATTAGCGGTTTTTATTTAACCCACCTATCGTCACCGACACCGGCCGAGCGAGTTTCTTCATCGTCGCCGTACCGTTCGGAGCCCGCATAAAGTAATTGGATGGCGGCTTCGGTGGGACGTTGACTGGATTCTTTAACTTATACGACTCCAATGATTCGAGCTCGGCCTTATCGTCCTTGCTTTTAGATTTCAACTGAGAATCAGATTTGTTATTGTAATCCGGTGTAGGCGTCCGAGTCAATGTACCATTCCGAAGCGTTTGTGTTTTGATTATTTCTTGGAGAATTGGCTTGACACTTTGCATATTTTGTATATTATTCGTGACTGCTTTGGCATGTCCGTTTTGGTGGCCATTCGTAGTAGGCATCTGAAACATAAATAAAATAATTAGTATTTCACTATCCAAGCATATTTGTGTAGTCTTAATTTAATGCCTTACAAGACACGCGACAATTTTAATTGGAGTCAACTTTGACGCTCGCAAATTGTAACTTAGTATTTGAATAGTGATAGCTAATCACTATTTTTATAGCTAAAAAATATAACTAACTGGTGGTGGAGGCGGTGGGTTGTCGGTGGCTTCTCGTTTCGGCGGCGCGTGGTTGTTCGTCGTGACGTCTTCATTCTCGTACTCAACCTTTCTCAGAGGTAGAGTTTGTTGCCGGTCCTGAAAACCAAGTGGTTGCGTAAAACTTCTGAAAATAGGCCTCGCCAGGTTGCGGGTTCACTGTAGGTGTTACAACATTCTAAACCAATCTAAAAAGAATACAACATTTGTTGTGATCTTTGGAACGTCAATAAAATATACAATTTGTTTTAAAAAATAGCATAGAAATCGTAATTAAGGTTTACTGCTGGCATTTATGTATGAAATTATCTGCAGCGCGGCTGTCGCTAGACAGCCGCGCAAGAGGTGTATCTTGTTAACTGCTTTCCGATTCAGCCATAACCTGTATAGGTCTTTTAAAATGACATTGACGTTCCTAAAACATTTTTTTTTCTAAAAGATTAACATTTGAGAGTTAGACGCTTCCAAAGTGGTAAAATGGGCGTCCGATTTAGCCATATTCGCAGGGGGTAGCATTCATGTCATGGATATTTTGAACGCTTTGAAATATTTTTTTTGTGTTCGTAGCGTCTAATAAGTCTTGGAAATTTCGAACGCGTTAACGTTTTTCATCCTCGTAGCAGCTCATATCGTAGCATTCCTAGGGTCTTGTGAATTTTGAAACGCGTTGAAATCTTTTTTAGTGTTCGTAGCATCTGATATCGTAGCAATCGTAGCGTTCCCGATGTCGCGAGAACTTAAAACGCGTTGATGTGTCTTCAATCTAGCATAATCAATGGTAGCAGCTTATTAACTAAGGTTTTCGGAATTAAGGTACTTTATGTTTATAGCATCTAAAGTCGTGGCATAAGGTCTCGGTAATTTTCAGAATGCGTTGATATCTTTTTAATCTTCATAGCAGATGAGATCGTAGCGTTCCAAAGGTCTTAAAATTTGGGAACACGCTCGCTGATGTCTTTTATGTCTTCGTAGCAGCTCTTAATGGTCCTATAATAAATCGTAGCACTACTATGGTCTTAGGTGTTTTGGAACTGTTGAAGTCTTTTCAGTCTTCGTAGCATCTGATATCGTAGCAATCGTAGCGTTCCTGAGGTTTCAAGAATTTTGAACGCGTTGATGTCTTTTCAATCTTGGTTGATGATTATATCGTAGCATTCTAGTAATGCTAACCCTAGGGTTTTCAGAATTTAGGAACTCGTCTTTATGTTACTAGCATCTAAAGTCGTGCGTGGCATAAGGTCTCGGAAATTTTTAGAACGCGTTGATATCTTTTTAATCTTCGTAGCAGATGAGATCGTAGCATTTCTAAGGTCTTAGGAAATTTAGGACTTGTTGATAGTTTTCGCAGCAGGTCATATCGTAGCGTTCCTCAGGTCTTAAAAATTTGTAACACGCTTGATGTCTTTTATTTCTTCGTCGTTAGCAGCTCCTAATTTAATAGTCCTATCGTAGCTCTACTAAGGTCTCAGGTATTTGGGCGCGCGTTGAAGTCTTTCTAATATTTGTCGTGTGATATCGTAGCAATCGTAGTGTTCCTATCCTAATAAGGTCTCAAGGAATTTTTAACACGTTGATGTATTTTAAACCTTCATACGCAGCAGCTGAAATCGTAGCATTTCTAAGGGCCTTAAGAATTCTCGGAACTCTTTTAAAGTCTTTTCGTAGCGTCTGATAGCGAAGCAAAAGCGCTACAATGTTTTTTTATTTTTTTTATTTTTTTGTATTTGAGATTTCGTATTAAAAAAATAAAAATAAAAGTAATATAATATTCCTGATTAGAAATTTCGAAATGCGTTGAAGTATCTTGATTATTCGGAGCATCTAATCTCGTAGTAGTCGTAGCGTCTATAAACAATATAATATGTATTTAAATCACATACGTATTAAAGCCTTTTATTACTCGTAACTAGTAACAAACAAAGTCATATTAAAAAAAATATTGACTGCTTCCTACTTCTAAACGCACATTACATAGTCCACGCACTATGATATTATTTTATTGCATCGTTTCCACCATGTCAAGGGTAGCATAAACTAGCTAGATATCTAAAAATAAATGCATGCATCTATATGCCAGCCAGACTAGAATGCCTTAAACCCGTCTTCGCGTATAATTGGACAACAAACCACAGAAAGACTGACCAACGCGAACGTAATATCGTCTCTTAGTTATAACAATATTGTCATGTATTTTAAAGAGTTTAAATTTGGATTGATAAGGAAGTCTCCAATGATTATTTATGTTGATAAAGACAAAGTGGCAAAAACAATTTCTTTAAAAAAAGCTAACGAGATTTCATGCCATAGGTATACGCTACATCACGTAGCTGTCATGTCAATTTTTGGTTAAACAACCCCTCAAACCCGACTTGAAATCGCATATGTAATTAATAATTACATGAAAAGAGTAAAGATAAAAGAAGGCAATTGTTTTAACCAAAAAGTTTATGCCAGTTCTTTGTAAAGGGGATACCTTATCAGAAGTTGTGGCCCACCCAACCTTACTGTGGATTTGTTATTTATTAACAATCAATCAATCAAAGTACGTAATTCATCAATTTGGTAAATCAATGTTATTTCAGCGTGATTTACAGATTTAGAGTGATATCATATTGATGATAGGTACAATCAAATCACAAAGAAGGAAAAGTAAATCTTAATCACAGCAGTTACCTACTATAAATGTTTAGTGCAGATTCTAAGAATACACATCGTTTTATCGATCGCCTGTTATATCAGTAAACCGATCGAATAGATAACTATCAATGTACCAACAAATTCCAAGCAATGATTTATAATGTAATAACATAGAATGCAACTTACTTCGTAACATTGAATTACCACAAGCGGCTTAGATTTGTTATTCTTGTTCATTATCTTAAACTGTTTCCGTGCACATAAGAAACAAAGTTAATATAGTTGCATCGCGTCACTACTTCAAGTCTTAGTAGTTCTGTTTAAACGCTATGTTCACTTTGGTTTAAAATGCCACAAATCACACACAACTAATAATAACAATGCGAGCATTTCAATGATGCCTGAAAAACAAGTGAAGGTCAGGCGATAATTTTTCCGAGCGCGGAAAATTGTGATAGCGAGATGAGAGAGCGCGAGTGGTGCGCTGCGAGTTGCGCGTGCGGCGGTCGACTGAGCCAGCCCGCGCCCGCGAGCCGGGCCCTCCGCGCCGCGTTATCAGTGCAAGGCAGAAACATGCGAAATCATTGTGTGCCTCCAACCGTATACCACAAGCAACTGTATTGAAAAAACCATCTCGCGACCAACCACGTCCGGATCTACCGTTCATTTGTGATTTTCAAAACGATATTGACCGATTTGCTATAGTAACGCTGTTGGTGGGTCAATTTCACTGTTTCATAGTTAATTGATTAATTAGTGACTATTGAAGTGTAGTCACTAAAGTATTTAGTACTATAAAACGGTCAAAAATTAGACCAAATAATTAACCATGCATTTTTATTTAAAAACAAAGCCTTATCTATCGGTAAAATGTTTAATGTTTTTAAAACTATTATTAATAAAAAATTGCATATTTCGCTATTTGGCTATTTCGGCGAAAACAATTGATAATAATATACAAACGCCGTATGGTATTATGAACGTAATTTACAAACGCCAAAAGCTACATAGCACGAGATAATAATGTAGTAAACTTACTTGTTGTATTAGTACGAGTATAGTTACACAAAATCATGTCTAAAGGTTATCGATGTATGATCATATGATAAGCGAGGCAAAAACTAACCTTAAAACAACTCAAAATAACTTGACAAAGTAAGGTGCAGTACATCTTTCTTACGACCTCACTAATTACAAAACTGTTAGTTAAGTTAATGGCCTAAATGGCTGCAATTACTAACCATTAAGTAACACTTAAAATAAGTTTCAAATACGTCTCAAACATTTCTTGAAAATTGTTGGCCGTAATTGCAGTAATGTGCAACAAGATTCATCTCCCCAAGACAGAGCTGTTTAGCAAGTTGGTGTATTATAAACAAAGCGGACACTTAACGTAGATGACGTGGGTTTTATATTCATGATATCATGTATTCAGCCAGACGAAGTTACAACAAGAAGGAAGCGATTCTTAAATTATTCTTCATGAGACGGTATTTATACGTGTTTCATTGCTTTTGTTATATGAGTTGTTTGAGCGAAGTTAACATTATTTCTTTTTTGTCCACCTTTTAGATCCAATATCTCAGTTTTAATTTTCATACAAAGACAGAAAGTGGTACCTTAGCGTGTAACGGTCCAATTGACTTTATGTAAGCATGCAGTAACTATTCGTGCCAAAGTGACCGTATTAATTTCGTAAGCTTCGTAATTGTCGCCTTGCAAAATGTTACATGAAAACGTACGCGTAATTTCATTATTAGGTACAGTCCTGTGGAAAATTAACTACGTATAGTAAAATTGCATCAATTTAAGTGTTTTTCATTCCTTAGTACTTTAAACAAGTAGTCAACGTTCGCAAATAGTCAATTCAAGGGAACTTGCACAATTGCTCATATAAAGTATCATATTTGTTTTGAGATTGTTCAATACCTTAGTATTTTGTGTTTAGTAACTATACTCAAAACATGGCATTGTGTTGTGTTACAACCGTATACTTTACCTACTATCTGAAGCATTTATTTTTAAACACGCGCATGCAACAAGAAAGATGATGTTTTGATACTTAAGACTACAAACAAGAAGGTATCGGTAGACAAGATATTCAGGGTAGTGATTATCTAATAGTTTAGTCGACCAAAACACAAAAGCGCACATAGGTATGACGATAACCTGCTTGGCTGCTCAAAACTTTGTGCAAAGGTCTTACTCTTCATTTGATGTGTTTGTATTTTCCAGTATGTACTATTGCATAGTTTTGTACTTATATATTTTTTTAATAACCTTCCTCGACGTGTCTTTATGTGACAGCATCAAACAAAGAATATGCTACTATGTAAAAAAGTTATAAACATCTATTTTAAAGTAAAGGCTATCTTTAAACATTAAAACAAATTAAACGCAAATTACAATGCAAAATTATAAAATATTTGTTTTATAAATAAGTATCTGCTTGAGAATGTTTTGGTGATCGATATTATTGATAAGCGACATATTTCTGTGAGATAGTACGTTCATGCTCAAACAGAAAGATAACTAAAGTGAAGTATGTACTTAGAACAAAATAAGAGAAGACTGTATTTTTTTCTGTTTAGAATGCGATTAATAGTGTCATTTGTAACATATATAATAACACTACTACAGACTAAACGAGCAGACTGATGGACTGAACACATGTCCTATTTACATTTAATTGTTATCTTCTGTATTCTTGGCAAATGAATAATTTTGAGTTTAATACATAGTATTATGTATCCACGCAGATGAGCCAATATAGCCATCGCTTACTTTATTACCGAGCAAATGAACTACGTTGTTTCTGAAAATGTATGTGTTTAAAATATTCAAAAACTAGTAGTTCGAGGCATGCGGATGGGGGTGTCCGTATTCCGTATCGCCGTTACTCGGAAAGCACGCCGTTAGTCCTACGCCTGATCTCTCAACGAATTATGAGAGTGAAGGAACAGAGTGCACTGCGAACACGCCTGAACACTTTAATATCACTCTCCTGCTCATATCTCCTGACCTCTGTTTTGAGAGGCGGCTATCACCGAAATCAGTAAAAGAATATTATGTATCCGCCATCTTTGTGGCGAGTGGCTGTTTTCTTTATATACAAAATGTAAGAAAAAAACTAAAGTAGCCAAAGCTCGTGACTTGGGACTCTTACAAAATGATGCTATCATGTGGCGCCATTTTTGAGAAAATACTTAGTCCTACTCTGAAGGACTCATAATGTTCGTATTTTCGACTCTACCAGACACTTCTAACTAATCCCAAAAATACACCTGGAAGGATCGTAACAAGAGATAGTTTATATTTTGATACTTAGTTGCTTTCGCTGCATCTTTATCGTAGCAGACAACAGCACGGCAGTATTAAAAAACAGTTCAGAGGTCATGTTCACATGTAATTTACATTTTCTGACATTGGAATTTTGACACAATGGATATTATTATTCTAAGACAAGTTTGTGTTATTGTGTTGTATAAATTAAAAAATAAACCTATACTAGTCTTTGTAGTCTCGTCGATCTAATTTAACGCTTAGGTTATTATGTATAACTTATCGTATGTAGGATATGTACTTGCGTCCACGCACATTCACACTGACTAACATTCTTCAAATTAAAAATTGCAATTAAAATCATTACTTTCAATTAAAATAATTTCAATTAATTCAACATTGCCTAACCATTCTACTTCTTGGCCGGCAACTCAGAACGTTTCAAAGCTTGTTGAACTTCGCAAGTGCTACGTTGACGCAGAGGCTACCAATACTGGTTCAGACTCTGTTTCGTTGCAGACGCCAAACTAAATAACTACATATAACAAAACGTTAAGAATAAACTAGGTTTTTAAGCAAAGAAAGTGTTTCAATCGAAGTAAGCAAAATACATCGTAATCGTAGTGACGAATACTGCTTTTCTCAGATTCCAAGAATAAAAAAAAAAGTTTGTCTACTCTAATGACAGCAAACTATCTCGTTCTCTTCCATTTAGCATCATGTATTTTTATAATTAAAGTGCACATCTTTCACACCGCACTTTTATTCCCTAAGGAGCGCTTCCGAGCTCATATCCGAATCGAATAAATATTTGATTTAAGAACAAAACAAACAAAAATCTGATTCGGATAAGTGCCATTGCGTCCAAACATCTACAGGATTATATTCGGATTAAAAACGAATATGTTTTGAAAAAAATAAGTGAAAAAAATCTGTTAGGAAATACTTACTAGACTGGTAGTTTCTCTCTCGGTTCCTTCCTTAGCAGTGGCGTCGTCTTGGTTGGCGAACATTTTCCTATGCACTTTCTTGAACTCGTCCATCAAAGCGTCGTGTTGTTTCTTTTGATCATTGTTCACGGGTTTTGGTACACTAGGCTTCTTGGGGGGGTTCGTCACGGGGTTGTTTTCCGCTGGATTTGAGTTCTTTTTATTCTGCAATATACAATAACATTATAGTATGTGATAAATTTAATACAACGAATTAGCACCAAATGAAATCTTATTATGAATCAATTTTACGAAACTTCGTAAGTATAGGTTTAACATTATGAAAATTTTAGAAATATGTATTATTTTCCAACTGACAATAACAAACTGTAAGTCATCCTATAGTATATGGACTACTAGTATCTATGATTACAAATCTTGGGGTATGTTTTAACATTTTATAGCACCGGCAAGAGAATATTATGTATTTTTAATAAGGTGCTCGTAGCGCAGTAGTGGCAGCGCTTTGGTAGAAATACCGAAGTTAAGCAACTTACGGCGCGGTCGGTGTTTGGATGGGTGACCATTCCGACCATATAAGTGGCGTATATCACGAGCATCTTCGTGCTTCGGAAGGCACGTTAAGCTGTTGGTCCCGGCTAATATCGATTGGTATTAGTCGTTAAGCCTAGTCAGAGGCCCTATGGGCGGCTTGATAAAATCTGACAGCAAGGTCGGTCGCTTGCCTTGCAAACACCCCTCCGCCAATCCGCACTGAGCCCGCGTGGTGGAGTATGGCTCATACTACCTCACATTTGAGGTAAGGCCTTTGCCCAGCAGTGGGATGCTTACAGGCTAACTTTACTTTTTTTTAATAAAGTAGGTACAAAGTAGGTAAGGCAAGAAGGAAACCACTACACTTAAAAAAAACACTACACACTAGATTTTAATCTAACGACAAGAGCCTAGCTCTTTTAGATGATGACAAAGAGTACATATATCAAATCCTTACCAGCTTCCTCCTTTGAATCTCTTCAGCAATGGCACTCGATAATGTTGCTGAGCTGGATATACTCGAGGAGTCCAAATCATCTTTTTTCGGCGGAGATGGGTAGTTACAGTGCAGCTTCGGACAAGGCGGCCCACTACTATGATGCACCTCGACTACTATAGTTTTTTTCTCATTATCCCTACTTGTGTGATTCGCTGTAAAAGTGCTTTTCCTAGGGGACTGGTTGTCGTAGCTACATTGTATTGTAGCACCATCTTCGGTTAGATTAATTATTGTTCTATTCGATGGAGTCGTTATGAAGTCTTTCTTTGAGATATTCCTAAGGTTGTGTTTATTTTCGAAGGTGTGTGGGTTGTTTGGTATGCTGGGGCTGTCGTAGTCCGGCTCTATGTCGGAGGGCGCGTCGATGTCGAAACTATGTACTTCGGGGTCTTTCCAATCGAATTCTAAGCTGTCCCACGTCCTACGCTTCAGCCTGGTCATAGTCAATCTGCAAAAAAAATGAGACTTAATCATCTGTATACTCTCCTTTTTAGGGTTCCGTAGCCGAATGGCAAAAAACGGAACCCTTATAGTTTCGTCAAGTCTGTCTGTCTGTCTGTCTGTCTGTCTGTCTGTCTGTCTGTCCGTCCGTATGTCACAGCCACTTTATTCTGAAACTATAAGCATCACACCATTGAAACTTAGTAGGTAGGTGTATCTTGTTCACCGCTTTCCGATTCAGATACAAAAAATTTAAAAAAATGTTATTTAAGGGGGGGCTCTCATACATGAAACTAAAACCTAAAAAAATTTTTTTGCTTAAACCTATACGTGTGGGGTGTCTATGGATAGGTCTTTCAAAATGACATTGAGGTTCCTAAAATCATTTCTTCTAAAAGTCTAACGTTTGAGATATAGACGCTTCCAAAGTGGTAAAATGGGCGTCCCCCCCATCTAACTTTTGAACTAAGAAAGTGAAAATTTTGAAAAAAATATATGATGTAGATCTCAACAAAAACTTGCAACGAAAATTGGTTTGAAGGAGATCGAACCAGTAGTTTTTGAGATATTGCACATTTTTATCAACCGCAAATATAACTTTGTCTTTCATACAAACACTATGAAAAACAAAGTTATTTTTGCTGTCACAATATATTGTGATGTTTTCGTTAAGTGAAAGTAAGTGGACCCTGAATTCAGTTAAGGGTGGCACGGAACCCTCAGTGCGCGGGTCCGACACGCACTTAACCGGTTTTATCAGTCTAATGTCCGACATGGGAGGTAGAATTCAAAAGTGATGAAAAATGGGTGCGTCTCATTTGTTATACAATCATTTGATATAATTAAACTTTAATAACGATCACTTTACATAAGAATCATGTGTTATAAAAACACATGATATAATTTTGTTTATCATAACGTTTACTTCACATAATATTCATTTTATAGAATACCATTTAGTATAACGTTCATATCTTCAATATAAACTTCACTTGGTATAACTTCCATTGGTATAATTTCAATTCTGGAGCCTCCGTGAAAAGGGGTATAAGTCGAGTTATATCGTTTTTGATTTTACTGCGTTTTTGATATTACAAATGACAAAAAAAATACCGATTTTTCTGTCTTATCTACATGTTTTTAGAGCTTAAAATGGCAAAGATAGATTTCGTGCAAAGTGATGTAAGTAGACTTTTTTTTGAGAATTTCACAAAAAAATGCGTGTAAATAGATACATGTGGAGTTATAACATTTTGCACCGAGCAAAATTCCACTTTTGATAAATGTATGATGATACATCTTGAGTTACAACTTTTTACACAATTATTAAATTCCATGTAGAAATTGTGGTCATTGATATAAATTAAGATATATCACTTGGAACGTAAATTCAAGGAATAACGAAGTATAATGTTAGTCAGTTATAACAAAAGTATAATGGTAATGTTAAAAGTATTATGAGGCTGCATGTCTTATTCACCTCCACGCTTCTTACTGAAGAGAAAGAAAAAATACTAGAGTAAAAAAGAATGCGAATGCAGAAAAAACAAAGAATTTTTTTAAAAGCACGCATTACAGTACAATGTAGGTATGCATAGCAGACACAAAGTACTCTATTGCTTAAAGTCCTATTTTAATTTAACCTTGGACTAATGAAATTAATATGGTCACACTGACATATTGGTCAAGTTTGCGTGACGATAATATTGGATAACTGCTACTGAGAGGGAAATGACACAACAAAGTCTTATAATGGCGGGAAAAACAGTTGGTACGCAAAGTAATCTCCAGGTTCTATAGTAGCTAAAAGATCGGTGGGTCATAATTATTTATATCCCGCCCTAGTTTTGCTTATTAACTTCGTATTGCTAAATAGGTAATACCGTAAAACTCCATAACCTTCTAACATATTTTAACACATAATAATTTCCCCAACATGTAGTGAGCTTGCCTCTTGTGATTTTCTTCTTTATACGACCATCGTTCATTACAATTTTTTACAGCATGTTTTCCTGCGCTTTTTAGCTCGTATTATCAACGAATTTTATGCTCGTATTATCAACCAATCTACTTAGCATTGTGATTCCAGCTGCTATCTGAGTATCTTCTTCACGGCAAGCAACCTAATGAGTATCTCATGATGAATGATGATGAAATCTAGCTTTTCAGATATCTTCTATTAAAAAGACAATTAATGCTAGTCAACGCCATAGCTTCCATGAAAGTTATGGATATTCACGTTTAAAATAGCCAACTTGATACCTATAATATTATGCTAAAACAAATAAACTATCTAGGTTTTAATTAGATATCAAAGAGTACAAAAATCATTTTTACTTATCTTCAGTATTTAAAATGAAACGACCATTAAACCATTATTTAATTTGGTTTCGTAATGTCATTAGACTAAATCTCGATTGCAATTTTAATGCACCCAGGCGAAAATTCATTTCGTATATAGATAGTGCCATCCACGAAGGCGCGCCCCACTCTTTTTTTGATTGAGGAAGGTGCGGGGTGCGGGGGTAGACACGCGCGTCAGTTGCGAGCCGGCCGTCATTCAAATATTCAGACTCGTCACGAAAGTGGCTCTGCTTAAATTATTTTTAAAATGTCAAGGAAGACCCAGTGTGTTGTACTAAAAAATAAACCTGGTATAATCTACTGTCATTATTAAATTTACTGAAAGAATTATAATGGCAACTTAAACACCATAAACAATTTTAAATAATAAAAAACATGTGGAAACTAGGCTAGGCTAAGGTTATAAAACATTACGCTAGGACCTACGTGTACGAAGAAAAAACAATTCACGCGTATGAAGTCCCGGTGGACCGATAGTTCTTTTATAAAGAAAGTTTTTAAACATTTTTTTAAATGTTATAAAACGTTCTTACGTATTTTGTTTACGTCTATAGTAAAAATGATGCTTGTGCAGTTTAATAATAATGTATTACTTTTCTAGTAACTAACCATACCTACTTAAAACCATATCCAAGTAGAGCATCTTTCCCTTTGAGTGTATTTTTTGAAGTGTGCTTGTCATTAGTCATTAAGATGTTCCAAATTCAATTTAAACCTTGCACACATGTACTATAAACGATTTGGACGAGTGGTGGGGCGCGCCTTCGTGGATGGCACTATCTATAAACGTACTAATGAAATCCATGATCTAAAAATAGTAACAAGGGAAAAACAACAAATGTACGTGACGTACGGTTACTAAAGTACGGTATTTTAAAAGTGTTTTAGGCGAGTTTTACCAACTTTCTTAAGTTTTTTTAATAAAAAAAGAATTGTTTTCATTCTTAATGATAAATATTAGCTTCCATCGTTCATCATTATCATCATCATCATTATCAGCCAAAGGACGTCCACTGCTGAACATAGGGCCCCTCCCATTTATAGATTTCAGAAAAATCCTATAGGACAAAGTATTTTTTTATTTAAAAGTTTTTGCCATTATATTGCAGCTTATTTAATTACCGGAGATGACTCATCAATTGTATGAAAATACCCATATAATATACTTTTATCTAGCAAGCTTACAAAGCCATCATTAAAATCTTATTTACATAAAACAAAGCTGTATTTGACACTTGTAACTCGAGAATGGGTGGTCCGATTTTCATATTTTTTACATTGTTGTATTTTTCTTGGCCCTGAATAGGATATCAACCATAAAAGGGGGCCGGGGCGGGACGGGTACGGGGGTAAAATGGAAATTCACTGGGTCCACTAGTGTAACAATAAATGACATGATACTTATATCAGAATACACATAACTTTTGGCTACTTAAATCACCAAGCTGACTACTTACACCATTTTACACATTCTGTGTGAAATCTAAATGATGTGAAAGTTGATTCAACTTTATGAAAACCGAGTAAATTTGAAAATAACGTACAGCCAAAATAATCTGCATTAAAAACTGCACTTTTACATTTTGTCGGTTTAGTGATATAAAGTACCAATGAAAAATTACGAGTATTTTTATGGAAGTT
Source organism: Pyrausta aurata (assembly GCA_963584085.1). Lineage (NCBI taxonomy): Eukaryota > Metazoa > Arthropoda > Insecta > Lepidoptera > Crambidae > Pyrausta > Pyrausta aurata. The sequence goes on along the minus strand of OY757255.1, from coordinate 6,506,015 downwards.
GTATCATCAGACACCAATACCAATTTCATAGTGTAAAATGTTTTAAGTCAAATTATATCAATATACACCAGATGATAAATACTCATTCAACTGTGTAAAGTGATATAACTTTAGATTTTTTAAATATTTAATATATTATAACATTTAAAAAATATAAATCACCGTTAAAATAAACATTGATTTTGTAGTTTTAACTTACAAAAACTTTTATTCAAAAATCTTCGCCAGAAACAAAATAAGAAATTTTTGAAACTTCAAACGTCATTTCCCAAAAATCACGATTTTCGAGTTATACTCCTTTTCACGGAGACTCCAGAATTGTTTTTTTAAAACTAATTACCAAAAATCTGAATTATGTTAACCCCGACTCGCCGTGGTACTTGTCTGCCCGACACTAGAGTGTAATTTAGAAGCCGGAGGCGCGAAGGGAGAGCAACCCTTGCGCAACAAAGCGCAGTCACCCACGCTCACCTCCACAGCTTCGGCTCGCACGGGTGCCTGCCCCTTGTTACAGCGGGCGGAGAGGCTGCACTTCCCGCAGCGCCGGAGACGTGGAAATAATGATGCATGTGTGCTTGCTTGCATGCTGCATTCCTGCTTGCATGCTGCATGCCTGCTTGCATGCTGTATGCCTGCTTGCATGCTGCTTGCCTGCTTGCTTGCATCATTGCCTGCATCCTGCATGCCTTGAATAACCTAGCAGCTGCATTTTTTTTATGTTATTGTTCTTATATTATATTATATCATATAAATTGGAGTTTATATGAAGTTATGATTATATGTTTGAAATATTTAAAAAGAGTGTTATCGTACATGTTATACTAAATGTTATTATACTAAATAAACATTCTTTGTTTTAATTATTATATCATGTAAATGTTATATTAAATGTTGTTATATGAATTGATTTTAGCTCAATAGTTTGTTATACGTTTTAAAATTATATCATTCAAAATTATGTCGTCTTCTTAGCGTGTCGATGGAAACCCATATGGAGGAATTTTATAATGAAGAAATTACAACGTAGCAGCCCAGAATTCAGCCACTTGTATTGCGGATCGACTGCATTTCATTAAATCCGCTGGCGTGCAGGTGTTGGGGCACGCCGGCACGATGTTATGTGTGCCATAGTTTGCACTACACCGCATTATGTCATTATGTCATTCCATCATTATACTAAAAAAGTGTTATATTAAACAAAATTATATCATGTGATTGTATATGTTTTGAACTTTATATGATATGTTGTTATATTATATATTACACACCCATGAAAAATATGTCCCTGT